>CM077643.1:26231333-26261333 GCA_039707465.1 Rhabdophis nuchalis
GGTCCTGTTTATATTATCTGCTTATCTGCTTCATCCTTTAGGATAAAAATTTAAAAATTAAATTACAAAGCCCACTTATGGAACTCGCTGCCCCGTGATGATTGGTTTTCACACTTACAACCCTTGCCCCCATCTTCAGGATCAAAATTTGGGCAGTTGGCACAACTGGCATAGATGTATGACCGTTGCACTGTCCCGGGGTCATCTTTTGCGACTCTGAGAAGCAAAGTCAATTGGGGAAGCTAGATTCGCTTATTGTCCCAATGATTCACTTAACAACTGCAGTTAATACAATACAATACAATACAATACAATACAATACAATACAATACAATACAATACAATACAATAGCAGAGTTGGAAGGGACCTTGTAGGTCTTCTAGTCCAACCCCCTGCGTGGGCAGGAACCTTATACCATTTCAGACAAATGGCTATCTAACATCTTTTTAAAGGCTTCCAGGGTTAAGCTCCCACTTCTTAAGCAAAGTGATTTGCTTAAGAAGTGGGACAAAAGGGCAGTAAAATGGGACAGCACTCACTTAACCACCTTGCTTAGCAACAAGAAAGGTTGTAAAATGGGACATGACTCACTTAGCCGCCTTGCTTCGCAACGGAAATTTCAGGCTCTATTTTGGTCGTAAATCGAGGACTACCTATCATCAAGCTTGTAGACTCTGGCTGAGAGGTTTGTGTGCTGTGCAAATCCAGCTGATTGTGGTTTTAGTCCAGTCCAGTGGTGGGTTTCAAAATTTTTAAAGAACCTCTTCTGTAGGTGTGGCCTGCTTTGTGGGAATGGCTTGATGGGCCATGTGACTGGGTGGGTGTGGCTTGCCAACCATGTGACTGGGTGGGAGTGGCTTGGCAGTCATGTGACTGGGTGGGCATGGCCAACTTGTAAAATGTGGTGAAACTCACTTAACAACGCTCTTGCTTAGACACCAAAATGTTGGCTCAGGAACTCTGGCATTTGAAGCACGCAAGTCTTAAAACTGCCAAGTTACAAGACTCTCGCACCCCTCACCCTTTAGAAAGAAAACCCCCAAGGGTGTTCAAACTTGACAGCTGTTTGTGGACTTCGACTCCCAGAATCCCCCCTCTTGCTCTGGAACCGGTTCTGAATGGCCCTGTAGATTTGTGGAACCTCTTCTATAGAAGAGCTTAGAACTGGCAGGAACTGGTTTAGTCACTAAATTGTGATTCTAAACCAAACATGCCTGCTTTGTATAGTCTATGACCGGTCGCATTCTTTCCCAACCAGACCCGAAAACGAAGCAAATGTATTTGGGGCTATATTATTATTATTATTATTTTATTCCACTTACGGATCTTCTCAACCGCCCTGGCGATTCTGAGCAATTTTCCAAGTGTAGATAATGAGGGTTAAAACAACAGCCAGAAAAGACGAGGCAGGAAGAACAAGGAAAGACAAATCAAATAATAATACAATTGCTAAAACCCACATTGGGGAAATCACAAAACCCTGTTACACAGCATATAAAGCAGAAATCAGAAAGTGGAATTGAAATTGGGTCACACTGCATGGAAAGCTAATGCTCTGTTCATGTCACTCCCGATCCAGCCTCTAAAATGAGAGAGGGAAAGCCATACGCCGTATGTTTTAACCTTGGGCACTTTAAGACGGGGCGGACTTCAACTCCCAGAATTCCCCAGCCAGCATGGCTGGCTAGGGAATTCTGGGAGTTGAAGTCCACTCGTCTTAAAGTGGCAAAGTTTGATGAACCCTTGCGTATTTTTCAAGCCTGAGCTTGTCTAAGGATATGTCTGAACCAGGCTATCGTTCCCACCTCTTAGGCTGCATTTCCGACATGCAACACTGTGATTTTGAACAAAATGGTGTAAAGAGTAAGGTTCTTTTCAGTGGTGAAAAGAGTAAGGTTCTACATTTAGGCAAGAAATACAAAATACAGTATAGGTGGTACCTTGCTCAATAGTAGCAACTGTGAGAGGGATCTTGGAGTCCTAGTGCACAACCATTTAAATAGGAGCCAGCCATGTGCAGCAGCTGCCAAAAAAGCCAACACAGTTCTAGGCTGCATCAACAGAGGGAGAGAATCAAGATCACGTGAAGTGTTAATACCACTTTATAATGCCTTGGTAAGGCCACACTTGGAATAGGGCATCCAGTTTTGGTCACCACGATGTAGAAAAGACGTGGAGCCTCTAGAAAGAGTGCAGAGAAGAACAACAAAGATGATTAGGGGACTGGAGGCGAAAACATATGAAGAACGGTTGCAGGAACTGGGTGTGTCTAGTTTAATAAAAAGAAGGATTAGGGGAGACATGATAGCAGTCTTCCAATATCTCAGGGGCTGCCACAAAGAAGAGGGAGTCAAGCTATTCTCCAAAGCACCTGAGGAAGCAATGGGTGGAAACTAATCAAGGAGAGAAGCAACTTAGAACTGAGGAGAAATTTCCTGACAGTTAGAAGAATTAATCAGTGGAACAGCTTCCCTCCAGAAGTTGTGAATGCCCCAACACTGGAAGTCTTCAAGAAGATGTTAGGTAACCGTTTGTCTGAAGTAGTGTAGGGTTTCCTGCCTAAGCAGGGGGTTAGACTAGAAGACCTCCAAGGTCCCTTCCAACTCAGTAATTCTATATTCTATAGTAAGGTCTTTGTTCGGATCAAAAGCGATCAAACCTTGGATAGGTATCTTCTGGAGCCTTGATTCCCCTCGGTTTCTGATCTACCCAACCTACCAGCCTGAATATCTTTTCTATTTTGGATCTGACTGGATTTTCTTCAGAGTCTTAATTTTTTGGGGGGAAACAGAGCCGCCTACGACGACCCTCCAAAGGGGGGATCAGACATTAACTTCTCCGCAAATCTAAGTTGACTTCCCATTGTAAAAATAAATTAGTGGAGGAAAGGGGTGGGTGGGGAAAATCGGGATCCTTTTCACATCAGTACAGTATTTCTTTATTTAGAGAACAAGGACCTAATTGAATGTTTAACTTGTCAAGAGTCGGCCTCTCGCAGACGTACCATACGGCAAAAGAATTTACTTGATGTGCTTCACGGGGAGCTGGGAAGAAATAAACATTGCGAGGGAAGGAAATGGCAACTGCTGTTGTTTCTTACCAGCTTTGGCGGTCCTGGATTCTTTTGGCATCCAAACTTCACAGGGCAGAAAGCCGAGGTCCAGAAGTCAGCAGGATGGTGGACTTTTCGCTTGGGAGAATCTTCGCTGCCGTTCTCCGGAGCGAAGTGAAAGGGTTTGAAAGAAAGGGACTGGATTTGAACCCGTACCATTTCGTCAAAGATGTAGTGTCATGGATCTCAGGCAGTGATGAAATCTATTATTTTTTTACTAGCGGTTCTGGGGCCGTGGGTTGGGGGGGGGGGTCAGGTGACTGGGGGGCATGGCTATGTAGTCATCTAACAGGGATCAAAAGACAGAAACACACTTTTAACAATGTCCTGCTGGAGCAGGGTTGGACTAGATGACCTCCAAGTCACTTCCAGACCTGGATTATCCTCTGAAGCTGTGTCTATACAATACAATAGCAGAGTTGGAAGGGACCTTGGAGGTCATCTAGTCCAACTCCCTGCCTAGGCAGGAAACCTATAACATTTCAGACAAATGGCTATCCAACATCTTCTTGAAGACTTGCAGTGTTGGGGCATTCACAACTTCTGGAGGGAAGCTGTTCCACTGTCAGGAAATTTCTCCTCAGTTCTAAGTTGCTTCTCTCCTTGATTAGTTTCCACCCATTGCTTCTTGTTCTGCCCTCAGGTGCTTTGGAGAATAGCTTGACTCCTTCTTTGTGGCAACCCCTGAGATATTGGAAGACTGCTATCATGTTTCCCCTAGTCCTTCTTTTCATTAAACTAGACATAGCCAGTTCCTGCAACGGTTCTTCATATGTTTTAGCCTCCAGTCCCCTGATCCTCTTTGTTGCTCTTCTCTGCACTCTTTCCAGAGTCTCCACATCTTTTCTACATCGTGGCGACCAAAACTGGATGCGTATTCCAAGTGTCACCTCACCAAGGCACTATACAGTGGCATTAACACTTCATGTGATCTAGATTCTATCCCTCTGTTTATGCAGCCTAGAACTGTGTTGGCTTTTTTGTCAGCTGCTGCCCACGGCTGGCTCCTATTTAAATGGTTGTCCACTAGGATTCCTAGATCCCTCTCACAGTTGGTACTATTGAGCAAGGTCCACCTATACTGTACCTGCGCATTTGGTTTTTCTTGCCTAAATGTAGAACCTGTCTAGAGCCAGGTTTGTTGTTCTTCCTTCTCTCCTTTTTCCCTCCCTCCCTCCCTCCCTCCCTCCCTCCCTCCCTCCCTCCCTCCCTCCTTTCTTTCTTTCTTTCTTTCTTTCTTTCTCAGCATCCCCCACCCCCTGGTTTTGGCCTAGCAGGCTTCAGGGAGCAAAAACAACGTTTCCCGAGAACCTGTAGTTAAAAAAAATATGCTTACTTTTTAAAAAAAAGTTCCGAAGATCAACCGTGTGAAGTGTGATTGTCAGAACGTTTTAAAAAAAAAACTTTTTCAAGTATTTTTTTACTAGCGGTTCTGCGAACCGGCCCGAACTGGTAGCATTTCACCCCTAATCTCAGGGTTTAATGACAGCCTATTGGAGAAGTACTTAAAGCACTGCTTTTGAAAGTTGTTCCACTTGAAGATGTGTGGACTTCAACTCCCAGAATTCTGTTTCAAAAACACTGGGGTTTATGTTGGTCAGGCCAAAAATGCATTTATTCCACCCATGGATCCCTCCTCTGTGGCCACATGACATAATGCAGCATAATCCAGTCATTACAGGTAGTCCTTGATTGACAGCGCTTCGTTTAGTGACCGCTCTAAAGTTACAACGGCACTGAAAAAAGTGACTTACGACTGGGTTTTTTCGCACTGATGGTCACCTGATCAAAATTTGGATGTTTGGCCACAGACTCACATTTACGACGGTTGCCATGTCCCGGGGTCATATTTTGGTGACCTTCGGGCAAGCAAAGTTAATGGGGAACCCAGATTCACTTAACGACTGTGTTGCTAACAACTGCTGCTGTGATTCACTTAACAACTGTGGCAAGAAAGGTCGTAAAGCGGGGCACAACTCCCTTAAGAAATGTCTCGCTGAGCAACAGAAATGCTGGGCTCAATTGTGGTTGTAAGTCAAAGGACTCTCTGTAATACTGCTCTCCAGCATGGACAATCTTATTTAAGATAACAAAAGAAATTGTGTCTTCTTCTTTTCCTCTCCTCCTTCTTCAGATTCTCGTAGAGCCTGTGAGCCTGCAGGACTGCCACGATAAATAATCACAAGGTTTATCCACCACAATTATTCTAAAAGTCAAGGTGCTTTTTCAGGAGGCAACTGGACTTCCTTATTTTTTCTTCTGAAGACGTTTCGCTTCTCTTCTGGAAGACTTCCAATGTTGGGGCATTCATAACTTCTGGAGGCAAATTCTGTTCCACTGATTAATTGTTCTAACTGTTAGGAAATTTCTCCTGAGTTCTAAGTTGCTTCTCTCCTTGATTAGTTTCCACCCATTGCTTCTTGTTCTACCTTCAGATGCCTTGGAGAATAGCTGGGCTCCCTCTTCTTTGGGGCAGCCCCTGAGATACTGGAAGAATGCTATCATGTCTCCCCTAGTCCTTCTTTTTATTAAACTAGACATACCCAGTTCCTGCAACCGTTCCTCATATGTTTTAGTCTCCAGTCCCCTAAGACTCCTCCAAGAAGCTTCTTCAGCTCTGACTGGATGGTGAGGAATGGAAGGATTTATATTCCTTGCAGACAGCTGGCCATTTGCATCCTTTTACTCCAAGTGCTTCAAAGGACCCTCTAAAACAATGGTTCTTTCCCAATGCCATGACCCTTTCATACAGTTCCTCATGTTGTGGTGACCCCCCAACCATAAAATTGGTGTCTTGGTTCCTAAGACCATCGAAAAATGTGTTTTCCGGTGGTCTTAGGTGACCCCTGTGAAAGGGTTGTTCGACCCCCAAAGGTGTCCCGACCCACAGGTTGAGAACCACTGCTCTAAAAGGATGCAAATGACCAGTTGCCTGCAGGACATATACCGTATTTTTCGGAGTATAAAACACACCTTTTACCCTCAAATCAGGATGAAAATCTGGGTGCGTCTTATACACTGAACACAGCATTTTTGGCCTCCCAAAACCCCGCCCCCTTCACCAAAATGGCCATGCAGAGCCTTTAGGAGGTTTTCAGAATGCTCCTGGGGGAGGGCAAAAATAAGCGAAAAATGGGTGGGTTTTTTTGCTCGTTTTTGCCACCCCCTCCAGTCCCCAGGAGCACTCCATAAGCCTCCTAAAAGCTATGCATGCCTTTTTTTTTGACCAAAAATGGGCCCGTTTTAGCAAAAAACAGGTCGTTTTGGAGAGATCTGCAGAGTGCAAAACCTTTTTTTTTTGGCCTCTTTAAAATCTTATACTCTGTCTTATACTCTGGTGCGTCTTATACTCTGAAAAATATGGTAAATCCTTCCATTCCCCACCATCCAGTCAGAGCTGAAGAAGCTTCTTGGATGAGAAGCAAAACGTCTTCAACCGGAAAGTCCCCAGTTGCCTCTTGAAAAAAGCACGTTTGACACATATGGGGAAAAATGGTAGACGCAAGCAGCCAAAAGATAGGAATCCGTTGGTAGATATATATATGTGTTAGTTTATGAGCTGATCAATAAATTTATTTAAATTTGAGAGACCAAGATATTGACCTTACGCTTGTCCCTATTCTCAACGAGGACCGAATCTAGGGCCTCCCCGAATAGCTTATCCCCTTTAAAGGGGGCAGACGCCAGCTTCCACTTGGAGCGCATGTCGGCGTTCCAATGGCGCAGCCAGAGCAGGCGGCGCGAGGTAACGTTGGAAGCCATGGCGCGGGAAGCGAATTTAGCTGCATTAAGTGAGGCATCTGCGGTGTATTCTACTGCAGCCATGATTTTCCTCACATCCTGGCGTAGCCGGGCGTCGCCCTGTGGCAAACATCTGAGTAATTGACGGAGCCAGGCAATGGATGCTCTGCTGAAGGAGGAGGCCGAAGTAGAGGCCCTAATGGCCCAGGCGGTGGCCTGATGGGTCTTGTGGCAGGACCGCTCAGCTCTTTTGTCCTCCGCCTTAAGACCCTCTAACAGGTCAGGTGGCAGGATAGAGTTAGAGGTCATGGCCGCTACCGGGGAATCAACCTCGGGGAGCTTAAGCAACTCCTCCATGCTGGGGTCTACTGAGTAGAGGCGCTTGTCATTGGCGCTAGGGGTGGTCCAGGTTGCGGGCTGCGCCCACTGGCGCTGCACCACAGCCTTAAAAAGCTTGGGTGCCGGAATCAGATCCTGGATCTGAACCTCCTCGTCAAACAGTCCCCCGCTGGGGTCCTCGGGATCAATGTCCTTCTGGATTACTGGAGGGGTTATTGGGGCAGGTGGAGTGGTCTCCATGTGAGCGATGACCTTGGCCTTGTAGAGTAAGGTTTTAAATACTAATTTCATTGTAATTTTTACAATGACAATAAAAATTATTATTATTGTTGTTGTTGTTGTTGTTGTTGTTGTTGTTGTTATAGATCTATTTCGAGCTTATTAGCTCTCATCAGTTGGCCACACTCCCCACTGGGATTCGAACTGGGGCTGCAATGCATACAAGGCAGAAGCCTAGCAATTCAGCCTAACCGGCTCTACTCATTGCATCAATATATATCTTGCATGAACAGCAACTGATTCCAGGTGGCAAGAAAGCTGGGAAGGAATGTTTTAAGCCATCCATCCTCTTAATGAACTCATTAATAAACGAGGACTGGAAATTTCCCTTGTGGAAATCTCTCCCAGATTCTGTATTTACCCCCCAATCCTATCGTTAAAGACACCCTTGCGAAAATCCGTGCAACTGTTGCTCCCTTTGCTTGGCCCAGCGGCAGGCGGCGCTTGACAGATGAGAACGCTCAAACGCCCACAGGTGTACAAGGTGTTCCTTCCCCTCCTTTCCATAGACATGGAGGCCTCACCTGTGTGTGTTAAAACAGGGGTCCCCAACCTTTGCAACTTTAAGTCTGAAGGACTTCAGCTCCCAGAATTCTCCAGCCAGCAAAGCTGGCTGGAGAAGTCTGGGAGCTGAAGTCCTTCAGACTTAAAGTTGCAAAGGTTGGGGACCCCTGTGTTAAAAGCATCCAGTGCAAAATGCATCCAAAAGGTGGCCTTCACAAAGTCCCGCCCGTCGTACAACGGGCCACTCCCTTGACCGACCAGATTTGATGCCTGTTTTTGCAGCCGACCGTTAAGCAAACGCTGCAGTCATATAGCGAACTTCTACCATTGTAAAGTGAACAAAGGAGTAGTTTTGCCAAAACCCAGAAGCAATCGCTATGTTTTGGCAAAAAAATAAATAAATTAAAATACAGGACAGGTAGTCCTCGACTTACAACTAGGGATGGGGCTGCTGGGGGTTCGCAGAGGTTCAGGAGAACCTGTAGCACAGGGTTAGAATTTAATATGTTTTTAAATTTTGTATTTTGTAATATTTGTAGTGTTTTTAAATTTCCTGTGCACCGCCCTGGGTCCTTTTTGGAGAAGGTGCGGGGTATAAATCTAAATAAAAATTAAAAAAAATAAATAAAAATTCTGTGCAGTTCAGAGAACCCCCCACATCCCACTCCTGGCTGGCCCTGCCCACCTCACCCCTCCCAGGAGTCCCCACGCGGCCCGTTTCGTAAGTGCAGGGTGGGCACAGAGGCTCAGGGACAGTGGTGGGTTTCTGCAGACTCGCACCTACTCGCGAGAGCCGGTTGGTGAAATTTAGAGAACCAGTGAGAGGGGGTTCCACCCGCGTACCTGGAAGTAAATCTGGCCCGCCGCTGCCAGTGACCCAATGGAAAGGAAAGGAAAGGAAGGAAGGAAGGAAGGAAGGAAGGAAGGAAGGAAAGAAAGAAAGAAAGAAAGAAAGAAAGAAAGAAAGAAAGAAAGAAAGAAAGAAAGAAAGAAAGAAAGAATTTATCATCACAATTGAGTCCAAAATTTTGGTTGCTAAGCAAGAGCGTTGTTAAATGAGTTTCACCACATTTTAAAAGGTGACCATTCCCACCCTGTCACATGACTGCCAAGCCACGCCCACAAAATAGGCCACACCTACAGAGTAGGTTCTAAAAAATTTGAAACCCACCACTGCTCAGGGAGGGTGAAAAACGGGTCTCCCAGAGGTTTGGGATGGCCGGTTCCGCCATTCCAGAGGCTCGAGAAAAGCCTCCAGAGCCCGGGGAGGGCAACTCCCCCGCCCCGCCATGGTTCAGGAGGCCGACTAGACCACGCCCACCCAACAACCATGAAGAGAACTCCTTGCTAAAGATTTTGAAGCCCGCCTCTGCTTACAACTGCTCGTTTAGTGACCGTTCAAACTGACAACGACGCTTCAAAAAAATGTGACTCACAGCCATTTCAGCTTCCCCCGTGGTCACGTGATCAACATTCAGCTCTCTTGCCAGCCGACTCATATTTATGACGGTTGCAGCATCCCGGGGTCACGTCATCCCTCTTTTGGCGGCCTTCTGCCAAAGCAAAAATCAATGGGGAAGCCGGGTTCACTTAACAACCAGGTTACTCACTTATCCACTACCGTGATTCGCTTTAACAACTGTAGCAAGAAAAGTCACAAAATGGGGCAAAAGCCACTTAACAAATATTTATTGTATAGAAATACAATCAATCAATCAATCAATCAATCAATAAATACTTAACTTGACAAGAGGAAATTTGGGGCTCAATTGTTGAAATTAGTTAATTAACACAATTTTGTTAATTGTGTTTTTGTGAAATTAACACAATTTTGGGATGATGCCGTAATTGTCTGCAAACGTGTTTGTGTGTGTGTGTGTGTGTAGCAGCATATTTATCAATTCATTTATCAACTCCCTTTGACTTAAGCGTGAAGAACCAAAACGATACAGGTAGTCCTTGAATTACAACTCTTTGATTAGTGAGCATTCAAAGTTACAACAGCACTGTGTGGCGCGACCAGTTTTCAGATTTACGATCCCCATAGTCACGTGAAGGAAATTTGGCAGCTGGGCACCTGGCGTGTGTATTTATGCCACTTGAATGTCCCACCGTCACGTGACACCCCCCCCCCCCTTTTATAACCTTTCCAGCTGGAGGTGCAAGCCACTTAACAACTGTCTTGCTCAGCAATGGAGATTTCAGGCTCCGTTATGGTCGTAACTCAAGGAGTGTTCTGACCCAGGCTTCTCAAGAGCAGGAAGCAAGCTCCTTGTCCCGACAAAAAAGCCCTTTTATTAATGGACTGTGAATTCTGCTCCTTCACATCCAGCAAAATCTTTCAAGGGAGGATTTACAGTCACAGACCTTCACTGGCTTTGAGAGCTGCCAGGCCGATATCTGCAAAACTTGGCAAGGAGTCTCAGAGAGTCACAAACCAATTAAGCGAACTAATTTTCTCCTGCAAACTCCACTCCCCTTTTGCTCCTCTTTTATTTCCTCTGGGAGGGGCCATTCATCGTCCACCTGTGACCTTACTCCCAAGCCAACCCCTGTTCTTTAGCTGTTCCCTTCGTCTGGCAACTCTGCGCATGCACACACTGGGAACAGGCTCCAGCTGTTCCTCTGCCCCACTGATGTCTGACTCTGAAGGCAGCTGGTAACTGTCAGACGGCCCTGGCCCCCCTCTCTGCCTCCGACACAGAGCCCTCCTCAGAGCCTTCCCCAGACTCCAGGGCTGGCCCATCTTCCTCCCCGACCTCCTCACCGTCCGAATCTGGCGGGCCACAACAAGGAGTACCTGTATTTCAAGCATCTCTGTTCTTCCCCCAGCCGCTCTTCTTTTGCATTGAAAAGATTATTGTCCTGATTGCAAGTTCCACGAAGGCTTCTTTGCCCTCGGTTTCCCGCAGATCAAATTACAGAGGAATGCTTTTGACAGCACATTTGGAGAGAAAGGCAAAGGCAGACGAGGGAGGGAAAGCCCCATGGTTGCGTCTTAGATTTCCTCCGATTTAGACTTTGCAATTTGAAACAATTATCTCTGCAAATGAACCGTCTTTTCTCTCCCCCCCCCCCAACCCCCTCGGACCTCGGGCCCAACTGTGACCAAACGCCGCCTCCCTCCCTCCCCCAAGCCTCAAAACAAATATCAATAATCCTCATCGTCAGACCCTGCAAAGCAAATGAAAATGGGGTTTTAAAATAAAAATTGAAACGCGGAGCAGAGCAGCATGGGGCAATTGACACCGAAGGCTGACAGCGCCCGCCCGTAATGGAAGCGGCTTTATCCGTATCGTATCCGCCAACACGGGCTTATTCGAAAAGCAAACAGTGGACTCCGATGGGGGAAGAGAATGAGAGAGATGCAAATTGAATTTCTCTCTCGCTTGACAACCAAGTCTGGAAAAAGTTGAGCTGTGTGTCGAACCTTTGCAAAAGATTGCGTGATCTTCTTCTTCTTCTTCTTCTTCTTCTTCTTCTTCTTCTTCTTCTTCTTCTTCTTCTTCTTCTTCTTCTTCTTCTCCTTCTCCTTCTCCTTCTCCTTCTCCTTCTCATTCTCCTCCTCCTCCTCCTCCTCCTCCTTTTCTTCTCCTCTTCTTCCTCCTCCTCTTCTTCGTCTTCCTCTTATTCTCCTCCTCCTTCCTCTCTTCCTCCTCCTCCTCCTCTTTCCCCTCCTTCTCCTCCTTCTCGTCATTCTCCTCCTCCCCCTCTTCTTATTCTCCTCCTCCTCTTTTTCCTCCTCCTCTTATCCTCCTCTTCTTCCTCTTCTCTTCCTCCTCCTCTTCCTCCTCCTTTTCCTCCTCCTTCTTCTCCTTCTCTTTCTCCTCCTTCTTCTCCTTCTCCTTCTCCTCCCTCTCCCCCTCCTCCTCCTTCTTCTTTTGTACTTCTCTTTTAATATATAGGTTTTGCCTGCCCCTCGAAAAAGGTTTAACTTCAGCCAGAGCTGAAAGCTATTTTGATGGCTTCGAACCGCCTCTGAATACATATCCGTCTCTGTTTAGAAAGGTTTGCTCTGTAGTTTTTACAGGATCACGAAGAAGTGGGCTTTATGAGTACTTACGATCATCTGTTTAGTGACTATTTGAAATTACAACCCCCCCTGCTGAAAATGTGACTTTCAACCGGTCCTCGCACTTACAAATGTCGCAGCATCCTATGGTCACAAAATCAAAATTTGGGCGCATGGCCACTAGCGTGTATTTACAATGGTTGCAGGATCCTGGGGTCACAGAATAACCCTTGGCAAGACACCCCCCCCCCCCAGGCTGGTATCTGATAAGCGAAGTCAATAGCAGAAGCTAGATTCGTTTAACGACTACAGTGATTCACTTTAACGATTGTGACCCCCCCCCCAAAAAGGTTGCAAAATTGGGTGCGATTCTCTTAACAACTGCCTTGCTTAGCCACAGGAATTCTGATTCCAGTTGTGGTCATACTTTGAGAAATACCTTTCTAGTGGCTAACAAAATACAGTTCCATTTTTACTGCTTTCAAGATATTAGTTGTATTACTCTCACCTGCTCCTTTTTCAGACCTCAAATGTATCTTGAATCTCTACCACCATCCATCTCCTTTCTCTTCCCTTCTTCCACTCGGATAGTATTTGTAAAATCATAGAGAGCATACATGAGGAGTCAGATGAATTAAACTTCCACCCTCTTCTTTCATTCTTCTGGCTTTTCAACACTTTTGGGTCCTGCGCAGCGTTCACCCACCATTCCCCCCCCCCCCACCAATGGGCAGGTGACCCCTAAAGTTTTGAACATCACTCCAGATAGATTTTTGGGGTTTTTTGATTCCTCTGCTTCCTTTTTTAAAAAGCTTTTAGAAAAATCATTATAAGGTAAATAGAACAAAACGAAGCAAAAGTTAGAAAGCTAAGAAAGAAAAAAGGTGTAAAAAGGAAGGAAGGAAAAGGGATGGAAGGAAGAAAGATAGAAAGAGAGAGAGAGATAGGAAAGAAGGAAGGAAGGAAGGAAAGATGAAAGAAGGGAGGGAGAGGAGGAAGGAAGGAAGGAAGAAATAATGGAAGATGGAAGGAAAGAAGGGACAAAGAAGGAAGGAATCATGGAAGGAAGAAGGGAGGAAGATGAAAGGAAGGAAGGAAAGATCAAAGGAAGGGAGAGGAAGGAAAGAAGGAAGGAAGGAATAATGGAAGGATGAAAGGAAAAAGGGACAGATGGAAGGAAGGAAGATGAAAGAAAGAAAGGAAGCAAGGAAAGAAAGATGAAAGAAAGGAAGAGAAGGAAGGGAGAAGGAGGAAGGAAAGAAGGAATGAATGATGGCAGATGGAAAGAATGATGGAAGGAAGGAAGGAAAAAAGGAGTATTGACTTCCAATGTTCTTCAGTACAGTAGAATACAGATTTCTTTTATAACCTCAACCCTCTGCTTTGCAGTTTTCAACATTTCAAGTTATTCCTGTAATGACAACAATCATTTTAACCATCAAAACCTGAAATCAAAGTCTTATTTGTTTCAGTTTGGAGCAAAAAGTCTGAAGCAGTTTCCAAATACAAACAAAAGTGTATAATTCTTCTCTTTCATTAAAAGCCAATTTTGCCATCTTCACCAACTCCAAGCCCTTTAGCTTCCATTCTGGAAATTAATGCATCTTCCCATCTTTATGCCTATAAGATTCTTGTCGTTAACACTTTATACCAGGGGTCTCCAACCTTTGCAACTTTAAGTCTGAAGGACTTCAGCTCCCAGAATTCTCCAGCTGGCTGGAGAAGTCTGGGAGCTGAAGTCCTTCAGACTTAAAGTTGCAAAGGTTGGAGACCCCTGCTTTATACCTATCCCTCTGCCGCTTCTCTTCAGCCAGGAAAATGAGAAAAAAGACAGGAGAGCAAACCTTGTGCTTTTTTCCTTTTCCTGAGATGTGTGTGTTGAAAGCACACTTGACATGTTCAGAGGCCTTAAAGATTATGATTTATATTTTAGGGCTGAGTCCCAACGTAAGTGCTTGGCAGAGATGGAATCCTGTTTTGGTCGGCTTTTCATTCATTAATTCAGTTTATTTGAATCCTGCTGTTCCTTCTTCAAACGAAAGCTCAGAGCAGCTAATGGCTTCCCAGGAAAACAATAATTTTATCAACAAACAATGTGAAAAGTCGCTCCTTTTATAAAAATGCAACCGCACACTTTTAGCCCATCTAATCTAAAACGAACGGTTATCATGTAAACACTTATTGTCTTACTAAAAAGGTTAAGTTTGATACTTGAGGCACACAGGACCAAATTTAAACGATATGGAAGAAGAAAGAAACGTTTTGTAGATATAAATATATTTATTAAAACTGCTTAAGAAGTGGAAGGGCAAAGAGTTGGCAGCCTCGGAGTAAAATGCAACCAGTCTGTAAGCCTTTGCTGTGGGGAAATTTAATGTATTTAACTATGTGCTGTTGAAAGTGTTTCCTATCATGGTATTTCTTTCTTTCGGATATATATTTTTTTCAGTCGCATCAAAGCCGAAAAGGTATCAGACCTGTCCATCTGCTTTTCATTCTCCTCCCCACCTGTATTTTATTTTATTTTATATGTATGAGACCGTCGGAAAAAAAGTGTACAGCGAAACACATTGGCTTAATGGAATGATAGTTGAAGTATCTTGTTAAGATTATTTCTCAGCTGTGTTTCACTAAGCTAAACATGTCTTCCTGCTTTGAATAACACAATCTACAGGAAAACAATGTCAGCACAATGTATGTGCAGTTACATCACGTTTGCTTTTCTCGTTTGGGGTCGTGTTTTACCTATGCATGCGCAAATGCGTGTATCTTCATCAGCCGTATGCACAACGGTATTGCATTTGCTTTTTAATTGGGTTTTAGCAACGGTTGGTGTTGTGTTATCCCAGGGGTCAGCAAACTGCGGCTCTGGAGCCGCATGTCGCTCTTTCATCCCTCTGCTGCGGCTCCCTGTCACCGGTCAGCTCCACAATTAATAGGGCTTTCGGTTAGGACAGGTAGGAGGAGACTCTATGGTGGTGGTGGTGGTGGGGGAACCGGACTTCCAGTCAGCAGAGGAAAAAGGATGCCGTGCTAGGAGGAGACTCTATGGTGCGGGAACCATAGAGTCCGGTCGGCTCTAGAATTGAACGGGAGGCTTCCGGTTAGGACCTTTGTGGCTCTTTGACTGTTTAAGATTTATTTTTTTATTTTTATTTTTTTATTTAATTTATATACCGCCCTTCTCCCTCTCGGGACTCAGGGCGGTGATTGCTGACCCCTGTGTTATCCCATAGAGGCAAAGAATCAAAATCTTGGACAAAGTATTTTCGCCCAGGTACTTCAAATCAGGGGTGTCCAACCTTGGAAACTTTTAAGACTTGCGCCTGTAGAAACAGTCACCCCAGATCATGTTTGTCCCAAAGGTGCTTTTTCAGGAGGCAACTGGACTTTCTTGGTTTTTTTATTTTTATTTTGAAGAGGTTTCGCTTCTCATCCAAGAAGCTTCTTCAGCTCTGACTGGATGGTGGGGAATGGAAGGATTGATATCCCTTGCAGACAGCTGTTAATTTGCATCCTTTTAGAGGGTCCTTGAAGCACTTGGAGGTTTATCTGTGTCCTCAGGGTCACCTGAGTGGTGCCAATGGTTTCTGTAGTGTGCAATTTTTCCCTCTGGAAATCCATTCCCATCCCCATACCGTTCCAAGGTTGTTCATCCCAAATTGTATAGCTAAAGGCCTGTGGAGATTCTCAGTCATCCAGGTCATGGTTGTCCCAAAGGTGCTCTTTCAGGAGGCAGTTGGACTTTCCTTCCTTTCATCTTCCATCCATCCTTCCTTCCTTCCTTCCTTCCTTCCTTCCTTCCTTCCTTCCTTCCTTCCTTCCTTCCTTCCTTCCTTCCTTCCTCCTCTCCCTTCCTTCTCTTCCTTTCTTTCATCTTTCCTTCCTCCCACCTTCCACCATTCCTTCCTTCCATCTTTCCTTCTATCCTTCCTTTCATCTTCCATTATTCCTTCCTTCCTTCCTTCCTTCCTTCCTTCCTTCCTTCCTTCCTTCCTTCCTTCCTTCCTTCCTTCCTCCTCTCATTTCCTTCTCTCCCTTCCTTCCTTCCATCCATCCTTCCTTCCTTCCTTCTTTCCTTCCTTCTCTCCCTTCCTTCTCTTCCTTTCTTTCATCTTTCCCTCCTCCCACCTTCCACCATTCCTTCCTTCCATCTTTCCTTCTATCCTTCCTTTCATCTTCCATTATTCCTTCCTTCCTTCTTCCTCTCATTTCCTCTCCCTTCCTTCCATCCTTTCTTCCTTCCTTCTTCCTTCCATCCATCCTTCCTTCCATCTTCCATTATTCCTTCCTTCCTTCTCTCCCTTCCTTCTCTCCCTTCCTTCTTCCTTCCATGATTCCTTCCTTCCGTTTGTCCCTTCTTTCCTTCCATCTTTCCTTCCATCTTTCCTTCCATCTTCCATTATTATTCCTTCCTGCCTTCTGTCCTTTTGAAGACGCTTCGCTTCTCATCCAAGAAGCTTGCTTAGCTCTGATGAAGAAGTTTAAGACTTGTGGACTTTAACTCCCAGAATTCCCCAGACGGTTAAGTCCAAAAGTCTTAAAGTTGCCAAATTGCACAACCCTGCTTTTTAGATAAAATCAAAAAACGATTCTTAGCATGCCAGCCACATCCTGGGAATAAACTCAGGCAAAAAATTCAGCAGGACTTAGTCTCAGAGTTGAAATCACGGTTTTGCCAGTTGTCAGGATTTCCAGATGTGGTGGCTTCAAATCTTTGCATTCCCCAGGCAGAGAATTCTGGGGGGTTGAAATCCCTGCAGCGGGAAGTGGCCAAGTTGGGAAAACATGATTTTTGATAACAGCTGTTTAGTATCAGCTGTTTAGTGACTATCATTAAGTGTTGTACCATATGATTCGTGACAAATGTATGTTCTTTTTATGCACACTGAGAGCATCTGCACCAAAGACAAATTCCTTGTGTGTCCAATCACACTTGGCCAATAAAGAATTCTGTTCTGTTCCGTTCCATTCCACATTCTATTCTATTCTATTCTATTCTATTCTATTCTATTCTATTCTATTCTATTCTATTCTATTCTATTCTATTCTATTCTTTATTCTGTATTCCCTATTCCATTCCATTCCATTCTTTATTCTCTATTCTATTCCTTATTCCATTCCATTCCATTCTTTATTCTTTATTCCCTATTCTATTCTATTCTTTATTCTGTATTCCCTATTCCAATACATTCCATTCTTTATTCTTTATTCTCTATTCTATTCCATTCCATTCCATTCTTTATTCTGTATTCACTATTCTATTCCATTCCATTCTTTATTCTGTATTCACTATTCTATTCTATTCCATTCCATTCCATTCCATTCTTTATTCTGTTTTCCCTATTCTATTCCATTCCATTCTTTATTTTCTATTCTATTCCATTCCATTCCATTCCATTCCATTCTTTATTCTGTATTCCCTATTCTATTCCATTCCATTCTTTATTCTCTATTCTATTCTGTTCTATTCTGTTCTATTCTGTTCTATTCTATTCTATTCTATTCTATTCTATTCTATTGAATGCTGAAGAGGAGGAGGAGAATCTCTGACTGCCTTTCCATCAGCTGAGGCTTGCAAAGTTTCTGTTGTCCAGTGCATTTAGAATTCGAATAGAATAGCTTGACTCCCTCTTCTTTGTGGCATCCCCTGAGTGTGAGGACAAGTTATAAATTACTTTTTTTCAGTGCTGTTGTAACTTTGAATGGTTGTTAAATGAATGGTTGTTAAGCAAATGGTTGTAAGTCAAGGACTGTCCCATAGGGCCGATAAGTCTTGTTTCAGAGCCAGTTTGGTGCTTGGGGGGGGGGGGGGGCACGGGAAGCTGGATAATTGTGTCCTTGTTCCCCAGCCAGTCACAGAGGTGCCTGGATTATGTCGGATGGATGTGAACTACAGCTCATGAAAGACGATGCCTTTTATGGGGGGTTCCCACTTAAGGACCACTCATTCGCTGACTGTTTGAACTTAACAACAGTCACATGATTGCGATGTGGACAGGCGCAGTTATGATGTTCCAGATGCACACGATCATCATTTTCCAACCTACTCCGCCAGCTTCCAACCAGCCAAGTCAACAGGGAAGGCGGCAGGAGGTTGCAAACGGAGACCGTTGTGATGTCACACTTCACAAGCCTTGGGATTCACTTAACAACCGGAAGTGCTGTGGTTACGCGACATGGTCACGTGACATTATGCTTTGCAATGGCATTGCTAAGTGATGGAAATTCCAGGCCAAATCATTCTCACTGTCTGAACATTACTTCTAGACTCAGAATCAGAATAGAGCTGGAAGGGACCTTGGAGAACTTCTAGTCCAGCCCCCTGCTCATGCAGGACATCCTCTACCACTTCTGTCCAGTCTCTTCTTGAAAACCTTCTGTGATGAAGCACCCACAACTTTTAACAGATTAGTAGAGTTGGAAGGGACCTTGTAGGTCATCTAGTCCAACCCCCTGCCCAAGCAGGAGACCCTTCACCATTTGTAACAGATGGCTGTCCAATCTCTTCTTGAAAGCCTCCAGTGATGAAGCTCCTACAACTTCTGAAGGCAATTTCTGTTCCAGGGGTTGATTGTTCTCACTGTCAGAAAATTTCTCCTTATTTCCAGGTTGAATCTCTCCTTGGTCAGTTTCCATCCATTATTCCTTCTCTGGCCTTTGGGTCCTTTGGAAAATAGCTTGACCCCCTCCTCTCTGTGGCAGCCCCTCAAATATTGGAAGACTGTTATCCTGTCTCCCCTGGTCCTTCTCTTCACTAGAGTAGCCAGGCCCAGTTCCTGCAACTGTTCTTCATATATTTTAGTCTCCAGGCCCCTCATCATCCTGGTTGCTCTTCTCTGCACTTTTTCTAGAGTCTCTTTTTTATATTAATACAAGCAGTTGGTGATTTAAAACTGTGTGTTGACTGAAGTTACACCACCAAAAAAGTGGCTTACATTGAGCCCCGGCCCTTACAACCCAGCAGCATCCCCACAGTCCCATGATCAGAATTCAGGCACTTGGCAACTGGCATGCACAGGTGGTCTTGACTTACAGCCATTCATTTAGTGACCCTTCAAAGTTACAACAGCACTGAAAAAAGTGATTTATGACCATTTTCAAACTTAGGACCGTTGCAGCATTCCCCGTGTTCACGTGATCAAACTTTGGATGCTTGGCAACTGACTCGTATTTGCGAAGGTTGCAGCGTCCTGGGGTCACGTGATCGCCTTTTACGACCTTCTGACAAGCAAAGTCAAGGGGGAAGCCGTATTCACTTAACAACCGTGTTACTAATTTAACAACTGCAGCGATTCACTTAACAAGAGTGGCAAGAAAGGTTGTAAAATGGGGCAAAATTCACTTAGCACCTGTCTCACTTAGCAATAGAAATATTGGGCTCAGTTGTGGTCGTAAGTCAAGGACTACCTGTATTTACAAGGGTAGCATTATCCTGGGGTCGTGTGATCTCCATTTGTGACCTTCCCAAAAAGGAAAGTCAATGGGGGAAACCAGATTTGCTTAACAACCCCATGCTTCACTTAACAACTGTGGCAAGAAAGGACATAAAATTAGACAAGACTCACTTAACAGCTGCCTTGTTCAGCAATGGGAATTCTTGTCCCAACTATGGTCGTAGGTCGAGGACCACCTGTAAAATGTCTTGGTTGGAAAAAGTGCTACAGGTAGCTCTCAACTTACGACCGCAATTGTACCCCAGATTTCTGTTGCTAAGTGGGACATTTGTTAAGTGAGTTTTGTCCCGTTTTGTGACGTTTCTTGCCACAACTATTTAGTCAATCACTGCAGTTAGAATAGAACAGAATAACAGAGTTGGAAGGGACCTTGGAGGTCTTCTAGTCCAACCCCCTGTTTTTAAGCAGTTGTTAAGTTAGTCACTCAGTTGTTAAGTGCATCTGGTCTGAAAGTCACAAAAAGGGGATCAATTGACCCCGGGACATGGCAACCGTCATAAATATTCAGAATAACAGAGTTGGGGCCTTGTAGATCATCTAGTCCAACCCCCCTGCCCAAGCAGGAGACCCTACACCATTTCTGACAGAGGGCAGTCCCGTCTCTTCTTGAAAGCCTCCAGTGATGAAGCTCCTAGTCAGTTGCCAAACGTCTGGACGGAATGCTGCAACGGTCGTTAAGTGTGAACAACGGTCACGAGGCATTTTTTTTCATGGCTGTTCTGTCTTCGAACGGTCTCTAAATGAACTGCGAGGACTACCTGTACCTGATTCCTCCGATCTCTCCCCCCTCCCCCACCCCCAAGGTTAGTCTGATGGGGCGCTGGGCTCTTCCATCCAATTCCTGGTGCATCGCCGCTAATTGAATCCTGGCCTGGCCGTCTAGGCCAGCATCTTGTAAGCAGCACCAGGCCCCGCTGCCAACATTTGCCTGCGGGCCTTGCGTGTCCTCGGGCGGGCCATCTGCCTCTCCCTTCGGCCCTCTCCTTCCGTCCCGAACGCCGCCTTGATTGACGGATCCGGGCGAAAAGCAGCGTTTGCCAGCCCAAGTGCCAAGAATAGAGAGAGCAAAGCAAACCTTTTATTTATTTATTTTCCTCCCCCTGACCTTTTTCTTAATTGTCGAGTTTAACCTACTGGCTCTAAAACATGCCACTCGCGCCCCCGAGTATTGCCAAGGTCTCTTTTATGTGCAAATGAGCGGGGGAAGAGGAGGCCCTCTGTTATTTTATTTCTTTTTATTATGTTTTTTTATTTTTATAAAAAGCATGCACTTTTCTTTCTTTTTTTTTAAAGGGGGGTGGAGGGGAGAGAGAGAGGGGAAAAAAAAATCTTTGACAGAGAATGTGCTCTGTTTATATAACTGTGTGTCCTGGTACCCTGGAGATGAGCTCTGACAGAATTGGCAAGAGATGTTAAGAGAGATCTTATATTACTGATCTTTGCTTAGCCAGAGGCATTAAGAAGGCTGCGAGAGGAACAGAGGGCGCAGGGAGGCTGAGGGGTGGGCATACGCTAATATATTACGGGGGGGGGGGAAGAGGGGGGGGGGATAGACTTATATGGAAGAATGAGAGGCGTGCAGGCATGTGTGGCCCCCCCTTAAACACCCCCCCCGCCCCAGTTCTCTGTGGAAATGCACCGGGTTTTTTTTGCATTTCGGCAGTTGTGTCAGGCGCCGGCCTACTGTTTCTGTATAATTATTTGCCCTAATTTTTATGCGTTTCTGGGGTGTTTTTTTTTTTGTAAGGCCAGCCACAGCCGCGGCGGTTTATAAACAGGTCTCAACCCTGAGGGGGAAACGATGGTAAAGCGACAAAGAAAAAAAGGGATGGAGGCTGAGGGGGCAGAATATGAATTCTTCCCCCCCTCCCCCATTTCAAAGTCTTTGCGAATTGGGGATGGTAAAGCAGGGCTTCTCAACTTTGACGTTTAGAGATGGGGGGACTTCAGCTCCCAGAATTCCCCCGGCCAGTTTGAACTATGTGGATTTCAACTCCCAGAATTCCCCTGGCCAGCTTAAACCATGTGGACTCCCAGTATTCCCCTGGTCAGTTTAAACCATGTGGACTTCAACTCCCAGAATTCCCCGGGCCAGGTTAAGCCATGTGGATTTCAACTCCCAGAATTCCCCGGGCCAGCTTAAACTATGTGGATTTCAACTCCCAGAATTCCCCGGGCCAGGTTAAGCCATGTGGATTTCAACTTCTAGAATTCCCTGTCCAGCTTAAACCATGTGGACTCCCAGAATTCCCCTGGTCAGTTTAAACCATATGGACTTCAACTCCCACAATTTCCTGGCCAGCTTAAACCATGTGGATTTCAGCTCCCCGAATTCCCTGGCCAGCTTAAATCTGTACAGAGAAAGGAAAAAAAAGAGCTGGGATGAAGTTATCAATGGAAATTTTGGTTGGTTGAGTTCAGTGCCTTTAAATCCCTCTTGATTCCTGGCCACTGCATGGACAAATCTCTGCGGTTTTCTTTGCAGGATGTTCAGAAATGTTTTGCCCTCGTTTCCTTCTCCTTCCCAGGACAGAGAGAGAAAAAACTGGCTCGAAGTCACCCCACTGGCTTCGTGCCTAAGACAGGATTCGAACTCATGCTCTCAGTTTCTAGCCTGGTGCTTTAAATCACTGCATCGAACTGCCTGCCATAACAGTGGAAGGCTTTGGTGTTAATGGAAAAGCTGCTGGAGGGTGGAAGGGACTGCCACAAAGCAGAGTCAAGCTATTCTCCAAAGCCCCTGAGGGCAGGACAAGAAGCAATGGGTGGAAACTAATGAAGGAGAGAAGCAACTTAGAACTGAGGAAAAATTTCCTGGCACTTAGAACAATTAATCAATGGAACAGCTTTGCCTCCAGAAGCTGGGAATGCTCCAACATTGGAAGTTTTTAAGAAGAGATTGGACAGCTATTTGTCTGGAATGGTACAGGGTTTCCTGTCTAGGCAGAGGGTTGGACTAGAAGACCTCCAAGGTCCCTTCCAACTATTCTATTCTATTCTATTCCATATTCTATTCCATATTCTATTCTATTCCATTCCATTCCATATTCTATTCTATTCTATTCTATTCCATTCCATTCCATATTCTATTCTATAACATATTCTATTCCATTCCATTCCATTCCATATTCTATTCTATTCTATTCTATTCTATTCTATTCTATTCTATTCCATTCCATTCCATTCCATATTCTATCCTATTCTATTCTATTCTATTCTATTCCATTCCATTCCATATTCTATTCTATTCCATTCCATTCCATATTCTATTCCTGGGTCCTAACAAGGAGAAGGGCGGGGTATAAATTTAATAAAATAAAATAAATAAAAATATTCCATTCCATTCCATTCAAATGAGCAGAAATTTTGGAAGTCACAGATATCAAAGGATTAGAAAACAATGAAAATAGTAAATATTAGGTTTTTTTAAGCTTTTAAGAAGAGACTGGACAGCCAGCTCTCTGGAACATATAAGATCTCCTACTTGAGCAGAGGGGTTGGACTGGAAGACCTCCAAGGTCCTTTCTAACTCTCTTATTCTGTAGAAGCTGGAGAGGGTTTACGTCAAATTGAACTTCTGTTCTGTTGCAGAAATTCACATGAAAGCATCGGTTTGTCAGCCAGCCCTTTGAGATAGACTGGATCAGGAAAAAGACACCGCTTAGGATTCCAGTAATATTCACTTAACAAAGGCATGATTCACTTAACAACTGCCATGAGTTGCTTAAAACATATCAAAAAGGGTCATAAAATCACAGGGGCTTCACTTAATTTAATGTATTTTTAATGAAATATGTATATAGTTATTGTTCTTATTCCTCCTGTGCACCGCCCCGAGTCCCTGTGGGGAGAGGGTGCGGTTTATAAGTAATAAATTATTATTATTATTATTATTATTCCTTTCCGTTGGGTCACTGGCAGCGGCGGGCTAGATTTACTTCCAGGTACACCAGTGGAACCCCCTCTCACCGGCTCTCTAAATTTCACCAACCGGCTCTCGCGAGTAGGTGGGAGCCTGCAGAAACCCACCACTGCAGCAGCAACCCCGGCTGGCCACACCCTCGAACCATCTTTTTCTGGAGTTCTGTGCATGCGTAGAACAATTTCCATTGAACTGCGCGTGTGTGTGTGCAGCCCGCATCCATCGTGCGCACAAAGCGCACGGACCAGCAAACCGGCAGTAACACTGGCTGGAACCCACCCCTGATATGAACATTGCATCATCCCCATGGTCACATGATCCAAATTTGGATGCTTGGCAGCTGGCACATATTTATGACAGGTGCAGGGTCCCTGAGTCATGTGATCACTTTCTGAGCTTTCTCACAAACAAAGCCAATGGGGAAGCCAGTTTCAGTTAACAACCATACTGCTAACTTAGCAGCTGCAGCGATTCACTTAACAACTGTGGCAAGAAAGGTCATAAAATGAGGCGAAACTCACTTAACAGCTGTCTAGCTTAGGAACAGAAAGTTTGGGCACCCTTGTGGGTGATAGGTTGAAGACTAACCTCTACCTGTTCCACAGGTAGTCCTAAACGTACGACCGTAACAGAGCCCCAAATCTCTGTTACCAAGTGAGTCCCTTGTTTAGTGAGTTTTGCCCCACTTTACAACCTTCCTTGCCACAGTCGTTAAGTGAATCTCTGCAGCTGTTAAGTTAGTAAGACATTGGTAAAGTGAATCTGCCTTCCTCACTGACTTTGCTCAAAGGTTGCTGTTAGGATATGCAGCCTTATATTGGGTTGACAATATATATGAGCCTATGTTCTTAAGGAATTATGTAGCTTTAAGAACTGTCTTCAAGTCTGATTGGCTGTGAGTCTCAGCTCTACCATAAAGCAAGCTCAGAATCACAGCTCATTCCCTTTTCGATTCCCTTTGATTCCTGTGCTGAGGAGCTGAATGTGAAGAAGGAGGAGTATTTGTTTTGCATCACTGTAAGATATCTGTGTTGGGTGAAGGACTGTTATTATTGTGTGAGAAGTTAGTCGGAAGAAGTATGTTAGTTGCTACAAAGTAAAGTAAAGTTGCTACATAGTAAAGACTATTTTCTTACTATCAGAGTTTGTAGAGTTTGTTTGTGGTTAAAGCAACGTATCTCTTTACTGTCCGGTGAATTACACTATTCCGCATTTATTTGCTAACACTGGTTAAGGGACCAGAGTTGTAACACTGGTTTTGAACCCAGAGTTGCTAACAGTTGCAAAAGTGGATTGCGTGACCCCCCAGGACACTGCAACCGTCATACATATGAGTCAGTTGCCAAGCGTCTGAATTTTGACCGCTTGGCCCTGGGGCTGTTGCAAAGGTCGTAAGTGTGAAAAATGGATCGTAAGTCACTTTGAATGGCCTCTAAACGATCGGTTGTAAGTCAAGGACTCCCTGTAATTCTGCAGCACGATTTCCTTATTTCCCCCCATCCTTACCGCTTTCCTGGTTGCAAATCTGCGGACAGCTGGACCCGCTGCCCCGATGTTTGCCCCATATCCTGCTTCTTTGTCTTCCCCTGCTGATTGGACAGGTGGCCGGTGTGTTCCCTGCTTCAGGAGGGCTGGAACCTGGAAGCCTCTTTTGACTTCTGCAAAGCGGTTTGCCAAGAGGTCGGCTGTGTTTTCCAGCAATTACGGTTGGCTGATTGGCATCAAACTGTTCGCCCAGCCGGAGATCTGTGGTCTGCCTGCCGCACCATCTGGGGCAGGAACAACAACAGGCGTATCGCCGCAAACACCACTGAATCGTTTCGCTCTAAGACAGGGGTGTCAAACCAGGGGTGAAACGCAGCAGGTTCTGACAGGTTCTGGAGAACCCGTAGCAGACATTTTGAGTAATTTGGAGAACCGGTAGCAGAAATTTTGAGTAGTTTGGAGAACCGGTAGCAGAAATTTTGAGCAGTTCAGGGAACCGGTAGTGGAAATTTTGAGTAATTTGGAGAACTGGTGGCAGAAATTTTGAGCAGTTCAGGGAACCGGTAGTAGAAAGTTTGAGTAGTTCGGAGAACCGGTAGCAGAAATTTTGAGCAGTTCAGGGAACCGGTAGTAGAAATTTTGAGTAATTTGGAGAACTGGTGGCAGAAATTTTGAGCAGTTCAGGGAACCGGTAGTGGAAATTTTGAGTAATTTGGAGAACTGGTGGCAGAAATTTTGAGCAGTTCAGGGAACCGGTAGTGGAAATTTTGAGTAATTTGGAGAACTGGTGGCAGAAATTTTGAGCAGTTCAGGGAACCGGTAGTAGAAATTTTGAGTAGTTCGGAGAACCGGTAGCAGAAATTTTGAGCAGTTCAGGGAACCGGTAGTAGAAATTTTGAGTAGTTCGGAAAACCGGTAGCAGAAATTTTGAGCAGTTCAGGGAACCGGTAGTGGAAATTTTGAGTAGTTCGGAGAACCGGTAGCAGAAATTTTGAGCAGTTCAGGGAACCGGTAGTAGAAATTTTGAGTAGTTCGGAAAACCGGTAGCAGAAATTTTGAGCAGTTCGGGGAACCGGTAGTGGAAATTTTGAGTAGTTCGGAGAACCGGTAGCAGAAATTTTGAGCAGTTCGGGGAACCGGTAGTGGAAATTTTGAGTAATTTGGAGAACCAGTAGCAGAAATTTTGAGTAGTTCGGAAAACCGGTAGCGGAAATTTTGTGTAGTTTGGAGAACTGGCAAATGCGTGGTTGGCCCCAGAGTGAGGTGGTAATGGAGATTTTGCAGTATCCTTCCCCTGCCATGCCCACCAAGCCACACCATGCCCACCAAGCCACGCCCACAGAACTGGTAGTAAAAAAAAATGAATTTCACCCCTGTGTCAAACTCAAGGCCCAGGGGCTGGATCTGGCCTGCAGGGTGCTGAGATCTGGCCCACAGGGCTGCCCTGAAGACAGTGAAGGACTGGCCCACGGTCCTTCTGGGGTCATCTGACCGCCATTCGCAGCCTTCCCAGTCACCTTCTGGCAAACGCAGTCGATGAGGGAAACCAGATTCATTTAACGACTATGTTCACTCAACAACTGCAGTGGTTCTGCTTAACAACCATTGCACCAAAAAAGCTCATAAAATTGGGGGTGACTCAGTTCACAACCATCTTGTTTAACAAATGCTGGTCCCAAAAGTGGTCATATATCAAGGACTTATCTGTATAGGAGTGCTTCCATGGCTGTCTGTAAATTTCCCTCCCCACTGGAATGCTTCAGAACACTTTCTTTCTTTCTTTCTTTCTTTCTTTCTTTCTTTCTTTCTTTCTTTCTTTCTTTCTTTCTTTCTTTCTTTCTTTCTTTCTTTCTTTCTTTCTTTCTTTCTTTCTTTCTTTCTTTCTTTCTTCCTTCCTTCCTTCCTTCCTTCCTTCCTTCCTTCCTTCCTTCCTTCCTTCCTTCCTTCCTTCCAAATAGAAAATCAGAAGCAGCGGGTGGGGGGGAATGACGGTCGTTTCTTGACCGTATAAAAGAGAAAAGGATATTTTCTTTGCATTTTTTTTCTTTGCCTGCCTCCCCCCCTCCCTCCCCATCGAATTTGGCCAGAGGTTCTCCTTTGAGACGGGCAGCTTTCCACATGAGAGAAAGAGAGAAACAGTTGCTTTTAAAGATGCTTGTGCACACTTGTGTACACACACACACACACACACACACACACACACACACACACAGCCCTCCAGATATCTCAAGAAATGCACACTTTTCAAAATTCAGACAAAGACTCGGCTTCCCCCGGCCGGCGGCTCAAACAGCAGATATTGTGTCTGGCACGGATGTCAGCGCAGGCCAGAAAAATGATGGGGCGCATTAATGTGCTCTCGCTTAGGATTCATCATTGGTGATTATTGATTAGCAGCCGTGTTCTGCTAAGAGGCTCTCATGTTAATGAGAGTGGAACGGGGCGAATTACCGCCTCCAAAGGCCAATTCCCAGGAAAGCTTCCTTGTTTATCCTTTTCAGGGCGACGGGCGTTTGGCGTTGATCTCGCCCAGGTTTCGTGGAGTTGCACGGAGCGATCTGCTTAGAAAGAGGTAGTCCTTGACTTACGACCCCAACGGGAACCAGAATTTTCTTCCCTAAATACAGGGAGTCCTCGACAACGACCACAGTGAGGACCAGAATTTTCTTCCCTAAATACAGGGAGTCCTCGACTTAACGACCACAATGAGGACCAGAATTGTCTTTCCGAAATACAGGGAGTCCTCGACTTACGACCACAATTGAGCCCAAAGCTTATGCTGCTAAGTGAGACGTTTATTAAGTGAGTTTTGCCCCATTTTACGACCTTTCTTGGCGCATTGGCTACGTGAGTCACTGCCATTGTTAAATTAGTAAGCTGGTTGTTAAGCACATCAGGCTTCCCCCGTTGAGGGTGATGTGGCAAAAGATGGTCATATGACCCCAGGACATTGCAACCGTCATAAATGTGAGTCATTTGTCAAGCATCTGAATGTAAATCACGTGACCATGGGGTTGTTGCAACGGTCGTGTCTGAAAAATGGTCATTGATCACATTTTTCAGTGCCGTTGTAACTTTGCATGGTCGCTGAATGAACTGTTGTAAGTCGATAACTACCTGTTAAGTGAGTTCTACTTAGAACAATTAACCAGTGGAACAGCTTCCCTCCAGAAGTTGTGAATGCTCCAACACTGGAAGTCTTTAAGAGGATGTTGGATAGCCATTTGTCTGAAACAATATAGGACTTCCTGCCTAGGCAGAGGATTGGACTAGAAGACCTCCAAGGTCCCTTCCAACTCTGCTATTGTATTGTATTGTATTATTGATAACTACCTGTTAAGTGAGTTGTACTCAATTTTGTAGAATTGTAAAATCATAGAATAACAAGAGTTGGAAGGGACTTTAGAGGTGTTCTAGTCCAACCCTCTGCTCAACCAGAAACCCTATAAAATTCCAGACAAATGGTTGTCCATCGTCTTTTTAAAGACTCGCAGTGTTGGGGCATTCACAACTTTTGGAGGGAAGCTGTTCCACTGATTAATTGTTCTAACTGTCAGGAAATTTCTCCTCAGTTCTAAGTTGCTTCTCTCCTTGATTAGTTTCCACCCATTGCTTCTTGTCCTGCCCTCAGGTGCCTTGGAGAATAGCTTGACTCCTTCTTCTTTGTGGCAGCCCCTGAGATATATCACCCTTAGTCCTTCTTTTCATTGCCAGGTTAACTTGGTTAGTTAACCAAGCCAATTAACTAACTAAGCTAAATACTTACCAGTAAGTAAATACCGGAAGTTGTAACTTGTTTCTAATCCCCTTAAATGAATAGCGTGAATGTTTCAGAAACTGTTATGTGAGGTTGCTTTTTCCTTCCATCTTTCAATTTTTCCATCTTTCGAGGTCAAAGGTTCTATTTTGAACCTCAAAGTTTCAGACCCAAAAACGTCCAGATGCTTCAGCTGGCCCTTTCAAGGAAACAAGCAACGGTGGTTACATATAGTCCTCGACTTACAACAGTTCATTTTGTGACCGTTCAAACTTACAACCGCCCTGACCAAAGTGACCTAGGACCATTGTTCACTCTTACGACCATTGCAGCATCCCCTCGGTCATGTGATTTACATACGGGTGCTTGGCAACTGGT
This sequence comes from Rhabdophis nuchalis, assembly GCA_039707465.1. NCBI lineage: Eukaryota > Metazoa > Chordata > Lepidosauria > Squamata > Natricidae > Rhabdophis > Rhabdophis nuchalis. The sequence goes on from CM077643.1 coordinate 26,260,321, forward strand.
TTGTGTTTATGGCGGTTGCAGTGCCCCGGGGTCACCTGATTCCCCTTTGGTGACCTCCTGACAAGCAGAGACGAGCCAGATTCACTTAACAACGGTGTTACTAATTTAACAACGGCAGTGATTCACTTAACAAATGCCTCCAGAAGTTGTAAATGCTTCAACACTGGAAGTTTTTAAGAAGAGATTGGATAACCAATTGTCTGAAATGGTGTAGGGCAGGGATGTCCAAACTTGGGAACTCTAAGACTTGTGGACTTCAACTCCCAGAATTCCCCAGCCAGCATAGCTGGCTGGGGAATTCTGGGAGTTGAAGTCCACAAGTCTTAGAGTTCCCAAGTTTGGACATCCCTGGCAATGATGGCTAACATTTTTGTCGTTGCATGCCGACACCCATAATGCAATGCGCACAGGAGACCCCCTGCGCTCCCAACCCCCAGCACATGTGTGCCACCCCCACCCCCCGCATGCCCTGTTTTGGGCTTAGCAGGCCTCCCATGGTGGAGCTGCGCTTGGGCGACAGCTCGCATGCCCACAGAGAGGGCTCCACATGCCACGTGCCACAGGTTTGCTATCACCAGTATAGGGTTTCCTGCCTAATCAGGAGGTTGGACTAGAAGACCTTCAAGGTCCCTTCCAACTCTGTTATTCTATTCTATTCTATTCTATTCTATTCTATTCTATTCTATTCTATTCTATTCTTTCCTATTCTCTTCTGTTCTACTCTACTCTACTCTACTCTACTCTACTCTACTCTACTCTACTCTACTCCTATTCTATTCTATTCTATTCTATTTTTCCCTTCCCTATTGTATTCTATTATATGATGCCCCATACATCTTCCCGGCCGATTCGCTCCCACAGAGAGAGACTTCTCCGGGTGCCGTCCACTAGACTTTGTCAGCGGGCGACGCCCAGGGGAAGGGCCTTCTCTGTGGCGGGCCCAGCCCTCTGGAACGACCTTCCCCCCGACATTAGAACAACTACGGACCTCCGCTCCTTCCGTCAGAAATTAA
>CM077643.1:26266333-26541333 GCA_039707465.1 Rhabdophis nuchalis
TTTTGCCTCCTGAAACTCTGCCTCTTCACCAAAATGGCCGTGCAGAGCCTGTAGGAGGCTTTCAGAGAGCTCCTGGGGGCTGGGGAAGGCAGAAATGAGCAAAAAGGGGGCGTTTTTTGCTCATTTTTGCCTTTCCCCAACCCCCAGGAGCACTCTATAAGCCTCCTAAAGGCTATTCATGCCTTTTTTTTATTTTCGCAAAAAACCGGGTCACTTTTGGGAGGTTCGTAGAGTGGGAAAACTTTTTTTTTTTTTTTTGAAAAATTGCCTCTTCAAAACCTTGGTGCGTTTTATATTCCGGTGCATCTTATACTCCAAAAATACGGTAACTTTCCCTAGGCAATATCTTCCACTCGTACCATCACACCTGTCTGCCTGGTATTACCGCTCTGTTTTGGGTCAGTGTTCTGGGTCATTCTTCTCCAAATGAGAACCAGGAAGTTGGGGCCGTTTCCAGGGAAAGGTGTCTAGGTTGGGCCGCTAAGAAGCTGCTTCAATGCCATGCTGGACATCGGCGATCCGACCTGAGATTTTGCAGGCCCGCGTACGGTTGACGCGAGTTCCCTGAAGTCTGAGCTGCGTAGAGACTTGCTCTCGTACCCCAGAAAGTCTCTCAGCTGTCAGCGCGAGGCCGAACCCTCGGATTAGGTTGCATTAAAGCCGAGCCAGCCTCCTTTTCCGCGAGGCCGTCAAGAGCATTACGGATAACTGTAATGGAGGTGCGGAATATGAAGCCGCAGATCAGAGTTTCAGCCCAGAGATAAATATTGATATTAAGGTTGTCAGATTTGGCAGGCTGATACTCCACGCCAGCCGGGAAATCATTTGGCCTTGTCTTCGGGCTGATTTCCAGCCCATCTGTTGAAATCCTGCCCGGCTTCGCAACTCCTTCGTCCTGCTGTGCTCCTGACTGCAGGTGATGACTTTGGTTAGCTTTCCAGCTGGGAGTTTTTGCATTTGGCCGTAGTGCTCCACAGCCCTTCCAGGATCTGCACGGCGCTCAGGAGGGACGCTCACCTCTGGAAAAAAATGGCTTCGGGGTAGTTTCTGCTATCTGTAGCCTGATCCGATGTTGAATAGTAAAGTAGGAGCCAGCAAGGGGTACCTTTAAGACACAGCAGCCTTAAAGGGCCGTGACGCTTTCCTTGTCTGGCTCCCGCGCGCTCGCAGGCAGTCCTCGACTTACGACCACAATTGAGCCCAAAATTTCTCTCGCTGAGCAAGACACTTGCCATGACCCTGAACCAGTTTTCCTATTAGCAATAGCAATAGCACTTATAGACCGCTTTACAGTGCTTTACAATACAATACAATACAATAGCAGAGTTGGAAGGGACCTTGTAGGTCTTCTAGTCCAACCCCCTGCATGGGCAGGAATCTTATACCATTTCAGACAAATGGCTGTCTAACATCTTTTTAAAGACTTCCAGGGTTGGGGCATTCACAACTGCTGGAGGCAAGCTGTTCCAGAGGTTAATTGTTCTTACTGTTAGGAAATTTCTCCTTAGTTCTAAGTTGCTTCTCTCCTTGGTTAGTTTCCACCCATTGCTCCTTGTCCTGCCCCCAGGTGTCTTGGAGAAAAGTTTGACTCCCTCTTCTTTGTGGCACCCTCTGAGATATCGGAACACTGCTATCATGTCTCCCCTGGTCCTTCTCTTCATCAAACTAGACATACCCAGTTCCTGCAGCCGTTCTTCATATGTCTTAGTCTCCAGTCCTCTAATCATCTTGGTTGCTCTTCTTTGCACTCTTTCCAGAGTCTCCACGTCTTTTCTACATCGTGGCGACCAAAACTGTATGCAGTATTCCAAGTGTGGCCTTACCAAGGCACTATACAGTGGCATTAACACTTCACGCGATCTAGATTCTATCCCTCTGTTGATGCAGCCTAGAACTGTGTTGGCTTTTTTGGCAGCTGCTGCACACTGCTGGCTCATATTTAAATGGTTGTCCACTAGGATTCCGAGATCCCTCTCACAGTTGCTACTATTGAGCAAGGTACCACCTATACTGTACTTGTGCATTTGGTTTTTCTTGCCTATATGTAGGACCTTACTTTTTTCACAATTGAATTTCATTTTATTAGACAGTGCCCAATGTTCAAGTTTGTCTAGATCCTTCTGTATCTTAAGCCTATCTTCTGGAGTGTTGGCTATTCCTGCCAGCTTGGTGTCGTCTGCGAATTTGATGAGTTCCCCATTTATCCCCTCATCCAAATCGTTGATGAAGATGTTAAAGAGTACTGGGCCTAAAACAGAGCCTTGGGGGACTCCACTGCATACTTCCTTCCATGTAGATGCAGTTCCATTGAGGACTACACGTTGAGTGCGGTTGGTCAGCCAGTTACGAATCCATTTGGTGGTGGTGCTGTCTAACCCACAATTTTCTACTTTATCTAATAGTAGGTTATGGTCTACTTTATCAAATGCCTTACTGAAGTCCAGGTAAATTATATCAACAGCATTCCTCTGGTCCACTGATTTTGTTACTTTGTCAAAGAATGCAATTAGATTCGTCTGGCATGATCTGTTTTTGACAAACCCATGTTGGCTTTTGGCTATTACTTTGTTTGCTTCTAGGTGTTCACTTATTTGTTGTTTAATTATCTTTTCCAGAATCTTTCCTGGTATTGAGGTCAGGCTGATGGGTCTATAGTTTCCTGGATCTGTTTTTTTTCCTTTTTTGAAGATGGGAACCACATCTGCTCTTTTCCAGTCTTCTGGCAGTTCCCCGGTGCTCCAGGATCTCTGAAAGATATAGTTCAGTGGTTCTGAGATCTCGTCTGCCAGTTCCTTCAGAACCCTGGGGTGTAATCCATCCGGTCCTGGTGATTTGAACTCGTCCAGGGCAGACAGGTGCTCACTTACCATTTTCTTCTCTATTTCAACTTGTGTTCCTAATCTGATATTTGTGGTGCTGTTTTTGATTGATTGGACTGTTTTATCCCTTTGTGTAAAGACAGATGCAAAGAAAGAGTTAAATAGTTCTGCTTTCTCCCTGTTGCTTATCATCTTCTTGCCATTTTCTCCCAGCAGTGGACCAATTGTTTCCTTAACTTTTTTCTTATTTTTAACATGTTGGAAGAAGCTTTTTTTGTTATTTTTTACTTTTTTAGCAAGCCTTTCTTCATTGTGAGCCTTAGCTTTCCTCACTTCATCTTTACAGGCTCGGGCTATTTGCTGATATTTTGCCTTGGTTATGTCCCCCTTTTTCCACTTTTTATATTTATCCTTTTTGTCTTTCAATTTGTCAGAGAGTTCTTTATGCAGCCATGCTGGTTTCTTTTGGGAACTGTTATTTTTCTTCTTCATTGGTATTGCGCTGGACTGGGCTTTTATAATCTCATTTTTCAAAATTTCCCAAGCTTCTTGAGTTGTTTTCCCCTTGAGGATTCTCATCCATGGAATCCTTCCCAAGCTCTCTCTGAGTTTGTTGAAATTAGCTCTCTTGAAGTCTAAGACTCTAGTTTGACTTTGTTCAACTACTTTTGTTTGCATAATGTTGAATTCCAGTATTTCATGATCGCTTGCCCCCAAAGTTCCTGTAGCTTCTACACCTTCTATCATTTCCTCTCTGTTAGTGAGAATTAAGTCCAATATTGCTGATCCCCTTGTTCCCTTCTCTACCTTTTGGGAAACAAAGTTGTCTGCTAGGTTTGTTAGGAACCTGTTGGATCTTCCACTTGGTGCAGAGTTTGTTTCCCAATTGATGTCAGGGTAGTTAAAATCTCCCATTACTATTGCAGTGTGCTTCCTACATACCTTAGTTAGCTGGTTAGCAAAAAGTACATCCACTTCCTCTGCTTGGTTGGGTGGCCTGTAGTATAGACCTATGACAATATCATTCCCCCCCCAACCTTTAATATTGACCCAAATACATTCAAGATAGTTCTCATCATTGTTGTGCTCTATTTCTGTAGAGATGTAATTATTTCTTATATATAGTGCAACTCCACCTCCTCTTTTATTTGGTCTATTTCTTTTAAATAATTTAAATCCTTCTAGCTGTATGTTCCATTTGTGGGTTTCATCCCACCAAGTTTCTGTAATGGCAACAATATCGTATCTGCCCTCATTTACTTGAATTTCTAATTCACCCTGTTTATTCCTCATACTCTGTGCATTGGTGTATAGACATTTGAGTCCATTTTGATTGACCCTGTGTTTTCTGTCTACGAAACCTGTGTTATGCCTGACTATGGTTCTCTTTGCCCCTATTTCTTTGCCACTTGTATGGTTCATGTACATGGTATGGCACCCACTGTTAATTGTTTGGTTTTGCTTGACAGCAGTGTTGATAATATTACCTGCACAATTATCTATGTTACACGCACTGATAACCCTATGAATTTTAGTTTGCTGGGGACAGAAATATTCTTTATCTATTGATTCTCTGTCCCCACTATTCAGTTTAAATGTTTAGCCAGGAAATCTGTGAATTTAGTGCCAAGTAACTCAGTCCCTTTCTTGGATGGGTGCAAACCATCTCTTTTGTACAGTTTATCATTGGACCAGCTGCAGGCATCATGACTAATAAGACCAAAGCCTTCCTTTTTACACCACTCCTTTAGCCACACATTAAATTCTGCTATGCGCTGGCCCTTTCCTTTTTGTTCCTTGTATACTGGTATAACCTCTGAGAAGATAAGCCTACAACCTGTACTACTAAGTTCGTACCCCAAACTCTGGAAATCATTCTGCACAGAAGCTACATCTTTTTGGGACAGATCATTTGTGCCAAGATGTATAATAGCATCAACTTCACAGTCCTTACTTGCATTCGTGACTATCTTAAGAATACGCCTCTTGTCTCTGCTGGCTGTAGCACCCGGTAAACATCTGACATCTTTCAAAACCTCCATATCCTTACCTAAGTTTACATCTCTTACGATTGAGTCACCAATCAGGAGGTGACTTCTCTTTTTGGGTACCTTGCTCTTGTTGTGTGACTGATGCATGATCCCTGGTTCACACTTTTGCATTTCTGAAGTAGGTTCTTCACTTTGGACCACAATTCGCTGCTTATTTGAGTCGTCATTATTACCTTGACCTGTCACTTTAGTGTCCCCATTAAGATCAGCAAGGGCGCTATATCTGTTATGCTGGGACACAGCGAAAGTTTTGTGTTTGTGGGTCACAGCTCTCACCCTGCCAGATCCCACAGTTGTCCAGGCTGCTCTTCTTCTGTGGGATCTTTGCGGTAGGGGAGGCTGGTAGTGTGGCATCTCCACAGGGTGGAGTGGCCGAATTGGACACTTAATTTCTGCCTGGAGATCACAAATTACAGATTCAAGATATGCTTTACAGCCAGGGGTGAAAGGCTCTGAAGTCTGCTACCGGTTCGCTTTGCTACTGGTTCGCTTCGCGCACGCATGCATGCCAGATGCGCACTTTGCATCCAGGCGCACTGCAGGCACTACCGCACAGTGCTGAAAAAGCATTGGGAAGCCTTTTCTGAGTCTGCAAACAACAGAACAGCTGGGGGGGGGGACAGCTGTGTGGCACAATTTCAATTCACCAGAAAGCAGGATTTCCTGCTTCCTAGCGAATATGAATTGCGTGGCACAACTGATCGTCGGAACTACCAGCTGGAACCGGCAGCGATCCAGGCTTGCCATGACCCTGAACCAGTTTTCCTATGGCAGGGGTTGGCAAACTTAAACACTCAAAGAGCCATTTGGACTCATTTCCCACAGAAAAGAAAACACCGGGAGCCACAAAGGTCCTAACCGGAAGCCTCCCCCCAATTCAATTGTGGAGCTGACCGGAAGTTCAGTTTCCCGACCATAGAGTCTCCTCCTAGTATGGCGTCCTTTTTCCTCTACCTGTCATAGCTGAAAGTCCTATCAACTGTGGAGCCGACTGGAAAACCCACCCCTTGCCATAGAGTTTTCTCCTGGCACACTGTGCTCTCCCCCTTCACACCGGAAACTCCTCTCAAAATTGTGACAGGGAGCCGCAGCAGAGGGATGAAAGAGCCACATGCGGCTCTAGAGCCGCAGATTGCTGACCCCTGTCCTATGGTGCTGCCATCTTGTTTTTCGGTTATGCGCATGCGCAGAACATTTTTCATTGCACAAATTTACCCCCCCCCCCCATTTTTAACACTTTGCACATGCACAGACCTATTTAATGTGCAAATGCGCATGCGTGCAGAGCAAAATAGTGCGTGCACTGAACCGGCAGTAACGCCAGCAGCAACTCACCCCTGGTGTGCAGCCAGTTCTCAGCCCTTTCAAGAGAGACCAGGTGAGAAAAGCCATGGAGATCAGGACTACTTTTACAGGTAGCCCTCGACTTACGACCATAATTGGCCATCACGTGACAAGTTCAAAAATCAGGAAACTCGGGCCATTCAAGTGAATATAGAGGTTTAAGCTCTGTACAAGAATCTGCACTACTAACAGTCGAAGCGAATTGGCGGAAGATAAGAGTCAGTGGAATTCGAGGCGGGCTGGTCTCACAACTCTTGTGGGCACGAAGGGACTCGAGGCTGATGGTGCGTTTTACTCCTCCCTCTGTCTCACCGTGGTCATCTCCTAGATCAGGCATCTCTAACCTTGGCAACTTGAAGCCTGGCGGACTTCAACTCCCAGAGTTCCCCAAGCTGGCTGGGGAATTCTGGGAGTTGAAGTCCACCAGGCTTCAAGTTGCCAAGATTGGAGACCCCTATCCTATATTTTGGTTGTGAGACATGACAATCATAAAATTGGTCATCATGGGCCTGGATTTGTTTTTAATGACCTTTTTGGCAGTGGCTATTTAGTGAACACCACAATTGTAATGTAAACACTGTGGTCCTTAAGCAAACACTCTGGTGATCAATGAACGCATTGTTTGTTATGGCCCATGTTTTTCTGGAAACCGAAAGTAAATACCAGGGTTTTTTTTGGGGGGGGGGGGGAGTCAAGTATCACATGACTGCATAGTGCTGTAAATGGCCGTAATTGTAGGCTGGTTGCTGATTGCCCAAGATTTGGTCACATGATATGGTCACCACCAGAAATGTTCCAATGGTTGCTAAGACATTGGTTGTAAGTCAAGGACCGTACTATTAAGCTATCTTGCATGTGTGAATGTACTTCCCCACTCTTTTCCTCACTGATATTACAACAGGTACTCCTCGACTTACAACCACAACGGAGCCGAAAATATCTGTTGCTAAGGGAGACCGTTCCTAAGAGAGTTTTGCCCCATTTTACGACCCCACTTGCCACAGTTGACCAATGAATCACTGCAGTTGATAAATTCGTAACCTGGTTGTTAAGTGAATTGGGGTTCTCCCTGCCCTTTGCTTGTCAGAAGGTCGCAAAAGTGGGTCACGTGACTTTGGGACACGGCAATGGTCATAAATAGGAAGCCGCTGTCAAGCATCTGAATTTTGATCACATGATCATGGGGATGCTGCAAAGGTTGTAACTTGAAGAAAAGTCATAAGTCACATTTTCCAGTGCGGTGTAGCTTTAATAATAATAATAATAATAATAATAATAATAATAATAATAATAATAATAATAATAATAATAATAATAATAATAATAATAATAATAATAATAATAATAATAATAAATTTATTTTATAAACGGCTCTCTCTCCCCGAAGGGACCCGAGGCGGTGCAAAGGGAATTTAAAAATGCATATATAAAACCACAAACATAATACACTGCCAAAAAGGTCATTAAAATGAATTATACTAAAACCCTGCGCTAAAATCCCATATTAAAACTAAAACTAAACCCCTAAAAACCCTAAAAACAGTTCTATTATCCCAGGCCGGCCAAGCAGAAGAAGTGTGTTTTTAGTTTTTGACGGAAGGAGCGGAGGTCCGTAGTTGTTCTAATTTCGGGGGGAAGGTCGTTCCAGAGGGTCGGGCCCGCCACAGAGAAGGCGGGCCCTTCCCCTGGGCGTCGCCCGCTGGCATAGCCTGGTGGACGGCACCCGGAAAAGTCCCTCTCTGTGGGAGCGAATCGGCCGAAGGGATGTATGGGGCAGGATGCGATCCCGCAGATAGCTAGGTCCCGTGCCATGGAGCGCTTTGAAGATGATAACCAACACCTTGAAGCGCACCCGAAAGACGACAGGCAGCCAATGCAGCTCGCGCGGGAGTGGTGTTACGTGGGAGAACCTGGAGGTTCCCATAACTGCCTGCGCGGCTGCATTCTGAACAAGCTGCAGTCTTCGGGTGCACCTCAAGGGGAGCCCCATGTAGAGAGCGTTACAGCTTTGAATGGTCACTAAACAAACTGTTGTAAATCGAGGACTACCTGTATTTTCGTCCAGGCTCTGGTTCCTGTTACACCTTTGTTGCATTTGTAGCGGCTTTGCTTCCTGTAATTCAAGGCCATGCTTTCTGCCCTTGACATCTGTATGCAGAAACCTCTGCAAATTGTTAACACTTCACAGTCAAATGACTTTGTGCAATTTTCTTGGCAACACTGTTGAAATCCTTTCCTGTATTTACGTTGGTTTTTTTTTTTTAAATTCCCAGTTACTCCAGTCTTGGGATTTTCTAGTGGTCTCCCATCCGAGCAGTGAAAGATTAATTTTTCTCAAAATCAGCCACTGTAGCACGAGAGGAGAGTTATGCGATTATTAAGCAATCTTTTTTTTCTTCTTTTTTTTTTTAAAAAAATGTACTTCAATCTGAGCAAAGTCAGTTTTAAGTTTTGTCCTGATATCACTTAGGACGGGACTGGCCACTTTTGGCATTTTTAAGATTTGTGGACTTCAACTCCCAGAATTCCTCAGCCAGCCAGGAGTTCAATCCTAATGGGCTGAAGGTTGACTCAGCCTTCCCCCCTTCCGAGGTGGGTCAAATGAGGACCCAGATTGTTGGGGGCAAGAGGCCGACTCTGTAAACCGCTTAGAGAAGCGGTCTATAAATCTATGTGCTATTTCTATTTAATAGAAAAAAGAAAGCGTAAGAATTTAACCTAACTTTCTCTGATCTTCTTGTTGACTACAAGTTCCATGTTTCTCATCCGCCTGGCCATTGACAGAGTCTGTAAGCCCCCCAACCTGGCAGGAAATCAGGTTGAGGAAGAAAACCGTTCCCTCTTAAAGGGGGATATAAATTGATCCGCTTTTCTCTTTTGCATTTCTCAATTTATTGTAGCGTGTTCTTCAGCCCCATCTTTCATACCCCAAATGGGTTTTAACTGGGAGCGTTTCTAAAATTAATTCCGGAATTGGAACATGCACAGTTTCCCACAGCTCTGAGCTCTTTCATGGATTACCCCCCCATCCCATTTCACTCGGGGAAATATTTGTAAAATTATTGAATTTTGCTTCAGCTGCGAAATATGGCCCTATTCTGCCTGTTCACTTGAGATTGGATTAGGATGATGAATAAATGTCATAAATACATACAACTAAAAGAGGGGAATAAAATATGGGCATGCGGGCTAGCTTCTTCTTACAGCTGTCAATAAAAACATTTGCAAAACCCAAATCCTTTATTAGCATTCTGTATTGTGCTGAAGGCTCTGCTTCTCTTTAAGCCTCTTTCTGGTCTCCTCCATTTACGTCATCTTTCACTGTGACCCTTGTGTGAATGGGATGAATTTGCAGTTAGAATTTGCAAAGTGACACATTGAAACATCTTCGGAGCTGCACATCATTGATAAGCATATTGGCCAAATCGGGGATTGATCCTGGGTTGTAATAATTCCCCTTGACCACTAGCTGGCAGCAGAGATGGTTTCTCTAATTCTTGCTGACATCTAGTGGTTCCATGGGTTTTTACCACTCAAGTGCAGGTAGTCTCAACTTATTAAAAATGCAGGAAGTCTCAACTTACCAATGGTCATTTAGCAACCGCTTGAAGCTACGGCGGAATTCCACAGTTACTTACAACCCAGATTCAGAGTTACAAGGGTTTTTGACTGCTTTTTGGGCAACCAGCCTGCATTTACAGCCAGCCCTGGAGTTACGACCACAATTGAGCCAAAGTTTACGTTGCTAAATGAATCATTTGTTAAGTGAGTTTTGCCCCATTTTGCGACCTTTCTTGCCACAGCTGTTAAGCGAATCGTTTCAGTCGTGAAGTGAATTTGGTTTCCCCATTGGCTCCCCTTGTCAGAAGGTCGCCAAAGGGGATCACATGAACGGAGGACATTGCAACTGTCGTAAATGTGAGTCAGTTGCCAAGCATCTGAATTTTGATCATGTGATCACAGGAATGCTGCAATGGTCGTAAGTGTGAAAAGTGGTCATAAGTCACTTTTTCAGTGCTGTGGTCACTAAATAAACTGTTATAAGTCAATAGCTATCTGTGCTTGCAGAGAAAAGACTCTCTTTAACAACCAGTGTGATTCACTTAACAACCGCTGCAAAAAAAAAACCGCTGTTGGGGATGGACATATAACAATGGTGGGTTGCTACCCATTCACACCGGTTCGGACGAACCAGTAATGGTATTTTGGCCTTGGTTGCAGAACTGGCAGCGGCTCAGGCTGGCCACGCCCCTGAACAGGTTCCCTGTTAGCCACTGCCATTGCTGGCATGTTTTTTAGTAATTTTTTCATGTTCTGCGCATACACAGCACAATTTATAGTCAACTGTGCACACGCGCAAAGCAAACCGACAGCGACGCCAGCATCAACCCACCCCTGACCCATAATGACCCGTTTAACAACCAGCACACTTAACAACTGAAATTCCAGGCTCAGTTAAGGTTATCACTCGAGGATTATCTGTGGAAACGCACGTCTAATTGCACGGAGATTTCGTTTTTCTGTGTGAAGAGGATTGGTGTGCGAAGCTGTGCTGAAGTTTGCTGAAGTAGCTAAATTGCCCTGTTTGATTAAGAAAGAAACAATAACCACCTTTATAAAAGACGGAATACCTTTTAATAGACATTTTGCTGAAAATGGACAAAAGCGAATTGGTTATTTTGGGATTTACTGATTAAAAGGCGTTGTTTGTGGGAAGAATAGAACCATGCGAGGTAATTTCAGAGGGTGGAAATAGTATTAGCCAGCTTTGGAGCTGCTGCAAAGAAAACTGAAAATTGCTCCTTTTTTCTTTCTTTCTTTTTTTCTTCCTCTTTTTCTTTTGGCCTTTTTTTCTTTTCCTTCTATCCTTTCACGTCGTTCTTCCAATTCCCTCTACATTTTTGTAAGTTTTTAATTCTGTACCTCATTCTTCTTTGAGAAAATTAATACAGTGGTACCTTGGTACTCAACTGCTTTGAAACTCATAGAATTTGGCACTCGGCGCCAACTTTTTGCAAACATTTGGTCCTGTTACTCACCGTTTGTTTGGTTTCCAACGCAGAAACAAGAACGTTGATGTTGGCTGCCTTGTGACTCACTATGTTTATTCCTTTTGGGGGAAAACAAATGGTTTTGACACTTACTGTTTTTGGTACTCATTGCACCTGCTAGAACCAATTCATGATACAAGGTCGCGCGGGGGATCTTGGGAGCCTCACAGCACTCCCACGTAACACCTCTCCTGCGCGAGCTGCACTGGCTACCGGTGGCCTTCCGGGTGCGCTTCAAGGTGTTAGTCACCATCTTTAAATCCCTCCATGGCACGGGGCCTAGTTACTTGCGGGACCGTCTCCTACCGTACACCTCCCTTCGACCGATCCTCTCCCACAGAGAGGGCCTTCTCAGGGTACCGTCTGCCGGTCAATGCCGGCTGGCGGCGCCCAGGGGAAGGGCCTTCTCTGTGGCAGGTCCAGCCCTCTGGAATGACCTTCCCCCCAAACTTTCGCACCATCACGGACCTTCGCCTCTTCCGTCGATCACTCAAAACATATTTTTTCCACCTAGTTGGCCTAGCTTAGATTTTAGTTTAGATGTTAGCTTAGATTTTAGATCAGATAAAATTTTAATTGGATTGGTAGGGGATTTTAATATTTTTAGTTAAACATTTTAGCACAGGTTATCTAATTTAATTGTATTTTATCATTGTATTGTATTTATTGTTGTCTGTTGTGGTATTTTAATTCCCTGTGCACCGCCCTGAGTCCATTGCGGAGATAGGAACGGTATATAAATCAAATAAACTAAACTAAACTAAACTAAAGGCACCAGTGATGGGATTCAATTTTTTTTACTACTGGCTCTATGGGTGTGCCTTGGTAGGTGTGGCAGGGGAAGGATACTGTAAAATCTACGTTCCCACCCCACTCTAGGGGAAGGATACTGCAAAATCCCCATTCTCTCCCAATCAGCTGGGATTCGGGAGGCAGAGAACAGATGTGGGTGGGGCCAGCCAGAGGTGGTATTTACCAGTTCTCTGAACTACTCAAATTTTCCGCTACTGGTTTTCCAGAACTGGTCAGAACCTTCTGAATACCATCTCTGCAAGGTACCACTGTATATGAAAACAAATTTGGTTTTCGGCAGTCTTTTAGCTCTGTGCTAAAATGCTTCTCAACCTTGGCAACTTTAAAGATGGGTGGACTTCAACTCCCAGAATTCCTGGCTGGGAAATTCTGGGACTTGAAGTCCACCCATCTTAAAGTTGTCAAGATTGAGAAACATTGCTCTAATACAGGCATGTCCAAAGTCCGGCCCGGGGGCCATTTGTGGCCCGGGGGTCGGTTTAATACGGCCCTCCAACAGCCCTCCCTGCTCTGTATAAATGTGGCCCTCCCTTCCTCCCTCTGTCTCTGGGGCTGTGTGGCTGGGAGGGAGGTGGACGGAGGTTACGGATGCCTCCTCCCGCAGCGGGCGAGGGAGCAGGCGGGGTGAGCACCCAAGGCTACTGTCATCTTAAGCACCACCGAGGCTGTCGCCCGGCAGGGGCGTCAGGCAGGGAAGCCGGTCGCGCCTCCATCGCTGCACGTTTTGGGGCTGCGAAGCTGAGAGGGAGGTGAACGCGCGGCCCCAGAACGTCCGCTTGGCGCGTTCACCTCCCTCCCAGCCATGCAGCCCCAGAACGTGCAGCTCCCGCCGCACAAGGTCGCCCGGCAGGGGCATCAGGCAGGGAAGATGGACGCGCGGCCTCAGAACGTAAGCCGTGGTGCCTGCCGGAGGGAGACGCGATGGAGACGCGACGGCTTCCCTGTCTGACGCCCCTGCCGGGCGACAGCCTCAGTGGTGCTTAAGATGACGGTAGCCTTGGCTGCTCACCCCGCCTGCTCCCTCGCCCGCTGCGAGTTGCGAGGGAGTGACTGACAGACACAGAGAGAGACAGAAGGGGAGGGAGGGAAAGACAGAGAGACAGACAGAGACAGAGAGAAAGAGAGGGAGGGAGGGAGACGGAGAGAGACACAGATAGAGAATGAATCAGAATCGGATTGAATCGGAGACAGACGGGGAAAGAGGGAGAGACAGACATACAGAGAGAGGGAGGGAGGGAGAGAATCAGAGAGAGTGACACACACAGAAACAGGGAGAGACAGAGAGAGGGAGGGAGAGACAGATAGAGACTGATTAAGTGAGTGAGAGACAGACAGACAGACACACAGTGACAGAGAGAAAGAGAGAAAGAGAAAGAGAGAAAGAGAAAGAGAAAGAAAGAAAGAGAGAAAGAGACAGAAAGAGAGACAGAAAGAAAGAGAAAAAGAGAGAGAGAAAGAAAGAAAGAGAGAGAGAAAAAGGGAAAGAAAGAAAGAGCGAAAGAGAGAGAGAGAGAGAGAAAGAAAGAGAGACAGAAAGAAAGAGAAAGAGAGAGAAAGAGAGAAAGAGAGAGAAATGGAGAGAGAGAGAGAGGAAGAAAGAAAGAAAGAGAGAAAGAGAAAGAGAGAAAGAGAAAGAGAAAGAAAGAAAGAGAGAAAGAGACAGAAAGAGAGACAGAAAGAAAGAGAAAAAGAGAGAGAGAAAGAAAGAAAGAGAGAGAGAAAAAGGGAAAGAAAGAAAGAGCGAAAGAGAGAGAGAGAGAGAGAAAGAAAGAGAGACAGAAAGAAAGAGAAAGAGAGAGAAAGAGAGAAAGAGAGAGAAATGGAGAGAGAGAGAGAGGAAGAAAGAGAAAGAGAGAGAGAGAGAGAGAGAGAGAGAAAGGGAGACAGAAAGAAAGAGAAAAAGAGAGAGAGAGAAAAAGGGAAAGAAAGAAAGAGTGAAAGAGAGAGAGAGAGAAAGAAAGAGAGACAGAAAGAAAGAGAGAGAGAAAGAGAGAGAGAGAGAAATGGAGAGAGGGAGAGAGGAAGAAAGAGAGAGAGTGAGAGAGAAAGGGAGACAGAAAGAAAGAGAAAATGAGAGAGAGAGAAAGAAAGAGAGAAAGAGCGAGAGAAATGGAGAGAGAGAGAGGAAGAAAGAGAGAAAGAGAGAAAGAGGTAGGTAAGTTTTTTTAAATTTTATTTTCAATACATTGTAAAAACTCAACTGTCAGTTGATCTTAATGTTATGAAATGAAAAGTATGTCATTTGCAATTAACTTGGCATAAAATAATTTATTTGCATTTAATTGTAATGGTTCAAAGAATGTTCGGAAAAATGTTCGGCCCTCCACCATGTTCACTTCATCCAATCTGGCCCTCTTTGAAAAAAGTTTGGACACCACTGCTCTAATACAAGGATCTCCAACCTTGGCCACTTTAAGACTTGTGGACGTCAACTTCCAGAATTCTTCCAACAGCCATGCTGGATGGGGAATTCTGGGAGTTGAAGTCCACAAATCTTAAAGTGGCCAAGGTTGGAGATCTCTGCTCTTAATACATAAGAGAGAGAAAAAGATGACACTTAGATTCTTTCTTGTACAATTGTGACGTCTTCATGCATATTGGCAAACACACAATAGATAGTTCCTTTGTTCCTTCTTTTCGGGGGTTTATTTGTGCATCACAATCTTGTCGGAGCACTTTGCAAATCAAGGGAACAAATCCACCCATCCTACCGCCTTCTAATGTGAATTTAACCTGCCTTCTTTGTGTTACCAACACCTGCCTTAGTCTTACTCCTTGCTCCAGAGACCAAACATAAACTCCGATAACCGAGACCGATTTCCAGTGTCTAAAAAAGACAGAGAGAGAGAGAGAGAGAAGGGAAAGAAGCAATAAATGTGCAGTGGAATGAAAGAAAGGCAAAAATTCATTAACCTCTCCCGATCTGGCTCATTTGCATATTGTATTCCAATGTCTAGATTTGAAAAGGAGCTTTCGGCTTGCAAACCAGCAGGATTCGTCTCTTTTCTCGGGGAGCTTAACGCGCCTCTCCATTCACAAATTCCCCCAACTTAAAGAACACGGTTTTTGCATTCTAAGTTAGGCCTTTGTCTTGCCAGTCATTTCTCTTTCTCAATCCCCCCTCATATTCTTTCACTCGGTGGGTTGATAATACCTTTTTAGAGGATGCCTTGGTTTTCCTGACCTCTTTTAAACAGCCTTGTTTCGACACGCAGACCCAATTTCAAAAGCAAACTTTTTCTTTTGGAGCAAGGTTGGGAGGGAGGAAACCCCCCCAGATGTTCATTCAATTTGCTGTTTCTTCTTTTAAGCATGCAACTGTCCCAAAAACAGTGTTTGTGGAGATCCTCAGTCATTCAGGTCATGGCTGTCCCAAAGGGGCTTTTTCAAGAGGCCGCTGGACTTCCTTTGTTTTTCTTTGAAGAGCTTTCGCTTCTCATCCAAGAAAGCCGAAGAAGCTTCTTGGATGAGAAACGAAGTGTCTTCAAAGAAGAACAAGAAAGTCCAGTTTGCTTCTGGAAAAGCCACCTTTGCATCCTAAAACAGTGTTTCATTTTAGAATACAATAGCAGAGTTGGAAGGGACCTTGGAGGTCTTCTAGTCCAACCCCCTGCCTAGGCAGGAAACCCTATACAGTTTCAGACAAATGGCTATCCAACATCTTCTTAAAGACTTCCAGTGTTGGGGCATTCACAACTATTGCACCGACTGGGGGGGTTGGGGCTGGGAGGCACCGTATTACGGTGGTTCTCGTCCTACCTCTCTGGTCGGTCGCAATGTGTGTTGGCAGGGGGGCAGAGGTCGGCCTCAAGACCCCTCTTATGTGGGGTTCCTCAGGGGTCGGTCCTCTCGCCCCTCCTATATGAAGCCGCTGGGCGAGATCATCCGTGGTTTTGGGGTGGGATATCATCTTTACGCTGATGACACTCAGTTGTACATATCCACCCCAGACCACCCCAACGATGCCGCCGAGGTGTTGTCCGGGTGTTTGGAGGCCGTATGGATCTGGATGGGTAGTAACAAACTCAAGCTCAACCCGTCCAAGACTGAGTGGCTGTGGTTCCCGGCATCTCGGTTCAGCCAGGTAACTCCAACTCTGGCCATTGGGGGCGAAACACTGGCCCCCGTGGAGAGGGCGCGCAATTTGGGTGTCCTCCTGGATTCCCGGCTGTCCATGGAGGACCATGTGACGGCCGTGGCCAGGGGGGCGTTTTATCAGGTACGCCTGATGCGCCAATTGCGCCCCTAACTGGACCGGGCTGCCCTCCGCACAGTCACTCAGGCACTCATGACATCCCGACTTGACTACTGTAACACTCTCTACATGGGGCTTCCCTTGAGGTGCACTCGAAAGCTACAGCTAGTCCAGAATGGACTAGAATCGCACGGGTGATTATGGGAGCCTCTAGGCACTCTCACATAACACCTCTCCTGCGCGAGCTGCACTGGCTGCCTGTGGCCTTTCGGGTGCCCTTCAAGGTTTTGACGACCATCTTCAAAGCGCTCCATGGCTCGGGGCCTAGTTATATGCAAGACCGTCTTCTGCCCCATACATCCCTTCGACCGATCCGCTCCCACAGAGAGGGCCTTCTCAGGGTGCCATCGGCCGGGCAATGCCGGTTGGCGACACCCAGGGGAAGGGCCTTCTCTGTGGCGGGCCCTACCCTCTGGAACGACCTGCCCTCCGAATTACGCACCATCTCAGACCTCCGCCTCTTCTGCCAGCATCTTAAAACGCACCTTTTCCAACCAGCCGGCCTAGCATAACCTCCCGTTCTGACTGTTTTTAGATAGATTTTAATTCGGGGGATTTTATACTATTTTAGCACAGGGTATGGGTTTAATAGTTTTTTAAAATTTTGTATTTTTGTTATATTTGTATTGTTTTAAATTTCCTGTGCGCCGCCCTGGGTCCTTTTTGGAGAAGGTGCGGGGTATAAATTTGAATAAAATAAATAAAATAAAATTCTGGAGGGAAGTTGTTCCATTGATTAATTGTTCCAACTGTCCTCCGTTCTACGTTGCTTCTCTCCTTGATTAGTTTCCACCCATCGCTTCTTGTTCTGTCCTCAGGTGCTTTGGAGAATAGCTTGACTCCCTCTTCTTTGTGGCAGCCCCTGAGATATTGGAAGGCTGCTATCATGTCTTCCCTGGTCCTTCTTTTCATTAAACATTAGACATACCCAGTTCCTCCAGCCGTTCCCCATAGGTTTTAGCCTCCAGTCCCCTAATCCTCTTTGTTGCTCTTCTCTGCACTCTTTCTAGAGTCTCCACATATTTTTACATCGTGGCGACCAGAACTGCATGCAAAATTCCAAGTGTGGCTTTACCAAGGCCTTATAAAGTGGTGTTAACACTTCACATGATCTTGATTCTATCCCTCTGTTATCCCATAACTTAGTTCATCCCCTTTGCTGCTGGTTATCCTCTTCTTCTCTTTCCTTCCACCTTTTCTAGCATTAAAGATTTCTCCAAATAGCTCGGTCTTTGCATCGATTGACTGATTGATCATGTGGCCTCAAGTCGTTTTTGACTCCTAGCGATCACGTAGATAGATTTTCTCCAAGTCGACCTAGCCCCCACCTGTTCTTCCCAGGTCCCCCCAATGGTGTCCCAAACGTCCCTTTAATGGTGTCCTTCCCCCTGGCTGCTAGTCGTCCTGTCAAAAATGGAATATAGAATATAGAGAATAGGACAGGACAGAGAAGAGAAGGGATGTAGTAGGATGGGATAGAATAGAGTAGGGAATGGAATGGAATAGAATAGAATAGAATAGAAACAGAGTAGGGTAGGGTAGAGTAGCATAGGGAATAGCATAGCATAGCATAGCAATGAATAGGTCTATTGTGATATAATAATATCATTATAATCAAATACTATAATAGCATATTATAATAATATTATAATGGAATAGAATTCTTCTCCTTCCTTTCACCTTTCCCAGCATTATGGATTTCTCCAGAGAGCTGGGTCTTCACATCATCTTTCTGAAGTAAAATAATATGAGCCTGATCATTTGTGTCTCGAGTGAGAACTCTAGATTGATTTATTCAACAGTCAGTCCATTCTCTTACTAATGTATATCTTGCCATGGTAATCATCCTTGGCCAATAAAGCTCCTCTCCACTCCACTCCACTCCATTCTACCCCTACCCCCATCTCATTCTATTCCATTCTACCCCATTCCATTCCATTCTATTCTATCCTTACCCCCATCTCATTCTACCCCTACTCCATCCCATTCCATTCTATTCTACCCCTACCCCCACCCCTACCACCACCACTACTCCTACCCACATCCCATTCCATTCTACCCCATTTAACCCTAACCCTAACCCCTACCCACACCCGTACCCCCAACCCTACCCCCATTCCATTCTATTCTATTCTACTCCTAACCCTACCCACATCACATTACATTCTACCCCATTCCATTCTATTCTACCCCTACCCCATCTCATTCTACCCCTACCCCATTCCATTCTATTCTACCCCTACCACGACCACCCCCCTACCCACATCCCATTCCATTCTATTCTACTCCTACCCCTACCCCCACCCGTACCCCCATTCCATTCTATTCTATTCTACCCCTACCCCTACCCCTA
Organism: Rhabdophis nuchalis; assembly: GCA_039707465.1. Classification (NCBI taxonomy): domain Eukaryota; kingdom Metazoa; phylum Chordata; class Lepidosauria; order Squamata; family Natricidae; genus Rhabdophis; species Rhabdophis nuchalis. The sequence goes on from CM077643.1 coordinate 26,285,020, forward strand.
CCCACATCCCATTCCATTCTACCCCATTCCATTCTATTCTATTCTACCCCTAACCCTACCCACAACCCATTCCATTCTACCCCATTCCATTCTATTCTATTCTACCCCTAACCCTACCCACAACCCATTCCATTCTACCCCATTCCATTCCATTCTATTCTACCCCTACCACGACCACCCCCCCTACCCACATCCCATTCCATTCTATTCTATTCTACTCCTACCCCTACCCCCACCCGTACCCCCACCCATACCCCCATTCCATTCTATTCTACCCCTAACCCTACCCCTACCCACATCCCATTCCATTCTACCCCATTCCATTCTATTCTATTCTACCCCTAACCCTATCCACAACCCATTCCATTCTACCCCATTCCATTCCATTCTATCCCTACCCCATCTCATTCTACCCCTACCCCATCCCATTCCATTCTATTCTACCCCTACCACCACCACCACCCCTACCCACATCCCATTCCATTCTATTCTATTCTACTCCTACCCCTACCCCCACCCGTACCCCCACCCGTACCCCCATTCCATTCTATTCTATTCTACCCCTAACCCTACCCCTACCCACATCCCATTCCATTCTACCCCATTCCATTCTATTCTATTCTATTCTATTCTACCCCTAACCCTATCCACAACCCATTCCATTCTACCCCATTCCATTCTATTCTATTCTACCCCTAACCCTACCCACAACCCATTCCATTCTACCCCATTCCATTCTATTCTACCACTACCCCATCTCATTCTACCCCTACCCCATCCCATTCCATTCTATTCTACCCCTACCCCTACCACGACCACCACCCCTACCCACATCCCATTCCATTCTATTCTATTCTACTCCTACCCCTACCCCCACCCATACCCCCACCCGTACCCCCATTCCATTCTATTCTATTCTACCCCTACCCCTACCCCTACCCACATCCCATTCCATTCTACCCCATTCCATTCTATTCTATTCTACCCCTAACCCTATCCACAACCCATTCCATTCTACCCCATTCATTCCATTCTACCCCTACCCCATCTCATTCTACCCCTACCCCATCCCATTCCATTCTATTCTACCCCTACCACCACCACCACCCCTACCCACATTCCATTCCATTCTATTCTATTCTACTCCTACCCCTACCCCCACCCGTACCCCCACCCGTACCCCAATTCCATTCTATTCTATTCTACCCCTAACCCTACCTCTACCCCCACCCCATCCCATTCTACCCCCATCCCATTCTATTCTATTCTTTTCTATTCTATCCCTACCCCTACCCCTACTCCCATCCCATTTCATCCCATTCCATTCTACCCCATCCCATCCCATTCCATTCCACTCTACTCTATTCTATTCTATTCTATTCTATTCTATTCTATCCCTACCCCCACCCCATTCCATTCTACCCCCATCCCATCCCATCCCATCCCATCCTATCCTATTTTCATTGCTTTGAATCAGGAGTCTCCAAGCTTGGCAACTTTAAGACTTGTGGACTTCAACTCCCAGAATTCTTCAGCTAGCTAAGTTTGGAGGCTCCTTCTTTAAAAAGATGATGCTTGTTTGTATTTGGGTGATTTTTCTGGAGTGTTAGGAACACGTCTGATCTCCAAGAAGAAAACATCGCATGCTTCCATTCTTCATTGTTTATTATATTTGTCATCTCTATTAAGAGGGAGGTGTGTAGCACGCCAATTTCCCCTGGAACTCTGCAGCCCATAAGGGAAGGTTAAGAGAGTTACTCCATGACTACCTAATGGTTATACAATACAATACAATACAATAGCAGAGTTGGAAGGGACCTTGTAGGTCTTCTAGTCCAACCCCCTGCGTGGGCAGGAACCTTATACCATTTCAGACAAATGGCTATCCAACATCTTTTTAAAGACTTCCAGGGTTGGGGCATTCACAACTTCTGGAGGCAAGCTGTTATAGTCCCTTCAGTCTATACATCTAGTCCTTGATTTACAACTGTTCCTTTAGTGGCCATATGAAGTTACAGCAGCATGGAAAAAAGTGGCTTATGGCCGTTTTTCACACTTACAACCATTGCAGCATCCCCATGCTCACCTGATCAAAATTCAGAGAGTTGGCAATGGGCATATTTACCATAGTTGCACTATCCTGGGGTCATGTGATCACCATTTGTAATCTTCCCATCGGGCTTCCGACAAGCAAAGTCATCAGGGGAAAGCAGATTCACTTAATGAGATGGTTCACTTAATTAAACGTAGCAATTCGCTTAACAACTGTGGCCAAAAAAAGTTCATTAAAAAAACGTATTTAACAACTGCCTTGGTGATTACATGACCCCAGGACAGTGCAATTGTCGTAAATGTATACCTGCTACCAAGTGCCCAAAATTTGATCATATGACCATGGGGGGAAGCTGCGATAGTCATAAGTGTGAGGACCACTTGTTTTCAGTGGCTATGTGACTTCAAACAATCACTGAGCAAATTATTGTAAAAATTGAGGACACTTGGATAAGGTGCTGGCGATAAAACCTAGAACGTTCTGTATGCAAAGCACACTGTGTTCCAAGGTCCTCCTTGTAAAACTAAATTAAGATTCCAGTCCTCGTGATTCTGAATAAGAGGCCCATTTTCATCAAATGTAATGCTATGATCTTGTTCCTTTGGGTAGTAGAAGCGTTTTAGACTGTGGATTTTACTGGCAATTGTTCCTCTATGTAGGTTGTATCGTCATACTAATTTACTGTTTCGTCTTACTGCACAGTTTTTAATCCAATTGATAGAGGTGGGATATATATTGCTCAAGATCATCACAATTGGAGCAGCCTACAAGCCCCACAAAATAAATATTAAAAAATAGCTATAAGAAATGGAAAAATAGCTGTTTCCCCCCAGCTCTACCTAGAAATATGGATTAAGTGGATAACCATTTGCCTGAAGTGGTGCAGGGTTTCCTACCTAGGCAGGGGGTTGGACTAGAAGACCTCCAAGGTCCCTTCCAACTCTGTTATTCTATTCTATTCTATTCTATTCTATTCTATTCTATTCTAATTATTCATTCCAATATTCTATTCTATTCTTCATTCCAATATTCTATTCTATTCTATTCTATTCCTCATTCCAATATTCTATTCTGTCCTGTCCTGTCCTATCCTATCCTATCCTATCCTATCCTATCCTATCCTATCCTATCCTATTCTTCATTCCAATATTCTATTCTATTCCTCTTCCGCCGGGCATTGAAAACACATCTATTCCATGCGGCCGGCCTGGCGTATTTTTTAATAGGGATTTTACTGTGATCTTAGTACAGGCATTTTAGTTTAATTCATTTTTAAGACGTTTTTATAGTATTTGTTGTTTATTGTCGTTTTATTAGCGCCTGTTCACCGCCCTGAGTCCCGCAAGGGAGATAGGGCGGTATATAAATACGAATAAAATCAAAATTAAAATCAAATCAAATCAAATCAAATCTGTTCTGTTCTGTTCTATTCTTCATTCAAATATTCTGTTCCTATTCCTCATTCCAATATTCTATTCTATTCTATTCTATTCTATTCTATTCTATTCTAAATCCAGGCATGGGAGAAGGTGACAATGGTAGCCAAAATTGCACAATTTAAGCTCCACCCCTTTACGTGCATGATGGGGCATGAAAAAGAGGCGGGGCTTCAGTCACACAGCTGCAGCTGCCTGGGACGGGGGTTTCTGTTTTTGTTTTTAAAGCGCAGGTGCCTGAAATTCCTTGTTAATATCCTCTCTTAATGCCTTTTTTTGCAAATGTGTAACAGAGATGCTCTCTAAATTCTCCTTATTTCTCCCTGGAGTTTCCTTTCCAAATTATTTGTTCCTTCATTTGTGAAGAAAAGTTGCTCCATTATGTGTTCTTCCTTACCTCTGTATTTTTAGTTCCTAATCTTGCGCGCAACACGGTACATGATGGAATTGCTCTAGCGTTCCCTCTTCCTCTTGAGGGCCCCCCGAAAGGAAGAAGCCGTTCGGATCAGATTTATATTTGTATTCAAAATAACCTTACGTGGCATTTTAACAATATGCACCATTACAGATTTATTCCCCCCTCCGCAAATCCTCTGGGCGACCACCGCACACCTGCTTGTAAATTTGTGAGGTTTATATCCTGACTTTGGTACAGGAGAGGATATATGCACCACTCTCTCCTCCTACTTTTCCCCCCACAGAAACCAACCCTGTGAGGTAGGAACTATGATTGTCTGGCAGGGAGAAACTGGCTCAAATTCCCCCAGTATAACTAGTCCTCGACTTATAATCATTTGTTTAGAGACCGTTTGAAGTTACAGTGGCACTGAAAAAGGGACTAATAACTCATGAACGTCCCCATGATCACATGATCAAAATTTAGATGCTTGGTAACTGGCATGTATTCATGATGGTTGTGGTGTCTCGGGGTCATGTGATCGGCTTTTCCACTCCTGGTGGGCTTTGGACCAATCACCAGGAGACTAGGTGACTGAGCCAATCACCGGGAGAGTTCTAGTCCCGCCTTACACATGAAAGCATGGGTGACTTTGGACCAATCATCACCAGGAGACTGCGAGTTCTAGTCCCGCCTTAGGCATGAAAGCATGGGTGACTTTGGGCCAATCATCACCAGGAGACTGCAAGTTCTAGTCCCGCCTTAGGCATGAAAACATGGGTGACTTTGAGCCAATCACAAGGAGACTGTGAGTTCTAGTCCCACCTTAGGCATGAAAGCCAGTTGGGTGACTTTGGACCAATCATCACCAGGAGACTGCGAGTTCTAGTCCCGGCTTAGGCATGAAAGCATGGGTGACTTTGGACCAATCATCACCAGGAGACTGCGAGTTCTAGTCCCGCCTTAGGCATGAAAGCATGGGTGACTTTGAGCCAATCACAAGGAGACTGTGAGTTCTAGTCTCGCCTTAAGCATGAAAGCCAGTTGGGTGACTTTGGGCCAATCATCATCAGAATACTGTGAGTTCTAGTCCCGTCTTACACATGAAAGCATGGGTGACTTTGGACCAATCATCACCAGGAGACTGCGAATTCTAGTCCCGCCTTAGGCATGAAAGCATGGGTGACTTTGGGCCAATCATCACCAGGAGACTGCGAGTTCTAGTCCCGCCTTAGGCATGAAAACATGGGTGACTTTGAGCCAATCACAAGGAGACTGTGAGTTCTAGTCCCACCTTAGGCATGAAAGCTAGTTGGGTGACTTTGGACCAATCATCACCAGGAGACTGCGAGTTCTAGTCCCGGCTTAGGCATGAAAGCATGGGTGACTTTGGACCAATCATCACCAGGAGACTGCGAGTTCTAGTCCCGCCTTAGGCATGAAAGCATGGGTGACTTTGAGCCAATCACAAGGAGACTGTGAGTTCTAGTCTCGCCTTAAGCATGAAAGCCAGTTGGGTGACTTTGGGCCAATCATCATCAGAATACTGTGAGTTCTAGTCCCGTCTTACACATGAAAGCATGGGTGACTTTGGACCAATCATCACCAGGAGACTGCGAGTTCTAGTCCCGCCTAAGGCATGAAAGCATGGGTGACTTTGAGCCAATCACAAGGAGACTGTGAGTTCTAGTCCCGCTTTAGGCATGAAAGCATGGGTGACTTTGAGCCAATCACAAGGAGACTGTGAGTTCTAGTCCCGCCTTAGGCATGAAAGCATGGGTGACTTTGAGCCAATCACAAGGAGACTGTGAGTTCTAGTCCCGCTTTAGGCATGAAAGCCAGTTGGGTGACTTTGGGCCAATCATCACCAGAATACTGTGAGTTCTAGTCCCGCCTTACACATGAAAGCATGGGTGACTTTGGACCAATCATCACCAGAATACTGTGAGTTCTAGTCCCGCCTTAGGCATGAAAACTGATTGGGTGACTTTGAGCCAATCATCACCAGGAGACTGTGAGTTCTAGTCCTGCCTTAGGCATGAAAGTCAACTGGGTGATTTTTGGCCCGGCCCATCCCCCTCCCTCAGCCCAACCCACCTCCCAAGTGTTGTGGCGGATATAGGAGGAGGACGGCATATTAGGTGTATTTGCGGCCATGAGTTAGTTACACAATAAACAAATAAATAAAGCCAGGGCATAAATTAAATAAATAAACATTCAGAGATTTCGCAGAATTAAATCTTATTAAAGATTTATATTTTATTAAATTAAATAAATATATATTCGGAGGTGTCTTTCCCAAAAGTATAAAAATCAAATGGGGCTAAGCAAGAATTTTCACAGCCACAATTGAATGGGTTTGCACTGCCATTCTCTGAGATGTTTTTAACCTTCCCAGGCCAACAAACTTGATAGTCTCCCATTCAAACAAGAATCAGGTCTGACCCTTCTTAGCTTTGGAGCCCAGGCGAGGTCAGCCAGACAGAGGATTCTAAAATGGGCAAAAACCTTTCATTTGTTTTTCACCTCTTGATTTCCTTCCAACCTGCTCTTCCCTCCCTATGATTTAATTTTTTTTTCTTTTTCTTAGCTTATCCGCCATCTCACATTTCAGGGCTGTTATGAGTATATATATATTTTTTCCAGAGCAACCACAATCAAGCCACCTCATTAACACAGATCAAAAGGAGCCGTTAATGATTTATAAAGGTGCGGCGGTTTGGGGAAATTAAATAATTTAGGCCGTGGGCGTGCGACGTAGCTCCCCAAAGATGGCACGGCAGTCGTGGTATGCGTTGCCAAGCGGGGAATCTTTTCCCCCACCCGAAATCTCTTTGCTGACATTTCCCCCCCACCCACTCCACCTAGTATTTCTATTTCTCAACCTTGACACCCTTAGGATGGGTGGACTTCAATTCCCAGAATTCCCCAGCCAACTCAGTGCTCAGTTCAAGATGGCAACAGTGGGATTTGCACAAAAATGTTCCTACGGGTTGGAGGGATTCCTTGGAAGTGTATTTAGTCATACTTAAGACTATCCCTGGTCTTCCTGTTGATATCTTGAAACTTATGGATATATATAGCAGTGATGGCGAACCTATGGCACGGGTGCCACAGGCGGCACGCGGAAACATTTCTTAGGGCACGCAAGGCGTTGCCCTGTCAGCTCCAGCGTGCATGTGTGCTCTGGCCAGCTGATTTAGGCCTTCTTTTGAGGCCGTTTTTTGCCCACTGGAGGCAATGTGCAGTAGGTAAAAAAAAAATGCTCCTGTGCACGCGCAGAACTAAAAAACAAGATGGCGCCGCCTACAGTACCACTGATTGAAACAGTTCGGGGGCATGGCCAGCCGAGTTATTACGTACTCGGCCGAACCGGTAGGCACCCACCTCTGTGTGAGGGGAACCTTTACTTTACAGTCAAGGACTGTAGTGTTTCCTCAGCAACTTGAAGATGGGTGGACTTCAACTCCCAGAATTCCCTAGGACAGCTCGCCTAAGGGATTCTGGGAATTGAAGTCCACCCATCTTCATTTTGCCAGGGGTTGAGAAATTCTGCTCTAGGAAAACCGATGCTTTTAATTTTGCGGCATTCTGTGCTGTAGGCGTGGGGGAAAACAATCAATCAATCAATCAATCAAATGTTTATTTGTATACCGCTCCCTCTCCCCGAAGAGACTCGGGGCGGTGCACAGGGAATATAAAACATAAAAACATACAACAATATAAATATCTAAAATCACATTAAATTACAATAACCCTGCGCTAAAACCTAAACACCTAAAACAATAAACCCCCTAAAAACCCAATTACAAATTTAAAAATACAGACTGGAGGTAGGAAAGATAGATTAGACCAGGCCGGCCTGTTGGAAGAAATACGTTTTGAGCTTTCGGCGGAAGGAGCGGAGGTCCGGAGTTGTTCTGAGGTCAAGAATATAGGGCTTTTGGTTTGAAAACGCCCTTTTCCTACTAGGCCAAAGCAGCCATTCTCCCTCCCCACCTTCCCTCCGCCCTAGTGCTCTCCTACTCCCCATTGCTCTGCTCCGTTGCCGTCTAGCAAAGGACTAATTCACCGAACCTCGTCCTTGCTGGCAGTAGAAAATAGCATTTCAGCAGGGATTCGGTGGCATTTACAGGCTCTATGCTGAAACCTAGCTAAGTGGGGGGCATAATAGCCAGACTGAGCCTTCCCTCATCCTGCATTTCCCCCTCTCTCCTTCCATTCCCCCCCCCCTTCTTCCAAAGTTGCTTAACTGCTGTAGCATGCTTTTTGAAATCGTAGTTCTTTATTTGATTGTTTTTATCCAGTTAGGAGGTCTAGAATTAAACCCACCCCACCTATCCCATCCCACTGCCTGCTGAAATCATTTATATGTCGATTAAGTGAACAACATCCTGTAAAAGAAGAGAAGAGAATTCTTTATTGGCCAAGCGTGATGGGACACGCGAGGAATTTGTCTTTGCTCTCAGTGTCCATAAGGAGAATAAAAATATACATTCATCAAGAATAAAATGATTCAACACTTAGTGATAGTCAAGGTTACTAATAAGCTGTCAAATCGTACTAGGAAACAATAAAAACAATATAAGTTGAAAGATAGAAGCAACGTGATTATAGTCATAAGTGAGGAGAGGCAGATCCTAGGAAGGAAGAGAATAGTAATAATAATTTACCATTCTTGGTAAATTATTGAGAGTGTTGTGGGAATAAGTTGTTTAGCACAGGGGTCTCCAACGTTTTCAACTTTAAGTCTGAAGGACTTCAACTCCCAGAATTCTCTGGGAGAATTCTGGCTGGAGAATTCTGGGAGCTGAAGTCCTTCAGACTTAAAGTTGCAAAGGTTGGAGACCCCTGCTTTAGGAGACAGAAAGTTGTGCAGTGGGAGCTGAAGTCCTTCAGACTTAAAGTTGCAAAGGTTGGAGACCCCTGCTTAGGAGACAGAAAGTTGTGCAGTGGGAGCTGAAGTCCTTCAAAGTTGCAAAGGTTGGAGACCCCTGCTTTAGAAGACAGAAAGTTGTGCAGTGGGAGCTGAAGTCCTTCAGACTTAAAGTTGCAAAGGTTGGAGACCCCTGCTTTAGGAGACAGAAAGTTGTGCAGTGGGAGCTGAAGTCCTTCAGACTTAAAGTTGCAAAGGTTGGAGACCCCTGCTTTAGGAGACAGAAAGTTGTGCAGTGGGAGCTGAAGTCCTTCAGACTTAAAGTTGAAAACGTTGGAGACCCCTGGTTTAGCAGAGTGATGGTATTCGGGGGTGGTGGTGGAACTGTCTTTGTGTCTAGTTGTTCTGGTGTGCAGTGCCCTATATTGTTTTGAGTGAAGAAGTTGAAGCAATTTATGTCCAGGATGTGAGGGATCTGTAGAATAATAATAATAATAATTTATTAAATTTATAAAGCGCCCCCTCTCCCCGAGGGGACTCGGGGCGGTGTACAGGAAAATTAAAAAGCATCTAAAAACATACAATACATACAAAATTAAAAACGAATTAAATTACCCTGTACTAAAATTTATAAACATTAAAATTACAACCCATTAAAACCGAATAAGCAATTTGAAATTACAGACTGGGGCGAGAGCGTGAATTAGACATTTTCAAAGCTACCCTTATGCTGCAGTCTGGGGATGTTGGTTGGAAACCAACTGAAAAATAAACTTTAAAAAAAAAAAAAATTCAAACCCTTGCTTAAAACTGTAGAGGGCTGTTTTACCACAGATTTTTTTTTTTTTAAAGCAATCTGCTAAAAATTCTCTTCCATTTCGACCTTTGCAATTTCCCCTTAACTATGCCGTATTTAAGGAAGATTTTTTTTCCGAGGAAAGTTTCCTAAACAGATGTGTTTTTCTTGAGGTAGATTTTTCTCAGGGAAGGCTTTTAAAGATTGTCGATATTTCCACAATGCATAATTACAGGTTGCCGCAATTTGTGTACCTGGCTACGGCCTTGACTTATTAAATTTTAAACCGTTTTAAAGACCTGGATGAAGCTAAAGCCCCCATCTCAATGGAAGCTAAATGGAACTTCCATTTTTTTTTGAGCCGGTCTATCACGTAATAATTCCAGATCCTGACTTTGCTTTCTAAGTTTGTTGGACTACAGACTTCATCATCCACGGCTGAACAAACAGGTCCTGCTGGTTTATTAAGGTTGCAAACTCATCTGGAAGGTGCTGAGCTAGGAAAGTCAGATCTAAACGTTACTGTTATAGCTTATTCTACCCCAAGAATAAAGTATTTTTTTTAAAAAGAAGATTACTTAATATAGTACAGTGCTATATTAGTGCTAGTACTAGCACCGTTTAATATATTGCTAGTAAAGACCTTAACGGATAATTTCTCCCTCACCTAAATAGTTATATGGATTCCACACTTATTTTCAATCTCTTAGTTTATCTCTTCTTACTTTTTTCATACAAATTCTAAATATTAAAATATTTTTTCTTATTTTTGCGTTTTACCGACTTGTTAAAGGGAGAAATAGTTTCAGCAAGTGAAATGACTAAAATAAATAAATAAAGCAACATTTAAATTAGATTGTAAAGCATTTCTCAGCTTAGGAGTTCAGATAAATCATCTCTAAACAAGCAGAGATCCATGTGAAGTTAATTGAGGTAGTTATTTTTCAGGCTTGAGTACATAATATGGACTTACCCAGTTGCTTTTCTTCTTAAGAGGGGATGAGTGATACATATATAAACACACCATTCCTCCCTCCCTCTCTCTTTCCCTCCCTCCCTCCTTCTTTCCTTCATTCCTCCCCCTCTTTTCCTTCTTCCTTCCTTCCAATTTTCCTTCCTTGTTTCCTTCCTTCTTTCCTCTTTTTATTTTTCTTCCATTCCCCTTCCTTCCCCTTTTCTTCCTTCCTTCCTTCTGTCCTTCCTTCCTTCCTTCCTTCCTTCCGTCCTTCCTCCCTCCCTCCCTCCCTCCCTTCCTTCCTTCCTTCCTTCCTTCCTTCCTTCCTTCCTTCCTTCCTTCCTTCTTTTTTATTTTTCTTCCATATCCCCTTCCTTCCATTTGTCCTTCCTTCCTCTTTTTATTTTTCTTTCATATCCCTTCCTTTCTTCCCTTCTTCCTTCCTTCCTTCCTTCCTTCCTTCCTTCCTTCCGTCCTTCCTTCCTTCCTTCCTTCCTTCCCCCGCCTTTGCTTTTCTCCTTCCTCTTTTTTTAATTTTTCTTCCATATCCCCTTCCTTCCATCCTTTCCTCCTTACTCTTTTTATTTTTCTTCCATATCCCTTCCCTTCTTCCTTCTTTCCTTCCTTCCTTCCTCCCCCCTTCCTTCCTTTCCTCCTTCCTCTTTTTTATTTTTCTTCCCTATCCCTTCCTTTCTTCCCTTCTTCCTTCTTTCCTTCTTTCCTTCCCCCCTTCTTTGCTTTCCTCCTTCCTCTTTTCTATTTTTCTTCCATCTTCCTTCCTTCCTTCCTTCCTTCCTTCTTCTTCTTTTTCCTTCTTTCTCTTCTTTTTTCTTCCATCCTCTATCCTCCCTCCTTCCCTCTCCTCTTTCAAATCAGTGCCTATTCGCATGGCACGCAAGGCAACCGAGCTTTCCCCAGGACCGGGGACCCACATACAAAGGCAGCCCACCAAGGCGAGGCAGGGAAGAAGTGAGCAAGCGATTGGAAAATAAGCTTACGTTCGCTCGGTGTGATGCCCTTTGCTCCTTCATCACTGCCAGCAACCAGCCGGGCTGGGGGATTAATGCAGAAAACTGTCACAGTGTTAGCAAATGATTTGGCTTCCAAGGCTGAGCCAAGGAGCGATCAGTGCCGTAATACGCCAGCAGCCTTTGACTCCTGCAGACAATGTTTTTGTTTTCGGATCCTTTTCTTTTATAAACTGTTCCCTCACGTTTGGTTTGTTCGGAGAAGAATGAGGAATGGCTTTGCTAACACATGGATAAAAACTGGGTAGTAATGGACACAGTCCTGTCTCCCGATCCTTCTTTTCTGTGGACCAGAAAACATTTATAATCCAGCGCTCCTCTGGTGCAAAAGCTGTCTCGTTTTAACAATGAGGGGGAAAAAATAAAATAAACTGGAAGCAAACAAAGCCATGTAATGGCCGCATTACCCAGCAAAACAGGATCCAAAAAAAATGGAAACGAAAAACTTCCTTTACCATTCCGGCCTAAGCATTTGAAAATGCCACTTTAGAAATGCCTTGGTTAAAAACCACACTCGGAATACGGCATCCAGTTTTGGTCGCCACGGTGTCAAAAAAGATGTGGAGACTCTAGAAAGAGTGCAGAGAAGAGCAACGAAGAGGATGAGGGGACTGGAGGCTAAAACCGGGTCGCCGCCCCGGGTCCCTCTGTGGGAGATGGGTGCAGGATATAAATATGATAAATAAATAAATAAATAAATAAAACATATAAAGAACTGCTGTAGGACTTGAATATATCTAATGATGATGAGGGGACTGGAGACTAAAACATATGAAGAACGGTTGCAGGAACTGGGTAGGTCTAGTTTAATGAAAAGAAGGACCAGGGGAGACATGATAGCAGTCTTCCAATATCTCAGGGGTTGCCACAAAGAAGAGGGAGTCAAACTATTCTCCAAGGCACCTGAGGGCAGGACAAGAAGCAATGGGTGGAAACTAATCAAGAAGAGAAGCAACTTAGAACTAAGGAGAAATTTCCTGACAGTCAGAACAATTAATCAGTGGAACAGAAGTTGCCTCCAGAAGTTGTGAATGCTCCAACACTGGAAGTCTTTAAGAAGATGTTGGATAGCCATTTGTCTGAAATGGTACAGGGCTTCCTGCCTAGGCAGGGAGTTGGACTAGATGACCTCCAAGGTCCTTTCCAACTCTGCTATTGTATTGTATTGTAATGAAAAGGACCAGGGGAGACAGGATAGAATCTACCAATATCTCAGGGGTTGCCACAAAGAAGAGGGAGTCAAGCTATCCGCCAAAAGGCAGGATATGAGTGGAAACTCATCAAGGAGAGAAGCAACTTAGAACTGAGGAGAAATGTCCTGATAGTGAGAACACTTAGTCAGTGGAACAGCTTGCCTCCAGAAGTTGTGAATGTCCCAACATTGGAAGTCTTTAAGAAGATGTTGGATAGCCATTTGTCTGAAATGGTATTTAGGTTTCCTTCAGAATGTTAAAATGATGTTTACAATAAGAGTGAAGGCTTCACCACAGGATAATTTTGGCCTTTGGGTTTATTCACAGACACTTTTTGTCAGCTTCCCCCCCAAAAAAGAATACACTTTTCTAGTAGCATCTGCTGTAACATCTGAAACTACCGGGAACCGTCCTTTGTCACGCCAAGAAAAACAGTGGAGTTCAACCAAACTCAGCATCCTTCCCGAGACTGGATAATAACAAGGATGATCTTACGGCTTCGAGGTTGTGCATGTGACATAAAGCACAACTTGTGTTTCATTTGCGGTAGGTTGCTCAGATAAGTGTGGGACAATTCGAACCGCTTTTGAGTCAAGGCCACCTATTCGAGGCCCACGGCTTTCTGTATTTACTCCAAGCGGACTCAATTTTCACCTGTTCCTGCTTAATAATCCACACGCCCCGCTCTCTTCTGAATCTGTTGGAGGGAAGCCAACGGATGCCAAGACACCAATGGAGTGATCCTGGCTTTTACGGGCCTGTTAAATGTGCTTGGCAGGTTCATACCGTTTCACCATTCGTGGCTGAGCAGGAGGTCCCCCTTCTATCGTCTGGGTTTATTTTTCAAATCAGAGATTGCCCGCTGTCCACTCAAGGCTGTTGGCTCCGCAACAGAGAAGCAGGATCTGGGGGAGGTCTTTAACCCATCTCTGATTCCTCTGGTTCTCCCTTCGTTTTCCTTCCAAGCTCTTTCCCCCCTACCCCGCTAAACTCCTTTCAGATGCTGGCAGAAAAGGCGGAGGTCTGAGATGGTACGTGATGTAGTCCATTGTAGCTTTGAATAGTCACTTGTGCCTTGGTAAGGCCACACTTGGAATACTGCATACAGTTTTGGTCGCCACGATGTAGAAAAGACGTGGAGACTCTGGAAAGAATGCAGAGAAGAGCAACCAAGATGATTAGGGGACTGGAGACTAAAACATATGAAGAACGGTTGCAGGAGCTGGGTATGTCTAGTTTGATGAAGAGAAGGACCAGGGGAATCATGATAGCAGCCTTCCAATATCTCAGGGGTTGCCACAAAGAAGAGGGAGTCAAACTATTCTCCAAGGCACCTGGGGGCAGGACAAGAAGCAATGGGTGGAAACTAATCAAGGAGAGAAGCAACTTAGAACTAAGGAGAAATTTCCTGACAGTTAGAACAATTAACCTCTGGAACAGCTTGCCTCCAGAAGTTGTGAATGCCCCAACCCTGGAAGTCTTTAAAAAGATGTTAGATAGCCATTTGTCTGAAATGGTATAGGGTTCCTGCCCACTCAGGGGGTTGGACTAGAAGACCTACAAGGTCCCTTCCAACTCTGCTATTGTATTACTGTGCGGCTGGTCGTAAGTGGAGGACTACCTGCATACATCAGGTTCCAACTCTGCTTGGCTTTCCACAAGCTAGGAAGAGCATAGAACACAGAATAAGAGAGCCGGAAGGGACCTCAGAGGTCTTCTAGTCCAACCCCCTGCTCAAGGCAGGAGCTTTATACCAACTCGGTCAAATGGTTGTCCAGTCTATTTTTGAAAACCTCCAGGGATGGAGCACCCACAATTCCAGGAGGCAAGCTATTGTATTAATTTTGATTGAGAGTCCCCATTTAGCTGTTCTGGCACGTTCGCTGGATTCTCATTTTAACATTTCCTATTTCATGTTTATGAATTGCGTATGTTGAACTTTACATGGTTTGAGGGAATTATTCGTTGTAACTTTGTGCATTATTTTTCCTTCTTTTTTTATGCTGCAAACTACCCAGTGTCACCGTGTTTGAGTTAGGCGGCCTTCTAACTCTTGTTAATAAATAAATGAATGAATGAATAAATAATGCTGGTAATTAATAGTTCCCAAGCTGAGACTCCTCTTCACCTCCTTATAATGTCTAGTCCTTAAATTGATTAAGATTCAGGAGACCATTGCAAAAAAGAGGGGAAAAAACCTTAACTTTTCTATGATTGGGGAAGGAACCTGTCACTTTTCCCATTTTGAGGCGTTAGAAATATGCCACTTTATAAGGCCTTGGGAAGGCCACACTTGGAATACGGCATTCAGTTTTGGTCGCCACGATGAAGAAAAGATGTGGCGACTCTGGAAAGAGTGCAGAGAAGAGCAACAAAGAGGATTAGGGGACTGGAGGCTAAAACATATGAAGAACGGTTGCAGGAACTGGGTAGGTCTAGTTGAATGAAAAGAAGGACCAGGGGAGACATGATAGCAGCCTTCCAATATCTCAGGGGCTGCCACAAAGAAGAAGGAGTCAAGCTATTCTCCAAAGCACCTAAGGACAGGACAAGAAGCAATGGGTGGAAATTAATCAAGGAGAGAAGCAACTTAGAACTGAGGAGAAATTTCCTGACAGTTAGAACAATTAATCAGTGGAACAGAAGTTGCCTCCAGAAGTTGTGAATGCCCCAACACTGGAAGTCTTTAAGAAAATGTTGGATAGCCATTTGTCTGAAACGGTATAGGGCTTCCTGCCTAGGCAGGGGGTTGGACTAGAAGACCTCCAAAGTCCCTTCCAACTCTGATATTGTATTATATTTTATTGTAAATACAGACGCCTGTGCCCTGACTGCATATACACGTTTAGTTGTTGAAATCCTTTTTATTAGATAAAGGTTCCCCTCGCACATATGTACTAGTCATTCTCGACTCGAGGGGGTGGTACTCATCTCCGTTTCAAAGCCGAAGAGCCAATGCCATCCGAAGACATCTCTGGGGTCATGTGGCCGGCATGACTAAATGCCGAAGGCGCACGGAACACTGTTCCCTTCCCACCAAAGGTGGTTCCTATTTTTCTACTGGCATTTTAACTTGCTTTTGAACTGCTAGGTTGGCAGAAGCTGGGACAAGTAACGGGCGCTCACTCAGTTACTCGGTGCTAGGGATTCGAACTGCCGAACCGCCGACCTTTCTGATCGACAAGCTCAGCGTCTTAGCCACTGAGCCACCGCGTCCCTCCTTTTATCAGGTAGAAACTCTCTTTTTCTACCTGATGAATCTTGCAGAGGAGCCTCGACGTTTGTCAAGCCTCTTCACGGCTGGACAGAATCAAGAAAAAAAAGATCTATGATAAAATTCGATATCTTTACCGCTAATCCGGAATAATTACAGAATTGTGCAGATTGCAAGAGGAACGTCCAGTCCTCATTCATAGCGGGTTCCTTCTAGTGGAATTTTAAATGCAGCGCGAGGTTAGAATGCCACTCATCAGCAGGTTCGCGTTCGAGACCCGTTGCTGCTATGGGATGGGGTGAGTTCCCGTCACTAGCTCCAGCTCCTTCCAACTCACCAAAATCAGGCGACCACTAGTAGGTTAATGAGTACCAATCCTCATTCATAGTGGGTTTGTTCAAGTGAAATCTTAAATGCGCTGCAAGGTTAGAATGCTGCACTGCTGATCAGCAGGTCCGTGTTCGAGACCCGTTACTGCTATGGGATGGGGTGAGTTACCGTCACTAGCTCCAGCTCCTTCCAACTCAGCAGTTCGAAATCAGGCGACTACGAGTAGGGTAATGAGTACCACTTTGATGGGCAACTTCACAGGGACGCAAAAGTCCCCCACCCCAACTGGGGGTCCCCTGGGTGACAATAAGATTATCAGCACTTTGGTGCTTCTCACACAGGGGCGAAAAAAGTCTAATCTTAGTTTTCTTGGCGGTATAAGTAGTCCTTGACACCATGATTTTATTATTATAATTATTATAGAAATCCTTTCATATTAACTGTTTTAATTGTATTATTATGGTTTCAGTGTTCATTGCCAAGTCTACTGAGAATGGGACAGCCTAGATATGCTGTAAACATCGATAAGTAGTACATGAAAAGTGAATTTTCTGCCACGGGGAGGGGGGGAGGGAATGCCTTTTCCCCTTCCAGAATGTTCTTGAACCATGGAGCAGGGCAAGCATTCTAGATAAATTAAACGGCCGCTCTAGGAAATGTTCCCGCTGCTCTTAACAAGGATTTGCGAAAATAATGCTTGAATTAACAATTAAGAACCATAATGTCATTAAAATCAAGGAGAGCCACAAACCACTGCGAATGGGGCAAATGGACTGTAGAACAAGTGCAAACTGAGGAAATAACTTAAGGAAAAAAATAGGGCTTAATAACAAAATAAAAGGTGGCTAAATGAAACCAGAAAGGAGTTTATAACATTGGGCTTCTGATATCTCAAGAGGCCGTCATTGGGGGATAAGAAAATTGGAAAAAACCGATTTGCTTCCAATTTTCTTTTCAGTTATATTAGTCATACAATCTGTGAATTGATCCTTGCAAGTTTGGGGAAATATAACTAATGTTAGGAACTGTTGCAAGATATTAAGGTGCAGTAGAGTGCAGGAAGTCTTCGCTTAGCAACCGGTTGCTTAGCAACCGGTTGCTTTACAATGTACCTCCCCAAAACTAGGTGCGACCCAGTTCTAGAGTTCTGACAGCCACACTCCTGCCAGTCATGTGATTATATATGGGCCACTGGGTGACTAGCTCGCATTTACGGCCGTTTGCAGCGTCCTGAGGTCGCGTGACTGCAATTTTCAGTGGTTTTGTTGGTTTCTGGCATTTGCTTCCAGTTTCCAGCCAAAAACACCCACTGAGTGGGTGTTTTTGGCCCACTTCATTTCATATCTGCCACGTTTGCTTAATAACCTCTGCAAAAAAAGGTTGTAAAATTGGATGCGGTCATACAGTGACCTGCTTAACGACTGCCATAATAATAATAATAATAATAAATTTTATTTATAACCCGCTCTCTCTCCCCAAAGGGACTCGAGGCGGGGCACAGGAAAATTAAAAGCAATAGACACAAACAGAGTACAAAATTTAAAATCACAATTAAACATATCCTGCGCTAAAAACATCTATAAAACTAAAAACTGTCCCTAAAACCCCTTAACACTATGACATGACCGTATAATTTCAAGCGTAATTAAAGTTATATTTGAGCTCAGGACACTGCAACTGTCATAAATCCATACCAGTTGCCAAGCGTCCAAATTTTGATCATGAGTTACTGTAACGGTTGTAAGCAGTCATAAGTCACCTTTTCACTGCTGTTGTAACTTCAAAGCGTCACTAATGGTTGTAAGTTGAGGACTACTCATACATTGCTTCAAGAGGTTTCCCTAGTAGTAGATTGCTGCATTGGTAGAGGGTTGGGTTAGATACTCTCCGAAGTCTTTCATTAAATACTAGCTGTTCCCGGCCATGCGTTGCTGCAGCCCAGTCTGGTTAAATGGCCAACCAATCTGTGTGTAGATCTACACCTGCACACACAAACACGTGTACACAACCACCATATAACCCCCAACCTACCTACCTACTGTATTTCTCCCTCCCTCTATCCCTCTACCTACCTACCTACCTACCTTGGAGGCCGTACGGATCTGGATGGGTAGTAACAAACTCAAGCTCAACCCGTCCAAGACTGAATGGCTGTGGTTTCCGGCACCCCGGTTCAGCCAGATTATTCCAACTCTGGCCATTGGGGGCGAAACACCGGCCCCCGTGGAGAGGGCACGCAATTTGGGTGTCCTCCTGGACTCCCGGCTGTCTATGGAGGACCATGTGGCAGCCGTGGCCAGGGGGGCGTTCCATCAGGTATGCCTGATGCGCCAATTGCGCCCCTTACTGGACCGGGATGCCTTACGCACAGTCACTCAAGCACTCGTCACCTCTCGACTCGACTACTGTAATGCTCTCTACATGGGGCTTCCCTTGAGATGCACCCGAAAGCTGCAGCTAGTCCAGAATGCAGCCGCGCGGGTGATTACGGGAGCGCCTAGACACTCCCACATAACACCAATCCTGCGCGAGCTGCACTGGCTTCCTGTGGTCTTTTGGGTGCACTTCAAGGTTCTAACGACCATCTTTAAAGCGCTCCATGGCTCGGGGCCTAGTTATATGCGAGACCGCCTCCTGCCCCATACATCCCTCAGACCGATACGCTCCCACAGAGAGGGCCTCTTCAGGGTGCCGTCGGCTGGACAGTGCCGACTGGCGACACCCAGGGGAAGAGCCTTCTCTGTGGCGGGCCCAGCCCTTTGGAACGACTTACCCCCTGAACTTCGCACCATCTCCGACCTCTGCCTCTTCCGCAAGTGTCTAAAGACACATCTGTTCCATCTAGTCGGCCTAGTGTAACCTCCATTACTGACTTTTAGATAGTTTTAAATTTTGGGATTTTAATTTGGTTTTTAGCGCAGGATTTTATTAGAATAAGTTTTTTAAAAATTTTATATGTTTTGTATGTATTTTTAGTATTCCTGTGCGCCGCCCTGAGTCCGTTTGGAGAAGGGCGGGGTATAAATTTAATAAAATAAAATAAATAAATAAAAAATAAATAAATACCTACCTACCTACCTACCTACCGAATGTCTCCCTTCCTCTCTCTATCCCTATAGCTGCCGAACTACCTACCTACCTACTGTATTTCTCCTTGAATCTTATGGACAGAGTATTTTATGTCATAAAGGATGACATAATACCTGTGGCCCACTGCTCTCTCTGTATCCATCTACCTACCTTATTTACAAATGTTTACATTTCGTTTGCATGTACCTGGCACAGGTGTGACATCTACACAATCTATATATATCATTGGTGCCGCATTTGAAAGGAACTTGTGTGACAATTTGGAAGCGATCGGGTCAGTGGTGGGTTTCTGTAGGCTCGCACCTACTCGCGAGAGCCGGTTGGTGAAATTTAGAGAACCGGTGAGAGGGGGTTCCACCGGTGTACCTGGAAGTAAATCTGGCCCGCCGCTGCCAGTGACCCAATGGGAAGGAAAGGAAAGGAAAGGAAGGAAGGAAGGAAAGGAAAGGAAAGAAAGAAAGAAAGAAAGAAAGAAAGAAAGAAAGAAAGAAAGAAAGAAAGAAAGAAAGAAAGAAAGAAAGAAAGAAAGAAAGAAAGAAAGAAAGAAATAATTTATCATCACAATTGAGTCCAAAATTTGAAACCCACCACTGGATCGGGAGCAGTGCTTTTGGAGATTAGCGGTTTTGAACAAACTCATAGTTACATTTTTATTTATATAGATTGTGTTCAGGGTTCCAAATAGCATCCAAAATTAAATCAGAGTCCGAAGCAAAGCATTGCTCAAAGTTCCATTTGATGAAGAGAGCCATGTTGGCACATCTGGGAAAAGCCAAATCTGAAAGCTTCCCGGTTTTCCCCACCCAGTTGAAATTCCAAGATCCTGCCCCCACACCCACCAGTCCATCCCATGGTCCAATCTCCCACTGCCATCCAGTTCCGGTTAGGTACAGAGGTGCAAAGACAAAGGATGACCTTGGCTTTCTAGAAAGGAATTTTATTTTGGCTACATAGCATTTAACTCCGTAACATCCTCCCTCCCATTTCCCCACAATAGAAAGGGCATAGTAGAATAATAGAAAGTGTGGCAGGCCAAGGATCCAAAAGGGAATATGTCTGCAGACCTGACAATTATACTAACAGAGTAACAGAATAACAGAGTTGAAAGGGACCTTAGAGAACTTCTAGTCCAACCCCTTGCTCAAGCAGGAAACTCTACACCATTTTAGGTAAATGGTTGTGCAGTCTCTTCTTAAAAAACCCTCAGCTTCTGGAGGCAAGCTGTTTAATTAATGATTAATTGTTCTAGCTATCAGGAAATTTCTCCTTAGTTCTAGGTTCGATCTCTCCTTGATTAATTTCCATCCATTGCTTCTTGTCCTGCCTTTAGTAGTTTTGGGGAAATAGGTTGACCATCTCTTCTTTGTGACAGCCAATTAGATATTGGAAGACTGCTGTCATGTCACCCATAGTCCTTCTTTTCATTAAACTAGACGTATCCAATTCCTACAACCCTTTGTTGTAAGTCTATGGAGATTCTTAGTCATCCAGGCAATGGTTGTCCCAAAGGTGCTTTTTCAAGAGACAACTGGACTTTCTGGTTTTTCTTTGAAGACATTTCACTTCTCATTCGAGAAGCTTCTTCAGCTTCTATTCCCACTGTCCTGTCAGAACTGAAGAACCTTCTCGGACAAATAGAATAGAATAACAGAGTTGGAAGGGACCTCGGAGGTCTTCTAGTCCAACCCGCTGCCTAGGCAGGAAACCCTATACCATTTCAGACAAATGGTTATCCAACATCTTCTTGAAAACTTCCAGTGTTGGAAAATTCACAACTTCTGGAGGGAAGCTGTTCCACTGATTAATTGTTCTAACTGTCAGGAAATTTCACCTTAGCTCCAGGTTGCTTCTCTCCTTGATTAGTTTCCACCCATTGCTTCTTGTTCTGCCCTTAGGTGCTTTGGAGAATAGTTTGACTCCCTCTTCTTTGTGGCAACCCCTGAGATATTGGAAGGCTGCTATCCTGTTTCCCCTGGTCCTTCTCTTCATTAAACTAGATATACCCAATTCCTGCAACCGTTCTTCATATGTTTTAGTCTCCAGTCCCCTAAACATCTTTGTTGCTCATCTCTGCACTCTTTCTAGAATCTCCACATCTTTTTTACATCGTGGCGACCAAAACTGGATGCCGTATTCCAAGTGTGGCCTTACCAAGGCCTTATAAAGTGGTATTAACACTTCACCTGATCTAGATTCTATCCCTCTGTTTATGCAGCCTAGAACTGTGTTGGCTTTTTTGGCAGATGCTGCACACGGCTGGCTCCTATTTAAACAGTTGTCCACTAGGACTCCAAGATCCCTTTCACAATTAGTACTATTGAGCAAGGTACCACCTATACTGTACCTGTGCATTTCGTTTTTCACTTCATGAGAAGTGAAACGTCTTCAAAGAAAAATCAAAAAGTCCAGTTGCTTCTTGAAAAAGCACCTTTGGGACATTCTGTTTTAGCCTCCAGTCCCCTAATCCTCTTTGTTGCTCTTCTCTGCACTCTTTCTAGAGTCCCAAAATCTTTTTTTACATCATGGCAACCAAAAGTTGATGCAGTATTCCAAGTGTGGCCTTACTAAGGCATTATAAAACGGTATTAGCACTTCACTTGCTAATCATGATTCTATCCCTCTATTAATACAGCCGAGTCAGCCTGTGAGTTGTTAGATCATGGTTTCAGTGATATTGCCTTACCTATACAGAGAAACCGAAAGGGCTGGGGGGGGGGGGCGGGCAAGTGGTGGGGGTCGGAGTGACTTCTGACTTCCTGCCAGCTTCTCCATTGATTTTCCTTGCAGGAAGCTGGCAGGGAGCCTTGGAAATGATGATTACGTGACCACGGCTGACCGCAGTGATGCAGCAGCATTGAAGTGGTCACAACTTTTGCCAAATGTCAATCCTACAGGAGTCATGGGTCCCAATTTTGGACCCATTCTGTAAGTTAGTCCGTTTGAGGTGCGTAGATTCAAAAAGTATTGCCCTAGGATGCATTATTTTGCCCAATTTGAAGTTAAAAGGGTAAAGGTTCCCCTCGCACATATGTAATACAATACAATAAAATAGCAGAGTTGGAAGGGACCTTGGAGGTCATCTAGTCCAACTCCCTGCCTAGGCAGGAAGCCCTATACCATTTCAGACAAATGGCTATCCAACATCTTCTTGAAGACTTGCAGTGTTGGGGCATTCACAACTTCTGGAGGGAAGCTGTTCCACTGATTAATTGTTCTAACTGTCAGGAAATGTCTCCTCAGTTCTAAGTTGCTTCTCTCCTTGATTAGTTTCCACCCATTGCTTCTTGTTCTGCCCTCAGGTGCTTTGGGGAATAGCTTGACTCCCTCTTCTTTGTGGCAGCCCCTGAGATGTTGGAAGACTGCTATCCTGTCTCCCCTAGTCCTTCTTTTTATTATTCCACTAAATAGATTTTTTTTTTAAAGGCTGCAGGAAATTTGATTTTCACCTTGGTTTGGTTAATCGTGTGCCTTCTTAAGTCTTTTGATCCTGACTAAATTCATTAGTAAACTAACTTGATCCCTGTTTTACTTTAGATTAGTTCTATGGCCCCGCCTGAAAATGTCTCAAGCATAGGTTGTGTTTGCATATAGTTGTTAAGTCGAATGGAACTGATCTGTCGTTTATCACAAGAGACTGAAGTATAAATCAAATCCCGGAGGTGGAAGTTTTGCAAAATATTCAAGGCAAAAACTAGCTACCCAGCCATCTAGTCTGTGATATGAAGACAGCCACCAAATGTGAGGATGTCTCAAAATTAAGCCATGGGTATCACTTGAGTGAGTCAAGAGTTTTAATCTAAGAATGTAAACAGAGCCAATTATCTAATAAAGATAGTTTATAATTGCCCAATAAACCTCAGGCAACAGGAGATATAGAATATAGAATAACACAGTTGGAAGGCACCTTAGAGGTCTTCTAGTCCAACCCCCTGCTTAGGCAGGAAACCCTACACCACTTCAGACAAATGATTATCCAACATCAAATGGATACCCACTTCCTAGTGAAGAGAATTCATAGTCTCGGTAAATAGTCCTCAACAATCATTCATTTAGTTCAAAGTTACAACAGCACCGAAAAAAGGGACTTGTAACTTGGTCCTCGCACTTACAACTGTTGCATCGTGCCTAGGGTCACATGATCAAAAGGTGGACACTTGGCAACTGGCGTGTATTTATGACGGTTGCAGCATCCCGAGGATACACGACCGTCATTTGCAATCTTCCAAGCCTTCTTTCGGCAACTAAAATCAACGCGGGAAATTTGTTTCACTTAGTGACTACATGATTTGCTTAACAATTGTGACACAAAAGGCCATAAAATCAGGCATGATTGACTTAATAATCACACTTAGCAATGAAAACTCTGGTCCCAATTGAGGACTGCCTGTACCTCTGACTTTGGATGGATTTCAAACCAGATTTGAACTGGGAACTAGAGGACATATTCAGGGGTAATATTGACTTCCCTTGTTGTTGTTAGTTGCGAAGGCGTGTCCAATCCATTGTGACCCCATGGACAACGTTCTGTGGTGATCTTGGAGCCCAGGAAAGTAAAATCTGTCACGACCTCCATTTCTTCCCCATCTATTTGCCAGGAATTCAAGGGGCAGATGCCATGATCTTAATTTTCTTAAGGTTTACAATAGCAGAGTTGGAAGGGACCTTGGAGGTCTTCTAGTCCAATCCCTTGCCTAGGCAGGAAACCCTATACTCTTATTTATTTTATTTTTTTATTTTAATCGCATTTATATCCCGCCCTTCTCCACAAAGGACCCAGGGCGGCGCACAGGAATTTAAAAACATACAAAACAAAAAATACAAAATTTAAAAACATATTAAATTGTAATCCTATGCTAAAACCAATTTTAAAACCCCCAATTTAAAACTATATAAAAATAGTCCCCACGGGAGGTTAGAATAGGCCGGCTTGCTGAAAAAGATGTGTCTTTAGACACTGGCGGAAGAGGCGGAGGTCGGTGATGGTACGCAATTCAGGGGGTAGGTTGTTCCAAAGGGCAGGGCCCGCCACAGAGAAGGCTCTTCCCCTGGGTGTCGCCAGGCGGCATTGCCCGGCCGACGGCATCCTGAGAAGGTCCTCTCTGTGGGAGCGGATCAGCCGAAGGGATGTATGGGGCAGGAGGCGGTCTCGCATATAACTAGGCCCCGAGCCATGGAGTGCTTTAAAGATGGTCGTCAGAACCTTGAAGCGCACCCGAAAGGCCACAGGAAGCCAGTGCAGCTCGCGCAGGATCGGTATTATGTGGGAGCATCTAGCGGCTCCCGTAATCACCCGCGCGGCTGCATTCTGGACTAACTGTAGCTTTCGAGTGCACCTCAAGGGAAGCCCTCTAGTACTCTATACTGAAAAGTAGCTATCCAACATCTTCTTTTTTTTTTATATTGAAAAAGTTTTATTGGTTTTTACAATTTATCAATCAGGTAAGGTAAGGGATACAAAAGAAATTTTGAGAACTTTCGCGTCGTGGGGGGGCAGAAAAAAGAGCAAAGCGGCGGACAAGCCCAAAGACTCGTCCGTCACCGCTGGAAGGCGGAACCGGAAGTCCAAGTCCACCAGTCTTAAAAGAGCCGACTTTGCAGACCCCTGATTTAGGGGAAGAGTTCGGTGAAAGGATCTCCTTCTGCCCCTCCTTCTTATAATATAATAGCAGAGTTGGAAGGGACCTTGGAGGTCTTCTATTCCAACCCCCCGCCT
This sequence comes from Rhabdophis nuchalis, assembly GCA_039707465.1. NCBI lineage: Eukaryota > Metazoa > Chordata > Lepidosauria > Squamata > Natricidae > Rhabdophis > Rhabdophis nuchalis. Next base: position 26,310,101 of record CM077643.1, read on the forward strand.
AGGCAGGAAACCCTATACCGTTTCAGACAAATGGCTATCCAACATCTTCTTAAAGACTTCCAGGGTTGGGGCATTCACAACTTCTGGAGGCAGGTAGTTCCACTGATTAATTGTTCTAACTGTCAGGAAATTTCTCCTCAGTTCTAAGTTGCTTCTCTCCTTGATTAGTTACCACCCATTGCTTCTTGTCCTGCCTTCAGGTGCTTTGGAGAATAGTTTGACTCCTCCTTCTTTGTGGCAACCCCTGAGATATTGGAAGACTCCTATCATGTCTCACCTGGTCCTTCTTTTCATTAAACTAGACATACCCAGTTCCTGCAACCGTTCTTCATATGTTTTAGTCTCTAGTCCCTTAATCCTCTTTGTTGCTCTTCTCTGCACTCTTTCCAGAGTCTCCACATTTTTTTTACATCGTGGCGACCAAAAACATATGCAGTATTCCAAGTGTGGCCTTACCAAGGCCTTTTAAAGTGGCGTTAACACTTCACATGATCTTTTACCTTGACCTTCCCTACCGGTTCACAAATGTGAGTGCGTGTGCATGCGTGTAGCCTTCCGCGTATGCATTTTGGCCAAAAAAAAAAAAAAAAAGTGCCCAAATGGGATGGCATAGAACCGGAGCATGATTTCTATTACCGGTTGGTGTGAACCGATCCGAACCGGCTGAATATCACCTCTGGACAGGTTTCCAAGAGAGTTTCTTTCCCCCCCACTCCAGATCTTTATACTCCCCAGAAGCAAAGAAAGTAAAGATGGATTTTTTTGGGGGGGGGGAGACACACGTTGTCACTGAGTGGTTAGAAACCACTGCATTCTCCACGCCCTCCGCACCCCCCCTCCCCCTGCGGTGACATAGATGAATGTCTGGCGTGATCTTTTTTGCCTCTGGTGGGATGTTCGGCAGACAATTGACTCTTCCAAAGCTCTCCTTTCTGTCAGCTACCATTAAGGGCCCAGGTTCGTGGCTAATTGGACGCTTTGTTAGAGGAATTTGTTAACTCGAGCGAAGCAACGGATGAGGCTTCTGGGTGTCTCCTCTCCCCACTCACGGCTCCCTGTTCACACACACACACACACACACACACACACACCTCTGACTCCTCTGACTCTACAAAGTACTTGGAGGAATAAGGGCCAGGGAAGAAGATGAGCGTCAGCCATTTTTGGGAGGGGGGTGGAGTTGGCAGAATGCAGGCCTTTGAGGGACCAGGACGTCACCTGTCGACGTCCTGGGTCTCAGAATAACAGAAAGACCTTGGAAGGGACCTTGGAGGTCTTCTAGTCTAACGCCCTGCTCAGGCAGGAGACCCTATACCAGGGGTCTGCAAAGTTGGCTCTTTTAAGACGGGTGGACTTCAACTCCCAGAATCCCCCAGCCAGCATAGCATAGCTGGCTGGGGAATTCTGGGAGTTGAAGTCCACCCGTCTTAAAAGAGCCAACTTTGCAGACCCCTGCCCTATACGATTCCAGACAAGTAGTTGTCCAATCTCTTCTTAAAATCCGTCCAGTGATGGAGCACCCACAATTTCTGGAGGGAAGCTGTTCCACTGGTTAATTGTCCTCACTGTCAGGAAATTTCTTCTTTATTTCTGGGTTGCTTCTCTCCTTGATGAGTTTCCACCCACTGCTTCTTGTTCTGTCTTCTGATGCTTTGGAGAATAGCTTGACTCCCTCTTCTCCGTGGCAACCCCTGAGATATTGGAAGACTGCTATCATGTCTCCCCTGGTCCTTCTTTTCATTAAACTAGACATACTCAGTTCCTGCAACCATAGATAGAATAGAAGAGAGCTGGAAGGGACCTTGGAGGTCTTCTAGTTCAACCCCTTGCTCAAGCAGGAGACACTCAACCTCTGTCTCTCCCTCCTCTCCCTCCTCCCTTCCCCTTCCCCTTCCCTCCCTCATCCTTCTCTCTCCCCCTTCCTCCCTCCCCTCCCCTTTCCCCTTCCCTCCCTCATCCTTCTCTCTCCCCCTTCCTCCCTCTCCCTCCTCCCCTCCCCTCCCCTCCCTCATCCTTCTCTCTCCCCCTTCCTTCCTCTCCTCCCCTCCCCTTCCCCTCTCCCATTCCCTCACTCTTTCTCCCTCATCCCTCTCTCTTCTCTCTTCCCCTCTCTCCCTCTCTCTTTTCTTGGAGGAAGGGCGGGATCTACAGGTAGTCCTCGACATACAACCAACCAGGACCAGAATTTCCCAAGCGAGACATTTGTTAAACGAGTCGTGCCCAATTTTACCGTTCTTGCCACAGTGGTTAAGGGAGTCACTGCAGTTGTTAAGGGAATCAAGATCCCTCTGTTGACTTTGCTTGTGAGAAGCTGGCTTGGAAGGTCACAAATGGCGATCCCAGGGCTCCAGGAAGTAAAATAAATGCAGGTGGCGAAGCACCTGAAATTCTGATCTCACGCCCAAGGGTATGCTGTGACGCAGTGGTGGGTTTCAAAAATTTTTAGAACCTACTCTAGGTGTGGCCTATTTTGTGGGTGTGGCTTGGCAGTCATGACAGGGTGGGAGTGGCTAACTTGTAAAATGTGGTGAAACTCATTTAACAACGCTCTTGCTTAGCAACCAAAATTTTGGGCTCAATTGTGATGATAAAGTTTCTTTCTTTCTTTCTTTCTTTCTTTCTTTCTTTCTTTCTTTCTTTCTTTCTTTCTTTCTTTCTTTCTTTCTTTCTTTCTTTCTTTCTTTCTTTCTTTCTTTCTTTCTTTCTTCCCTTCCCTTCCCTTCCCTTCCCTTCCTTTCCTTTCCTTTCCTTTCCTTTCCTTCCCATTGGGTTACCGGCAGCGGCAGGCCAGACTTACTTGTGGGTCCGCCGGTGGAACCCCCTTTCACCGGCTCTCTAAATTTCACCATCCGGCTCTTGCGAGTAGGTGCGAACCTGCAGAAACCACCACTGCTGTGACAGTTGTATGTACGAGGAACAGGTCTAAGTCACTTTTTTCAGTGGCATTGTGATTTCGAAGGGTCCTTAAACCAATGGTTGTAAATCAAGGATAATCGGTAGATCCAACAAATAAATGAAGCATACGCCAAGGCAATTCATGAGACTGAATTCTGTGCTTCCTTCTCAAGAAACGTTTGCCAGATGTTTACCTTGTACAAGTTGAAATAATTTTATATTTTGCACATTTCATTTTAATGGGGAAAAGGAAAGATGGTTTAGTTCCTGCAATAGTGAAACAGGCAGGATAGGAAATATGAATGCCCAGAGTTATCTTTAAGTAAGATGATGGCCCATGAATTTTATGAATGAATGAAAGGAAGGAAGGAAGGAGAGGAAAGAAAGGAAGGAAGGAAGGAAGGAAAGAAAGAAAGAAAGAAAGAAAGAAAGAAAGAAAGAAAGAAAGAAAGAAAGGAAAGAAAGAAATACAAATAGAGATAGAAGTCTGCTTTTGTGGCCCGTCAGAAAAAAAATGCAAAACACCTCCAGGTATTCGTGAAAAACCAGGACTTAAACCAAGAGCGATAGAGCCAGCCATTCATTGGGAAGATGAAAATAACGAGCAGAAAATCGAAAGCCAAAGGCAATCTGAGATTTACTATGTCAGAAACAAAAACCAAAAAAACTCCATCACCCCAAAAACATCCTTCTTGCTCGATCAGGGTGCTTCATTAGGGTGAAGCTGGGTAGAGGGCTGCAATCTGTCCAAGCTGGGAAACAGGTGAGGGTCTCACCCAGGAGTAGGATTCAGCCGGTTCAGACCAGTTCGGGTGAACCAGATGTTAAATTTTAATTTGGTTCACCGAAGTGGTAGTTGCAAGGACTGGCTGACCACGCCCACCCTGCGTTTCCACACAGCCTGTTTTGGATGTAAGTTCAGGGCCCACGTGAGGCTCTGGGAAAAACGGTCCAAACAGAAGTCCAGAAATGGGTGCATTTCTGGCCTCCAGAGGCCAGGGGCACCTTCCCCGAGGCTTGAGGAAAGCCTAACCCTAACCCAAATCCCACTCCTGGCTGGCCCTGCCCTCCCCTCCCTTTCCAGGAGTCCCTACACGGCCCGTTTAAGATGGAGGTAAGTGCAGGGCATGCGCGGAGGCTCGGGGAGGGCGAAAATGGGCCTGTTTATGGCCTCTCTGTTTTCGCCCTCTATTTTCGCCCTAGTTGGCTTTACCGGAGGCTCCGGTAAAGCCAACTGGGCCACACCCGAATGGCCACGCCCACCCAGCCACCGGGCAGAGAATCGATTGCTAAAAATGTTCAACCCCACCAGTGGTGGGTTTCTGCAGGCTCGCAACTACTCGCGAGAGCCGGTTGGTGAAATTTAGAGAACCGGTGAGAGGGGGTTCCACCGGCGTACCTGGAAGTAAATCTGGCCCGCTGCTGTCAGTGACCCAACGGGAAGGAAAGGGAAGGAAAGGAAGGAAGGAAGGAAGGAAAGAAAGAAGGAAGGAAGGAAGGAAGGAAGGAAGGAAAGAAAGAAAGAAAGAAAGAAAGAAAGAAAGAAAGAAAGAAAGAAAGAAAGAAAGAAAGAAAGAAAGAAAGAAAGAATTTATCATCACAATTGAGTCCAAAATTTTGGTTGCTAAGCAAGAGCGTTGTTAAATGAGTTTCACCACATTTTAAAAGGTGGCCACTCCAACCCTGTCACATGACTGCCAAGTCACGCCCACAAAACAGGCCACACCTACAGAGTAGGTTCTAAAAAATTTGAAACCCACCACTGAACCCCACCCCTGGTCTCAGCTGAAGGGAGATCTGGGGCTTCTTGGAACCTCTGCAAGGACAAGAGGTAGGGGAGAGAATCGAGCCGAGATCTTAATGCCGGTCCACTTCCCCGAAGGTAATCAGTAATCTCCTTGAGAGTCCAAGGCTGGTGTTCCTGTGTGGATTGGCAGTGAGCCAGACACTAATGCTTATAATCCATGCATGCTGCCTTACAGATAAACCCACAAACTTTTCAACCATTTGCACATGCCCGTCTGTGGCGATCAGCGATGGGCAAGGAGAAATCCCGAGGCAGAACGACAGGCCGCCTTGGACGTTCGCTTAGTGACCGTTCAAATTTGCAACGGCGCTGGCAAAAGTGACCATTTTTCACACTTAATGACCCTTGCAGCATCTCTGTGGTCACGAGATCGAAATTCAGACGCTTGGCGACTGAGTCATATTTATGACGGTGGCAGGATCCCGGTGTCCTGTGATCCCCTTTTGCGAGCTTGGGAAGCCACATTCACTTAACAACCACATCACTAACTTAACAACCGCAGGGATTCACTTAACGACTGTGGCAAGAAAGGTCGTAATATGGGGCAAAGTTCACTTAACAAATGCCTTAGCAACGGAATTTTTGAGGCTCGCTTGTGGTCGTAAGTTGAGGATTGCTCCACTGCTGGACCTCGGAGTGCTGTAACTTATGGGTCTCTGTGTTACACCTAGTCCTCAAATTATGACCACTGTAACTTCAAACGGTCGCTAAATGAGTGGTCATAATGACTTGATCTGTGTTCGCATAGTCCTCAAGTTAGGTCCAGTTGCTTAGCAACCATTTGAGGTTACGGTGTTTCTCCCTAGGCGTACTTACAAACTTGATGCTGATGGCTGTGCTCCCTCTTCCACATTGATGGTCATTTGCAGTGACCAACAGTCACACAGTCAATTTTAATTAATAATGTTCTTGCCAGACATTTGGCATTCCAATTTTCGGAAAAACCAGCCCAAAGCAAACTATTGGTTCACTTAATGACCACTGCCAAAAAAAAAAAGGTCCCTCAAAAAAATATCTGATTGGTCACATGGGTGACTCACTTCATGACCATCTCAATTTATGACCTTGATGGGCAGGCTCCATTACAGTCGTAAATTGAGGATTATCTTTATTTAAAGGTCTTGGCAATTCTGCCAGTTCAAAGCACGTGCTTCAAAGGTGCTCCCTTCCCCCCCCCCCCCCCGGGCTGCAAGGCTGATTGGTCGTTGCATATCATCAGCTGACGGCCCCCTCAGCCAATTGCAACCCACCAGACCTTATAAATATTCCAGTTCCAGCACTTGCTCCTCCGTCTGGAGAAGATATTTGAAGCAGGAAGATCTCCCTGTTCTTAGGGTGTCTAGGATAGTTCCATATTTAAAATGATCAGTATACCAGTTTGGGGTAGGGCGGGGTTGGCAACCTTAAACACTCAAAGAGCCACAAAGGTCCTAACCGGAAGCCCCCCCCCCCCCCGTTCATTTCTGGAGCTGACCAGCCCACCATAGAGTCTCCTCCTAGTGTGGCATCCTTTTTCCTCTACCTGTCCTAACCAAAAGCCCTATCAATTGTGGAGCTGACTGGAAAACCCGCCCCTTGCCATAGACTCTTCTCCTGGCACGACCAGCTTCCCCGCCCTCCCCCTCCCAGCCTCCCAAACCAGAAGCTCCTCTCAAAATTATGGTGCCGACCGGCGACAGGGAGCCGCAGCAGAGGGATGAAAGAGCCACATGCAGCTCCAGAGCTGACTCCTAGGTTAGGGGTTAAGGTGCTGAGCTAGATACCAGGGGACTCTGAGTTCTAATTCTCCCTTAGTCGTGGAGGCCAGGGAATTCTGGGAGTTAAAGTCCATCTGTCTTAAAAGTTGCCAAGGTTGGGAAACACCATCCTGGAGAAACTTCTTCAGATCGCCTGGTCCCCTGGCAAGGAAGACATCTTGGGACTTCTCAAACATAGAGCTCAGCTGCATTCCAGTTACCTTGACTTGAACCATGGGGGGAGAGGAGTTTGAGTAGACTGCCGATGGACTACTGTATACTTTACACCTACTTTACAACTCCTGAGTTGCAAGGGAGCTGAGCTGGCATCTAGAAGACCTCCTCCTCCTGCCTTTAATATGAGCCCCGTTGCAGATGAAAACGGATTGTCCTACCATTAACTTGCAAACTGTCAAGCGGGCAATCATGCTTTTGGACAGCGGCCCAACCTGGGGGTTTGTGTATGCCCCCCCCCACTCCGCTTTTTCCCTTTCGCAAACCCATTTCAGTTTCCTTTCTGCACCCCCCTTTCCTCTCCCAGGATCGGAGATGACCTAAGATACCCACCACAACCGAGGCAGTGGAAGGGTGCTGATGCGATTGATAGTGTAATTTAAGCGATCAATATTTAGAAAGCACTCTGCAAATCCCAGAGGCCTGGGGAGGGCTGGACATTATTTATTAATAATTAGGTTATGCCGTTTGCATGCAGAGATGCTAAGCACCTGGATTTCAGTGGTTTTTTTGCAGGGGGGGGGGGGCTTAATCTGAGAGAGCAGCAAAAGAACAAAAGGATTATTATTATTATTATTATTATTTGTAAAGAGAGGATTCCAAAGAGAGAAAAGGGCTGGCAGGGCCCAACCCTTCGCGAATGAAACCAGATCCATGCCTTGCGATTTTGACTCAAAGCAGAGCCTCCCGCCCCCCCCCCCCCCACTCCGGCCCCTGCCAGGCATGAAAAGGGTCTCTGGTTCGATCCCCAACCTCCCCAAGGGCGTCTGAGAACGAAGCCTTCCCAGAAGATGGAAGAACTATTGCCAACCTGTGCAAAAACGGAGCTTTTGAAGTTTCCCATCGATCGGATGGCTAAAAACACGCCTGCAGAGGTGCAGACTGGCGTTCCCAAACGTGGGCAGGGCTGGGATCTGGATCGGGGGGGGGGGGCTTTGGGGGGATCAAGGTTGCAATGAGGGAAAGCAAGGTTAAACCTCTGGGAGACTTGAGCAGGGTGGGTGGGCAACTGGGGGTCTGCAGAGGTTCGGGAGACCATGAGAACATAAGAATAGCCTTGGTGGAACAGGCCACAGCCCATCCAGTCCAGCCTTCTGTCTCACACAGTGGCTCCCCATTTGCTTCAGAGTCTTCCCAAGCAGATGTCTTCACCTGCTTATGATTCCCTGCAAATGGCATTGAGAGATATCCTGCCTATCTCTCCATCCTGGAGGGTGTCCTTAGGCATCCATCATGATAGCCATTGATAGCCAACCAGATTTGATGACTGGTTTTGCGACCGACTGTTGAGCAAACACCGCAGTCATAAAGGGAACTTCACGATTGTAAAGTGAAACTTGTTTGTGAAGGACTATTTTTGGCAAAACCCAGAAGTAATAGCTATCTTTTCCGGGGGGGGGGGAGTTTAAAATGCAGAACAGGTAGTCCTTGACTTACAACCAGGGGTGGGGCTGCTGGGGGGTCGCAGGGGTTTGGGAGAACCTCTAGCTAAGATTCTGTGCAGTTCGGAGATCCCCCACATCCCACTCTTGGCTAGCCCCGCCCACCCCACCCCACCCAGGAGTTCTTACGTGGCCCGTTTTGGATGCAGGTAAGGGCAGGGTATGCCCCGAGGCTCGGGCCTACCGGAAGCCATGCTGGCTGGGGGATTCTGGAAGTTGAAGTCCACAGGACTTAAAGTCACCAAGGTTGAGAAACACTGCACTAAAAAAACTGTTATAAATTGAGGACTACCTATATGGGGTTTGAATAATACTTTTTTTTGTAGGATTTTTTTTTTAAATCTTAAGAAGACAAGAGTTAATTTCAAACACCCATATTCAGTATTTTGGGATTGAAAAAGATTGTGAGTTTTCATTTTCAAAACATAAACTGGTTGTCCAAATTTGTCTGAGGAAAAAATGTCCTGACAGTGAGAACAATTAATCAGTAGAACAGCTTGCCACCAGAAGTTGTGAATGCTCCAACACTGATTGTTTTTAAGAAGAAGTTGGATAACCATTTGTCTAAAGTGGTGTAAGGTTTCCTGCATAGGCAGGGGGTTGGACTAGAAGACCTCCAAGGTCCCTTCCAACTGTTATTCTATTCCAGTGGTCGGCAAACTGTGGCTTGCGAGCCAGGAGTGGCTCTTTGGCCCCTCGAGTGCGGCTCTTCCTCCAACTAGCCATGGGCAGACTCCGGGAGCTGCACGCCGACCTCCCTCCTCCCGCAGCAAGCAGGCGTGCGGGTGTGCGGGGGGAGGACCCAAGGCTACGGCTATCTAAATGCCGCGGAGGCCGTCCGGGCGTGGCACGCCCACCTCCCTCCCAGCCCGTCTGGCGGGCAGCCCTGGAAAATGCCCCTCGGTGGCCTCTGCAGGCGGCTGTTGTTGCTGCTGCTGCTCCCGAGCCCTGCGACACGCAGTTCTCGCCGTCTGAGGTCGCCTGGCAGGCGCATCGGGCAGGACACCTGGGCTGCTCGGACGGCGAGAACTGCGTGTCGCAGAGCTCGGGAGCAGCAGCAGCAGCAACAGCCGCCTGCAGAGGCCACCGAGGGGCATTTTCCAGGGCTGCCCGCCAGACGGGCTGGGAGGGAGGTGGGCGTGCGGCTCCCGGACGGCCTCCGCGGCGTTTAGATAGCCGCAGCCTTGGGTCCTCCCCCCGCCCGCACGCTTGCACGCCCGCCCACTCACTCGCTGACATGCCGAGCTTTCCGCTGCTTCCCAGGGAGGGAGGGGAAGAGAGGGAGGGAGAGACTGACATACACACAGAGAGACAGACAGAGGGGGAGGGAGGGAGAGACAAACAGAGAGAGACAGAGAGAGAGGAAGGGAGAGAGGGAATCAGAGACACACACACACACACACACTCACATGCAGAGTGACAGATGGGTGGAGGGAGGAGAGAGAGACAGATACAGAGAGAGACAGAGAGAGACAGAGACAAAAAGAAAGAGAGAAAGAGAAAGAAAAATAGAAAGAAAAAGAAAGTGGGAGAGAGAGAGAGCGAGAGAAAGAAAGAAAGAACTTATGACCACAATTGAGCCCAAAACTTTGGTTGCTAAGCAGGACCGTCATTAAATGAGTTTCACCACATTTTCCAAGTTGGCCACGCCCACCCGGTAACATGACCGCTGAGCCACTCCCATAGAACAGGCCACACCTTTTGGGTCTCAAAAGAAATTTCAGTCGTGGTACTGTTGATATTTGGCTCTATTGACTAATGAGTTTGCCCACCATTGTTCTATTCTATGCCAGCTGCCTTGATATTTCTCCTAAAATTATTCTCAGCGTTTTCTCCTCCGAATATTAAAAAGTGTTTCTATGCCCCAGCTAACTTTATTATTACGTTCTGAACTCATGGCTGTATAGCTGTATATCATTCTTCAATTGTTATGTTCAAATCTGAAGTCAAAACTCCAGAAAAGACCAAATAAAATGGGAATATTATATTCCACAACTGGGGAAATGAGTTTCATCCTTTTTTAAAGTCCTTTTATTTTTTAACCTCCAATCTTTGGAGGGATGAGCATTAAACCCCCGTTTATTAAAAATGTAGGGAATCTCTTCCTAATAATTTGGAAAATCTTGAAATAACTATAAGTAAAGTCTTGAAAGTTTTAACAAGTGAAAAAAAATGAGATTTTTATTTTACTTGTCGGGTTGGCATGGATTTCTTGCAGTGTCAAATTTCTTTTAAATTTATTTTGACAAGTAATTGAGAACAAACTGCAAAGATAATTCACGGATGAGACCAGATCCCTGTAAAACTACAGTCTATTAATCAAACTTGGGGCTTGGGAGGAGCTGTAAACAGATTGGGACATCTTACTATATCTTGTGGCAGTACCCATTTAATTACTCGTTTTGGTTGAAAGATCTTGAGAAAATAGGAAAAATTACACAACAGCGTTTAATAATTAATGCTAGCGTAGCTTTATTGCCCATTTTTCCAGAACATGTAAAATGGTGCAGCAGAACAAATTAATTCATTTCTTGTTGTTAGCTGCCATATCTACTATTGGAAAACACTAGAAAAGTAAATTACATCTTTCTTTGGTTCAGTGGTATTTAAAAGTGGGGAGGGGAAAAAGGCAGGGGCTAAAAAAAAAAAATTAGCACCGCAGCAAAAATGTCCTGAAGAATTGTGTTTCTTAAAAATTAAAGAGAGGTTATTGTTTTCTACATTTGAACACCCATTTTTTGGTTCTGCGAACAGTATAATTCCCAATAAATTATTATCTCTTTCCATCGAAAAAGTATTTGGGGATGGAAAGAGTGAAAATGGATGTTTTAAAATTAAGTCTTCTTAAAATGACTAATCTATTTAAATATCGTCCCAAGCTATTTTTTTAGGCTTTGCTGCGCTTTCTGGGCTCAAAGCTGGAATTGAAAATACAATTTGCCCTTTTCTTTTCCAGTGAAGAATTCTTCTTCTTCTTCTTCTTCTTCTTCTTCTTCTTCTTCTTCTTCTTCTTCTTCTTCTTCTTCTTCTTCTTCTTCTTCTTCTTCTTCTTCTTCTTCTTCTTCTTCTTCTTCTTCTTCTTCTTCTTCTTCTTCTTCTTTTCCTTCTCCTCCTCCTCCTCCTCCTCCTCCTCCTCCTCCTCCTCCTCCTCCTCCTCCTCCTCCCTCCATCTTTCTCTCTCCCTCTCTCCCTTTCTTTCTCTCTTTCTCCCTCTCTCTTTCTCTCTCTTCCCCTTTCTCTCTCTCTCTTTCTCCCTCTCTCTTTCTCTCTCCCTCTTTTTCTCCCTCTCCCTCTCTCTTTTTCTCTCTCTTCCCCTTTCTCTCTCTCTCTTTCTCCCTCTCTCTTTCTCTCTCCCTCTTTTTTCTCCCTCTCCCTCTCTCTTTTTCTTTCTCTTCCCTTTCTCTCTCTCTCTTTCTCCCTCTTTCTCTCCCTCTCTCCCCCTTTCTCTTTCTCTCTCTCTCCCTCCCTCTTTCTCTTTCCCTTTCTCTCTTTCTTTCTATCTCTCCCTCTTTCTCTTTCTCTTTTTTTTCTCTCTCTCTCTCTCACTCTCTTTCTCTCTCTTCCCCCCTCCCTGTCCCCACTCTCCCTTTCTCTGTCTTTCTCTCTCCCCATTCCCTCTCCCTCTCTGACTCCCTCTTTCCTTTTGGTTTCTTTTGTTCAAATGTTCAGTGTTTCGTTCATCGCTACAGATTTAAATTAAACGAAAGAACTCTGTAACAGTAATTCTATTAAACGCGCAAGACAGCTACCTGGGGTGGCTCTCCCATCACCTCTGTCTTGGGGTGACTTGCACCCACAACTGGGTGCCAGCTTGAAAAATGCTTCTCCCTAAGGTTGCGGTGGCTGTTTTCGGGTGGCATTATTCAAACCATCCTGTCTCCCGTTCTCGAAAACAATTAGAATTGCCTTCTGTTGCTCGAATCTGACCCGCAGAGAGATTATAACCTCTTTCTTTTTTCCCCCTTTTTTGCTGGTGCGCACATTGCGTGCATCTATGGGGCTTTTGGGGGTCTGTTTTTAAAAAAATAAAAATCAAAAAAATAAAATAAAAATCCATTTTCACAAGCGTTTAGCCTGAGCTCTGGAGGGTATGGTAATTACACCTTCGCAGTTGGAAAAAAAGCTAGAAATAATTATGTAGTGGGATCCTGGTGTGCGTCGGACCTGCATAGCAATTGAAGTCAGTCCCGGGCTGGGATGGAGAGAGGGAAAAAAAATATGAGAAGACAATGCAGAGGCCATGCCTCATTGTCCTGGGGAGAAGGAAAGGGGGACGGTGTGTGTCTTGGGGAGGATTTGGGGCGTCTGTCGAAATCACGGCGTGGGAAGCAGAGGCTTGTTCATCCTCCAAGTTGGGGTGAGGATGGACAGGAAAAGAACGAGGTTTGAGGGCTGCCACAATTGTAAGAAACCAATGCAAGCTCCAGCTGTTTGTTTGGCTAGCAAAGATGGGCAAAGCACTAGCAGAAGCTGTGGAGAAATAGAAAAAGTGGGCAGACAATCACTGTTCTCTCCAATGCCCCCTTCCGTGTGGGAGATAAAGTTTTCCTTTCAACCAAATATATACGGCTGAGGCTGCCTAGCAAACAACTGGAACCTACATTGCCGTGGCCAGGGGGGCGTTCCATCAGGTACGCCTGATGCGCCAATTGCGCCCCTTACTGGACCGGGGTGCCTTACGCACAGTCACTCAAGCACTCGTCACCTCTCGACTCGACTACTGTAATGCTCTCTACATGGGACTTCCCTTGAGGTGCACCCGAATGCAGCCGCGCGGGTGATTACGGGACCGCCTAGACACTCCCACATAACACCAATCCTGCGCGAGCTGCACTGGCTTCCTGTGGCCTTTCGGCTGCGCTTCAAGGTTCTGACGACCATCTTTAAAGCGCTCCATGGCTTTAGTTACATGCGAGACCGCCTCCTGCCCCATACATCCCTCAGACCAATACGCTCCCACAGAGAGGGCCTCCTCAGGGTGCCGTCGACCGGATAGTGCCGACTGGCGACACCCAGGGGAAGAGCCTTCTCTGTGGCGGGCCCAGCCCTTTGGAACGACCTACCCCCTGAACTTCGCACCATCTCCGACCTCCGCCTCTTCTGCAAGTGTCTGAAGACACATCTGTTCCATCTAGCCGGCCTAGCGTAACCTCCATTACTGACTTTTAGATAGTTTTAAATTTGGGGATTTTTAATTCGGTTTTTAGCGCAGGATTTTATTGGAATAAGTTTTTTAAAATTTTATATGTTTTTTGTATGTATTTTAATATTCCTGTGTGCCGCCCTGGGTCCGCTTGGAGAAGGGCGGGGTATAAATATAATAAAATAAATAAATAAATACGTTTCTAGGTCCATTCCCAATTGTTGTTGCGAAGTCGTGTCCAACCCATCGCGACCCCATGGACAACGTTCCTCCAGGCCTTCCTGTCCTCTCCCATCCTCTGGAGTCCATTGAAGCTCACGCCTGCTGCTTCGGTGACTCCATCCAGCCACCTCCTTCTCTGCCGTCCCCTTCTTCTTCTTTGGCCCTCTGTCGTTCCCAGCATGAGGCTCTTCTCCAGGGACTCCTTCCTTCTCATCAAGTGGCCAAAGTGTTGGAGTTTCCTCTTCAGGATCTGGCCTTCTAAAGAGCAGCCAGGGTTGATCTCCTCTAGGACTGACCGGTTTACTTTCCAATAGTGAAAGTAATTAACCCAGTGACAGTCCAAACCCCTGTCCAGCACCCACATGGCCCAGTCAGGCACTGTCCCAACTGGAGATACCTCCCAGTCACGCCACTCCAGGTGCAGGGCAAGATGTCCTTGACTTTCTGAGAAAGGAATGTTATTATATTAACATTCCTTTCTCAGAGACTCAAGGACACCTTGCACTGCAGCTGGAGTAGAAAATGGGACCAGGGATCGTATGGATTTTGGTCAGATATATGACTATATATATCTCCCATACTCCATATAATCCCCCCTCCCATTTTCCCACAGTAGAAAAGGTGGCAGGCCTGAAGGCCCAATGCACAAAATGGCTGACAATTAATATTTGTTAACACCCAGGACAGTTTTGATGGCCTCGGAATTCAGACTGGAGGTGCACTTCAACTAAAGAGGTGGAGGGAGAGAAAGAGTGAGGGAGGGACAGGGAGAGAAAAAAGAGAGGGAGAAGGAAGCAGAAAAAGAGGGAGGGAGAGAGTAGGAGGAAGAGAAGGAGAAGTGGAGGGAGAGAAAGAGTGAGGGAGATACAGGGAGAGAAAAAAGAGGGAGAAGGAAGCAGAGAAAGAGTGAGGGAGAGAGTAGGAGGAAGAGAAGGAGAAGTGGAGGGAGAGAAAGAGTGAGGGAGATACAGGGAGAGAAAAAAGAGGGAGAAGGAAGCAGAAAAAGAGGGAGGGAGAGAGTAGGAGGAAGAGAAGGAGAAGTGGAGGGAGAGAAAGAGTGAGGGAGAGACAGGGAGAGAAAAAAGAGAGGGAGAAGGAAGCAGAGAAAGAGTGAGGGAGAGAGTAGGAGGAAGAGAAGGAGAAGTGGAGGGAGAGAAAGAGTGAGGGAGAGACAGGGAGAGAAAAAAGAGAGGGAGAAGGAAGCAGAAAAAGAGGGAGGGAGAGAGTAGGGAGGAAGAGAAGGAGAAGTGGAGGGAGAGAAAGAGTGAGGGAGATACAGGGAGAGAAAAAAGAGGGAGAAGGAAGCAGAAAGAGTGAGGGAGAGAGTAGGAGGAAGAGAAGGAGAAGTGGAGGGAGAGAAAGAGTGAGGGAGAGACAGGGAGAGAAAAAAGAGAGGGAGAAGGAAGCAGAGAAAGAGTGAGGGAGAGAGTAGGAGGAAGAGAAAGAGAAGGGGAAGGGAGAGAAAGAGTGAGGGAGATACAGGGAGAGAAAAAAGAGGGAGAAGGAAGCAGAGAAAGCGTGAGGGAGAGAGTAGGAGGAAGAGAAGGAGAAGTGGAGGGAGAGAAAGAGTGAGGGAGAGACAGGGAGAGAAAAAAGAGAGGGAGAAGGAAGCAGAGAAAGAGTGAGGGAGAGAGTAGGAGGAAGAGAAGGAGAAGTGGAGGGAGAGAAAGTGAGGGAGGGACAGGGAGAGAAAAAGAGGGAGAAGGAAGCAGAAAAAGAGTGAGGGAGAGAGTAGGAGGAAGAGAAAGAGAAGGGGAAGGGAGAGAAAGAGTGAGGGAGCGACAGGGAGAGAGAAAAAGAGAGGGAGAAGGAAGCAGAGAAAGAGGGAGGGGGAGAAAGGGAGAGAGAGAATAGGAGGGAGAGAAAGAGAGGGAGGGAGGGAGAGAAGGGGGAGAGAGAAAATGAGGGAGAGAGAGGGAAGGAGAGGAAGGAGACAAGATGGGAGGGAGAGGGAGGGAGAGAAAGGCAAAGAGATGGCGGAAGAGGGAGAGGGAGGGAGAGAGAGAGGGAAGTGGGAGAAAGAGGGGGACAGAAGGGAGATGGGGGGGAGGGAGAGAGAAAGAGAGAGAGAGAGAGATTGATGTTTTGAAGGCATCATACATTTTGCTTATCTGGCTTTCTCCTTCTGAAATCGTCCACCCCACCCCACCCCATTTAACGCAGAAGCCGTAGCTCAGTTGCCTCCTTCCATTCTGCCCCCCCCCCCACTTGCTTTCTGAGTACATTAATTGTTATTAAAAATTAAAGGCTTTGTGTCTCTTTGGGGAGTTGAGAAATCTCTTTTGGCAACAAAGGTCAGTCTTGTTCCGCTTATACCCACACCTCGTGCTGGCGGATATCGGCAGGGCTCGGCTGCAACGCTCTGCCGTGAACGTGGGCGAGATCGACTTAACCGGCATCGTGACGCGGCCCTCTTGTCAAACACCAAGGGGTGTGTGTTGAGGGGGGCCACAGCCGACTCCGAAGAAGTCCGCCGAGAAACTGGGAGGAATCGGCAGGCTTGGTGGAATCCGGAGTTTAAACAAAGAATCGCAAAGTTTTGGGAGAAACAGCTGGCCTTCCCCATCCGGCTTTGGCCTATGAGAGCTGCGCGTGGTCAGAAAGATTGTGAAATACAGGTAGTCCTAGACTTACAACAGTTCATTTAGTGACCGAAGTTATGACAGAACTAAAAAAAAGTGACTTACGACCATTTTTCAAATGTACAACCGTTGCCGCATTTCCCCAGGGCCACGTGATCCAAATCCAGATGCTTGGCAATGGACTCATATTTATGACGGTTGCAGCGTCCTGGGGTCACGTGATCCCCATGTATGACCTTTCTGAAGCCAATGGGGAAGCCGGACTCGCTTTACAACGGTGTTATTAACTTAACAACAGCAGGGATTCACTTGGCAACGGTGGAAAAACGGGATAAAACTCACTTAACAAACGTCTTGCTAAGCAACAGAAACGTTGGGCTCAATTGGTTGCCGTACGTTGAGGACTTAGCCTGTAAAAAACAGCCCAGTTGCTTTTGAGGGGGGTGGGGGGGAAAGCATCTTGGGGACACCAACCTGGTTGATTTTTTCAGTCAACCTTTGGCTGCCTCTTCTGTTCTCCTTCCCTTTGGGTCCTTTCAAGGACAAGGGACTTTGGTGGTGTGTTTTCACCCTTCACGTTTTAAAAAAAAGCGGGCATGCAAATGTGTGCCCGTTTTGATATGCGGTTCCTCCGACGATAAGGCATTTTTGCAATTTCCCCTAAACGATGTGTTTTTATGCATTTCCTGACTGGTGAACTGCAGCTTGACATCCAGAGAGATGCGGAAACAGGAAGGCAATTGCCTCCCAGTTTACACAACAGTTTCAGGAGTCTACAGGATACAGGCCGTTTATATTAAAATGCGAGCAAAACGGAGGGGTTGGTGGGAGGGGAGGAGGAGGAGGACGGGAGGTAGGGAAGGAAGGAAGGAAAGAGAAGGACGAAATGGGAGAAAGGAAGGAAGATAGACAGTGGGTGAGGGTAGAAGGAAGGAAAGTGACGGAGGGAGGGGGGGAGAGGGAAAGAAAAAGAAGGAAATGGGAGGGGGGAGATAGTGGGTGAGGGTAGAAGGAAGGACAGTTGGAGGGAGGGAGGAGGGAAAGAGAAGGAAAGAAATGGGAGGGAGAGATGAAGGAAGGAAGATAGATAGTGGGTGAGGGCAGTTGGAGGGAGGGAGGGAGGAAGGAGGGAAAGAGAAGGAAGGAAATGGGAGGGACATAGTGGGTGAGGGTAGAAGGAAGGACAGGGAGGGAGGGAGGAGGGAAAGAGAAGGAATAAAATGGGAGGGAGAGAGGGAGGGAGAAAGGAAGATAGGTAGTGGGTGAGGATAGTTGGAGGGAGGGAGGAAGGAGGGAAAGAGAAGGAAGGAAATGGGAGGGAGATAGTGGGTGAGGGTAGAAGGAAGGACAGATTGGAGGCAGGGAAGAGGGAAAGAGAAGGAAAGAAATGGGAGGGAGGGAGGGAGGAAGGAAGAGATGGGGGTGAGGGTAGAAGGAAGGACAGTTGGAGGGAGGGGGGAGGGAAAGAGAAGGAATAAAATGGGAGGGAGGGAGGGAGGGAGGAAGGAAGATAGGTAGTGGGTGAGGATAGTTGGAGGGAAGGAGTGAGGAAGGAGGGAAAGAAGGAAGAAAATGGGAGGGGGGACATAGTGGGTGAGGGTAGAAGGAAGGAAAGTTGGAGGGAAAGAGGAGGGATAGAGAAGGAAGAAAATGGGAGGGAGAGATGAAGGAAGATAGGGGGTGAGGGCAGTTGGAGGGAAGGAGCGAGGAAGGAGGGAAAGAGAAGGAAGAAAATGGGAGGGGGGAGATAGTGGGTGAGGGTAAAAGGAAGGGAAGTTGGAGGGAGGGAAGGAGGAAGGAGGGAAAGAAAGAAAGAAAGAAAGAAAGAAAGAAAGAAAGAAAGAAAGAAAGAAAGAAAGAATTTAATCTCTATGCCACAATATCTTTTTGGCACGTGTGGGTAAGAGAGAAACACTTTTTCTTTGGAAAAAATTCTAATCCTCTTGACAAGCCCCTGGCTTTTTCCATACGTTTGGATGGCAACAGGTGTGCCAAAATACCTGTGCAAAAAGAAGAAACCTCCCCGTGCAAACTTCCTCCTCTAGTCTTGCCATCCTTCGGGGATTCTTAGCCTCCCCTTCCTCACAATTATTTCCCTCTCTTTTCCCCAGGTCCACTCAAAGGTTTGAGTCAGCCGAGGGAAAAAAATCAAGAGTGAAGTTAAAATTATAAGGCGGAAGGGAAGGAGGAAAAGTTTTCAGACAGAGAAAGGGGGGGGGGGGAGGAAAAAAAGGGAAAACAGCCCCCCCCCCTCACAGCCTGCCAAGAAAAGCTGTTTGTTTCTGGGCTTGAGGGGGGAAAGGAGAGAGGGGGAAGGCAGGGGCGATTAATGGCTGTTAAATGGCTCAAAATTTATGGAGCTGAAACGGGCAGAGAGAGGGAGGGGGGGATATTTTTCTCCCCCACCCCTTTTATTTCCCCCTGTCTGTCTCTTGGCACAAAGTGCTCTCTAATCACAGGTTGCTGCTGTGCTACAAAAACACACACGCACACACACAAACACACGTGTTCATCCACACTCTCCACCCACATGGTTTTAGCCGCCCGATTAAGCACTGACTGGCCTCATCCAGCAATTCTCTCCTTCCTTCCTTCCTTTCTTTCACTCTCTCTCTCCTTCCCTCCCTCCCTCTTTCTTTTTCCCTCTCTCTCCCTCCCCCTTCCTTCCTTTCTCTCTCTCTCTCTCCTTCCCTCCCTCCCTCTTTCTTTTTCTCTCTCTCTCCCTCTCCCTTCCTTCCTTCCTTTCTCTCTCTCTCCTTCCCTCCCTTCTTCTTCCTTCCTTCCTTCCTTCCTTTCTCTCTCTCTCCTTCCCTCCCTCCCTTTCTTTTTCCCTCTCTCCCTCCCCCTTCCTTCTTTCCTTCCTTCCTTCCTTTCTCTCTCACTCCTCCCTCCCTCTTTCTTTTTCCCTCTCTCCCTCCCCCTTCCTTCTTTCCTTCCTTCCTTCCTTTCTCTCTCACTCCTTCCCTCCCTCCCTCTTTCTTTTTCCCTCTCTCCCTCCCCCTTCCTTCTTTCCTTCCTTCCTTCCTTCCTTCCTTCCTTCCTTCCTTTCTTCCTTCCCTTCCTTCCTTCCTTCCTTCCTTCCTTCCTTTCTTTCTTTCTTTCTTTCTTCCTTCCTTCCTTTCTCTCCCCCTCTCCCTCCCTCTCTCCCACTGGTCTTTGGCTTAGTGCCAATAGGTGTGAGCAAGGGGCAGCGTGGAGATTGTGCCACTTTCTACCCCTGTGAGTGCCTCTCTGGAGACAGGGAAGGATTGGGGAGTGAGGTCTCAGGGTGGGGCATCCCCATGGTTTGAGGTGGGTGGGTGGGAGGCTGATCACGATCATTTGTTCCTTCCTTGTGGACTATGCTGTTAATCTGGGGAAGTTTAACTCATTTTTTTCGTCATTCCATACTGTAAAGCAATGGTGTCCAAACCTGGGACTTTTAAGATTTGTGGAGGGATTCTGGAAGTTGAAGTCCACAAGTCTTAAAGATCCCAAGTTTGGAGACCCCTGCTCAAAAAGGTCAACTTGACAGTGTCACCTTGTAAAGTGTTGCCATGACTATTATCAGGTTGGCATTGGAGGGAGGATTCCATGCATACCTTGGGTCAGAGTCGGATCTCATATTTTTACAACTTAGTTGGTGGATATGATTTATGAC
The DNA here is from genome assembly GCA_039707465.1 of Rhabdophis nuchalis. Taxonomy (NCBI): domain Eukaryota; kingdom Metazoa; phylum Chordata; class Lepidosauria; order Squamata; family Natricidae; genus Rhabdophis; species Rhabdophis nuchalis. Next base: position 26,329,802 of record CM077643.1, read on the forward strand.
ACAGACACAAGGGAGGGGATAGAGGGATAAAGTTCAAATGTAATTAAACAGAAATCAGTTTCGGCTCCATGGAAGAATACACCAGAATGTTGATCCTGTTGTCTCCAGGTCTCGTAAATTAATTAGGTCATGTTTTGGGAACTTCATAGACAGGTTCCCTCTGTAGGTTATAGGTTCCCAACTTTCAACTTCTGTTAATGTAACTTTTGGGGTCCTGGGTGCTCTCTGAACTTAGCTGTTTCCTTGCAGATGTTTCATTACACAACTAGGTAACATCATCAGTCCTACTGCCTCTGAGGTGCCAGCACTAATGGTAACAGGCAGATTAGTCTCCAGAAGGAATGAGGCCCTGGCAAAAATCTCAGAAGGGACCCTCCCTAGTTTCTTGCATTGTATAGGTGAGGGGTGGAGTGAGATATAGTATGTATGTTTAGACTTCCAAGGTTCTGTTAATGTAATTTTGGGGGTCAGTGGTGAAATTCAACTTTTTTTTAGTACTGGTTCTGTGGGTGTGGCTTGTTGGGCATGGTACATGAAGGATACTGCAAAATCTCTATTCCCACCCCACTCCAGGGAAAGGATGCTGCAAAATCTCCATTCCCTCCCCACTCCAGAGAAAGGATAATGCAAAATCTCCATTCCCTCCCCACTCCAGAGAAAGGATAATGCAAAATCTCCATTCCAACCCCACTCCACAGAAAGGATACTGCAAAATCTTCATTCCAACCCCACTCCAGGAAAAGGATACTGCAAAATCTCCATTCCCACCCCACTCCACAGAAAGGATACTGCAAAATCTTCATTCCAACCCCACTCCAGGAAAAGGATACTGCAAAATCTCTATTCCCACCCCACTCCAGAGAAAGGATACTGCAAAATCTCCATTCCCTCCCCACTCCAGAGAAAGGATAATGCAAAATCTCCATTCCAACCCCACTCCACAGAAAGGATACTGCAAAATCTCCATTCCCACCCCACTGCAGGGAAAGGATACTGAAAATCCCCCATTCCCTCCCCACCCCACAGAAAGGATACTGCAAAATCCCCATTCCCTCCCCACTCTGGGGCCAGGCAGAGGTGGTATTTCGGTATCTCCGAACTACTTAAAATGTCTGCTGGCCCCGCCCTTGCTGCCTCCCACCTGGTCTTTTGTTGCCCTGATCAGGAGAACAGACTGGAAAGCAGGTTAGTGGGGTGGGGGAGGCAATGGAGATTTTGCGGTATCCTTCCCCTGCCACGCCCACCAAGCCACGCCCACAGAACCGGTAGTAACAAAAATTTGAATCCCACCACTGGCTGCATCAGGGTTGTGCTTGATCGCGGGGGCATGGCAGGGTGGATTTGGCCAGGGTGGATTTGGCCAGCTCAACGTCACTCAAGTCAGGCACCTGTGGTGCCGGTCCTTCACTGTTTCTAGGGCGACCACATGGGCCAGACGGATCTGGCCACCCGGGCCTTGAGTTTGACACCCCCAGCGTAGGCCATTTTGATGCCGTCGTTTCTTACTTCCTTCAAACACAACTTCGGCAAGTGGATTTTGGAGCTGTCTCGGATTTACAGGTGCGACCAAAAGTGATTTGCGATTCTCTCGCAACGATGCTGCTGGGTACAATCCTTCCCGCTTTCCAGAAGCATCCGAGGAGATAGATTTCCCCTTGTTTTCCATCGTCAAACAAAACCTGCTGGGTTTTCCTGTCTTCTGTTGTGTCTGGCCTGCATGAGAGAATTTTATATATCAATTCTTCCTTTCTTTTTCCTTTCGCGCATGTGACGGGAGGTGGAGAAGAGCCCCCCGTTCTGCCCATAGATGGCGAATTAGTGGTGCACTCCACCGAGAGTGTTCGAACCCCCCTCGTTTTAATTACAGTGATTTGGCAGGCCCTGCTGCGGGAATTACATGAACACAGCAGGAACCTTCCCAGGTGTCATCATCTTAAAACTCGGTCGACATTTTACAGAGAGAATGGCTTTAAATGATAACAAATTAACAGGAAAGGCGCCCGCACAGAGCTGTACGAGGCTGTCAGAGCTGAAAGGCACATCTGCGGGAGGCTTCACCTACACCGCCAAGTCAGGTTGGGACATCTGTGTCCAGGTGTCATTGGAAAAGTTGGGGACAGCGAAGTGAATTTGGGAGCAGAACAGAATAGAATAAACAAGAGTTGGAAGGGACCTTGGAGGTCTTCTAGTCCAACCTCCTGCTCAAGCAGGGGACCTGGCTATCCAATCTCTTCTTAAAGACTTCCAGTGTTGGGGCATTCACAACTTCTGGAGGCAAGCTGTTCCACTGGTTAATTGTTCTCACTGTCAGAAAATTTCTCCTTAGTTCTAGGTTGTTTCTGATTCGTTTTCATCCATCCCTTGCTTGGTGCCAGGGCCGTATGCTAGTTATCAGCTACCTCTGGAGTCGTACATCAGCGAGGCAGACAAACAGCTGGAGCCTGTTCATGCACAGAGTTGCCAGATGAAGGGAACAGCTGAAGAACAGGGGTCGACTTGGGAGTAAAGCCACAGGTGGACGCTGAATGGCCCCTCCCATAGGGAATAAAAGAGGAGCGTCAGGGGAGTGGAGTTTGCAGGAGACAATTAGTTCATTCCTGCATTCTTGCCAAGAATTGCAGAGTCTGAAGGCCCGGTCACTCTCCAAGCCTGATCAAGGTCAGTAATTGTGAAATATCTGGAAAGATTGTGGGAGAGGAAAGACTTTGCTGGAGAGGAATTCATAACTGAATAACTGTCAATTAAATAAAAGGGATTTATTGGGACGAGGATGTGGCTTCGTGCTGCTGGGGAAGCCTAGGACCCAAACACCCGAAACACTTCAACTGTCGTAAATACATGCCAGTTGCCAAGCATCTGAATTTTGATCATGGGATGCTGTAATGGTCGCAAGTAGGAAAACCGGTCATAAGTTACTTTTTTCTGTGCCGTCGTAACTTCAAAAGTTCACTAAACAAATGATTGTAAGGACTGCCTTTGATTATGGGCTCATTACAGTTTTCCCATATATCACCTCAAACTTGACAGCTACACTGACTTCTTGGTGGTTTCTGGATACAGTTCAAGGTGCTAGTCCTTAGTGGCAGAGAGGCTGGTTATTTATGGGGCTGCCCGTCTCACATCATTTGAGCCTGGCTCCCAAATCCAACAGGGTGAATTTGTTCCAGGTTGCTTCTATGAAACAGGGTCATCTGAAGGGGTCTGGAAGGCATCCATTCTCTGTCACCAATATACAGGTAGTCCTTGACTTATAGGTAAAAGTAAATGTTCCCCTCACACATGCATGCTAGTTGTTAGTGGGGCAAAGCTCAGTTAACACATTTCTCACTTTGCCACATAAATTTGGGGCTCAATTAAGGTCGTAAATTGAGGACCATCTGTGCTGGCTGACCTCAGTTCCAGGGATTATTGGTTTGAATAATTTTGGCCTTTATTGTATAGATTGTCCTGGACTTAACAACCATAATCGAAGCCAGAATTTATGTTGCTCTGCAAGGTGGTTGTTATGTGAGTAACATCTGATTTTATGACCTCTTCCCTATGGTTGTTAAGCGAATCCCTGTAGCTGTTAAGTGAAACACGCAGTCGTGAAGCAAATCTGGCTCCCCAGTCTTGCCAGTTGAAAGCCAACTGGGAAGGTTGCAAACAACAATCACATGAAACCTGACATTTTGCTGGACATTCAGTTGTCCAGCGGCTGAATTTTGATCATGTGACTGTGGGCTCAGACCAGTGGTGGGTTGCAGGTGATACGCCCTGGTATGGGTACCATTCCGGTACAGTGCTCCGGAGGGCCTGCCCACCACCCTCGTTCCTTACTTGTATTTGAAGGAAACGGACCATCTGCACACACACACACACGCAGCGTACGGCACCTGTGCGATAGTCCGCTCAGCAGCTGGAGCATCGCAGAGGCATCATGGAGTGTCACAGGAGATAAGGACGCAAGCGCACGCTGTGCATGTTCATGGGGTGGCCGCCGGGCCCCGTTGCATTGTACCGGTTGCGGTGGGATCCGGAACCCACCACTGGTTCAGTCGTTTCAGATCGAGCATGGCCCTCCAACCCCCTGAGGCTTTGGGGACGATGAACAATAGGGAATAAAACCCCTGTCCCTGCTGCCCCTCCGGAACCCGGATGAATTGTCCGGATTTCCAGGAGGTTCTGAATTGCCTGCTCCACGAGGAGTCTCTTCTCCCTGTCTCGAGACACAGGGCAGCTTATGAAAAACCTCAGGTGGAGAGGGGGGTGGGAGGTTATAAGTACGACGACCAATTACAATACAATACAATACGATAGCAGAGTTGGAAGGGACCTTGTAGGTCTTCTAGTCCAACCCCCTGCGTGGGCAGGAAGCCCTATACCATTTCAGACAAATGGCTATCCAACATCTTCTTAAAGACTTCCAGGGTTGGGGCATTCACAACTTCTGGAGGCAAGCTGTTCCAGAGGTTAATTGTTCTAATTGTCAGGAAATTACTCCTTAGTTCTAAGTTGCTTCTCTCCTTGATTAGTTTCCACCCATTGCTTCTTGTTCTGCCTTCAGGTGCTTTGGAGAATAGTTTGACTCCCTCTTCTTTGTGGCACCCTCTGAGATATCGGAACACTGCTATCATGTCTCCCCTGGTCCTTCTCTTCATCAAACTAGACATACCCAGTTCCTGCAACCGTTCTTCATATGTTTTAGCCTCCAGTCCCCTAATCATCTTGGTTGCTCTTCTCTGCACTTTTTCCAGAGTCTCCACGTCTTTTCTACATCGTGGCGACCAATTGCTAATCATTTTTTTCCAATGCTCTTGTAACTTTGAATGGTTGCTAAAAGGAATGATTGTAAATTTAAGACAACTTTTACCGTCTTTTTCTTTTTGTTGTGTTAGATCAGGGGTGTCAAACTCAAGGCCCGTGGGCCAGATCTGGCCCAGGAGATGCTTAAATCTGGCCCGGAAATATCAAAGAACCAGCCCACAGTGCCTCTGCCGACCAAAACGGGCCATGGGGAGACCACGTGCACCCCCTGCATGGTCCGTTATCGGCCTCCAGAAGCACTCTGCACGCCCACCGTGGCCATGCCCACTGGGACCATGCTCCCCCCCCTCGGGCCCTCTGAAGTCAAACATGACCCTGATGCAGCCCTTAATGAATCGAGTTTGACATCCCATTTGGAATCCTGCATTCAGTTCTGGTCGCCACAATGTAGAAAAGATGTGGAGACTCTAGAAAGAGTGCAGAGAAGAGCAACGAAGAGGATTAGGGGACTGGAGGCTAAAATGCATGAAGAACGGTTGCAGGAATGTCTAGTTTAATGAAAAGAAGGACCAGGGGAGACATGATAGCAGTCTTCCAGTATCTCAGGAGTTGCCACAAAAAAGAGGGAGTCAAGCTATTCTCCAAGGCACCTGAGGGCAGAACAAGAAGCAATGGGTGGAAACTAATCAAGGAGAGAAGCAACCAAGAACTGAGGAGAAATTTCCTGACAGTTAGAACAATTAATCAGTGGAACAGCTTCCCTCCAGAAGTTATGAATGCCCCAACACTGGAAGTCTTTAAGAAGATGTTGGATAGCCATTTGTCTGAAACGGTATAGGGTTTCCTGCCTAGGCAGGGGGTTGGACTAGAAGACCTCCAAGGTCCCTTCCAACTCTGCTATGGTATTGTATCCCTGGTGTTGGATGCTGGTTTTTTTTTTTTAATCGTCTGTTCATCTCTTGTTGACTGCCGAGGGTTTCGCTGTGCGAGAAGCGCCGCCGTACAAATCAAATAAATCAAATACATAAGTAAATAAATATCATTTGCATAACGACATCATTACACAAATGACATCCATCACGAGAAATCTGGTTCATTGCGCACCAAGGCTGTGATATCCCAGCCCATAAACCGAGATTTTGCTCCCATTCGGAAAGACTTTTCTTGCGAAGGCAATCAATTAGGGAAACCTTTGTTAAAACGGGAAGCGAAGAAATCCTTTGTTTTGCCTGCTCTCCGTCTCGCTAGATCCGTTTCTGCGGAAACCCTGAAATTTAAATATTACAAGAAAGGGAGGGGAGGGGGAAAAACAACAACAACATCTAGACAACATTATTTCTCTCTCTCTCTCTCTCTCGTATTCTTAAAGTCACCTCCAAATGTGCTTTTGGACGTTGTCGTGCGACACAGTGGGGTTTTGTTTAATCTTTTTGTAGCTTTTGTAACTCTCGGAACTTGCTTTGAATGATGAGAGGCTAGAAATTGTGTCCCAGAAACAGGGCACATCATCATATTTTTGTTTGCAAAGACATAATACAGCTGCGACCGGTATTTTCTCCAATTCCCCTTCTAATTATAGCAGAGAATGGGTGCTAAGTATCCCATCCCATGATGACTCAGCTTTTCCTGCTGGACTCTTTCAAGAGGTCTATGACAATTGGCTGCGGCCAACTTGCCATGACCAACTCTTTGGGTGTCCTCCTGGATTCCCGGCTGTCCTTGGAGGACCATGTGACGGCCGTGGCCAGGGGGGCGTTTCATCAGGTACGCCTGATGCGCCAATTGCGCCCCTTACTGGACCGGGCTGCCCTTCGCACAGTCACTCAAGCTCTCATGACGTCCCGTCTCGACTACTGTAATGCTCTCTACATGGGGCTTCCCTTGAGGTGCACTCGAAAGCTACAGCTAGTCCAAAACGCAGCCGCGCGGGTAATTACGGGAGCCACCAGAAGCTCCCATATAACACCAATCCTGCGCGAGCTGCATTGGCTTCCTGTGGTCTTTCGGGTGCGCTTCAAGGTTCTGACGACCATCTTTAAAGCGCTCCATGGCTTGGGGCCTAGTTATATGCGAGACCGTCTCCTGCCCCATACATCCCTTTGGCCAATCCGCTCCCACAGAGAGGGCCTTCTCAGGGTGCCGTCGGCCGGACAATGCCGACTGGCGACACCCAGGGGAAGAGCCTTCTCAGTGGCGGGCCCTGCCCTTTGGAACGACCTACCCCCTGAACTCCGGACCATCACCGACCTCCGCCTCTTCCGCCAATGTCTAAAGACATACTTTTTTCATTAAGCCGGCCTAGCCTAACCTCTCATGGGGACTTTTAGAAAAGTTTTAAATTGGGTTTTTAATAATTGATTTTAGCATAGGATTGGGATTATTTAATATGTATTTTAAATTATTTATCTATTTTCTATTTTGTATATTTTTAAATCTCCTGTGCGCCGCCCTGGGTCCTCTGCGGAGAAGGGCGGGATATAAATGTAATAAAATAAATAAATAAATAAACTCTGAGGGATAAAAGAGCACGTGAAGTTCTAATACCACTTTATCATGCTTTGGTAAGGCCACACTTAGATCGAGACTGGAGGCTAAAACACATGAAGAACGGTTGCAGGAACTGGGGATGTCTAGTTTAATGAAATGAAGGACCAGGGGAGACATGATAGCAGCCTTCCAATATCTCAGGGGCTGCCACAAAGAAGAGGGAGTCAAGCTATTCTCCAAAGCACCTGAGGGCAGGACAAGAAGCCATGGGTGGAAACTAATCAAGGAGGAAAAATTGCCTTTTGATTCTACACAGGTAGTCCCTGAGTTACTACAATTCATTTAGTGACACTCAAAGTTACAAGGGCACTGGGGAAAAAAGTGACTTATGACCATTTTACATACTTTATGACCATTGCAGCATCCTCGTGGTCACATAATGAAAATTCAGGCATGTGGCAACTGACTCCTATTTATGTCGATTGCAGTGCCCCGGGGTCATGTGATCCCTTTTTGGCGAACTTCTAATAAGCAAAGTCAACAGGGAAGCCAGATTCACTTAACAACCATGTTACAACCATAACTGAGCAACTGCTATGATTCACTTCATGAAGACCCACCCAAAGAAAAAAAAACCTCCATCACGATATGTCAAGTGACGCGATCGAGTTTGACGTCTGTGACTTAATAGCAAAAAAAGTTGTAAAATGGGGCAAAACTCAATTAATTGTCTTGCTGAGCGACAGAAATTTTGGGCTCAGTTCTGGTCGTAGGTCAAGGACTGACTGCAGTGATCAGATTGGTGTTAAAGCTTACAAAAGAAAATAAGAAACTCTGCCTCGTTTAAGCAATTATTCTTCCAGGTCTTTGTGAAAAATATAGGTTAAACGTAAGACGTTTCCTATCCAATAACCCAGGGGTCTGCAAAGTTGGCTCTTTTAAGACGGGTGGACTTCAACTCCCAGAATCCCCCAGCCAGCTATGCTGGCTGGGGAATTCTGGGAGTTGAAGTCCACCCGTCTTAAAAGAGCCAACTTTGCAGACCCCTGCAATAACATAACAGGTCTAATCCTGCTTAAATGTTCAAAACTCTCCAAGGTTGCAAAAAAGAGAATTTCTATAGCTGAGGGTTAAACTTGTGAATCAGGGATGGGATTCAGCCGGTTCGGGCAAACTGGATGCTAATTTTATATCTGGTTTGCCAAACTGGTAGTTGCAAGGACCGGCTGGCCCTGCCCACCACACCCCTCCCAGGAGTCTCTATGCCAGGTAAGTACAGGGACCACGCGGAGATTTTGGGAGGGTGAAAAACGGGCCTACCGGAAGTTCCAGATGTCCAGAAACGGGCCCATTTCTGGCTTCCGGAGGGCCTCTGGAGCCTGTGGGAGGGTGTTTTTGCCCTCCTGGAGACTCAAGGAAAGCCTTCAGAGCCTGGGGAGGGCGAAAACGCCCACGTCCCCCTGTCGTGAGGAGGGCAAGTAGGCCCCCATGGCCACGCCCACCAAGCAGAGAACCAGTTGCTAACATTTCTCAGTCCCACCCCTGTGGTGAATTTCTTGGTGATCTCTGAGCCCGGTAGTATTTTTGCAGACATTTCATTACCCAACTAGGTAACATCTTCAGGCCGAGAGGACGCTGCCTATTCCACATTCATCCTGGCAATGTATTTATTTATTTTTTAATGTTTCACGTCTAACCAACCTCCTCTCTTAATCTTCTCGTCTATTCCAGCTTTTCCAACCACGTTTCACGCATCTTGCTCTCTTGATATCCCACTTATCAGAGGCCGAGGCTCCTGCTTGAAGGGTCACTCGTGGTTGCTTCTTCTGAAGTGGGGGGGGGGGAGGGATCCACCGGGATCCATCAGGGCGGGTTACAGGCAAGGCACCCTCAAGCTTTGTCGGGTGCCTGGAAGTGGATGTCAGAGCCATTGATTTGGTGCAAAGCGTCTTTGCGTTGCATTCGGCAATTTGATGGCTTCGGATTGATTAGGAAACCAGGCCTGCAGAAGCCGCATAAAGCACTAATTAGACCCGGGGGACGTGGTGATCAAGGATGGCCAAGACACAATTGATTAAACATCCTAGCAAATTACGCCGCCGTCTCGCCCGCCCCTTTGGCGTGCATTCCTTTCAATCAGAAGCGTTTTCCAAGGGTGCCTGCGGGGAGACGGGCAAAGGAGAAAGATGGCTTTCTCTCCCCTATGTTGGCCAGACCCCTGATGTCCATCCTCTCAAATAATTAACACTTTGCTCGTAATCAAAGCACAGATCTCTGCCCTCAGCAGCTTACAATTTGCCTTCCCCCCCACCCCCCAAGAGCATCAAGGGGATGTGGGGGGGGGAGAAACAAAGCAAATGGAATAAATAATAATAATAATAATAATAATAATAATAATAATAATAATAATAATAATAATAATAATAATAATAATAATAATAATAATAATACTTTTATTTATAACCCGCTCTCTCTCCCCGAAGGGACTCGAGGCGGGGCACAGGGAATTAAAAAACAGTTAAAACAGACAAAATACAAAATTAAAAACAAATTAAACTTGCCCTGCGCTAAAAACTCCTATAAGACTAGGCTATCCCTAAAACCCCTAGAATTTAAAATTTAAAATTACCCTAGGCCAGCCAAGCGGAAAAAGTATGTTTTTAATTGCTGTCGGAAGGAGCGAAGGTCTGTAGTTGTTCTGATCTCGGGGGGAAGGTCGTTCCAGAGGGTCGGACCCACCACAGAGAAGGCCCTTCCCCTGGGCGTCGCCCGCTGGCACAGCCTAGTGGACAGCACCCGGAGAAGTCCCTCTCTGTGGGAGCGAATCGGCCGCAGGGAGGTATGGGGCAGAATGCGATCCCGCAGATAAAGCTAGTGAGGTTAGACCAGGGGTGTCAAACTCGATTTCATTGAGGGCCGCATTAGGCTTGTGTTTGACCTTGGGGGTGGGGCTCTGGAGTGGGTGTGGCCAGGGTGGGCGTGGTCGGCTCGATGTCACTGTGGTGGGCAGAGTGCTCTGCCAGAGAAAACGGGCTCCCGAGCTCCGTTTTTGGCTGCCACGGCCTCCTGCAACCCTCTGCCAGCGAAAATGGAGCTTGGGTTAAGCAGTGCTTCTCAATTATTTTCTGTCATGCCCCCCTAGGAAGAAGAAAACATTTCGCGCCCCCCGCGCGACTGTAAATAGTATCATCCGGGTCTAAAAGTCACACGGGTGGGTTTGGCTAATCAGGATAGAGCATCATGTCTATCCAATCGGGTCTGTTCTCCTCGAAAGGGAGGAGCATGCGCAGTCACATGTACTGGCTTAATGCTCACTATCGATGCAAATGTCAGCAGCGGTAGCCCGATTTCTTTAGCAAGTTTGATTAATTGGGGCAGCGTTATGTTTCACAGGAGAAGGTCCTTGTCAGCATCTGACTGGATACAGAGACATAAACACGGGGTTTGGCTTGTTATGACAGTGTTTGCCAAGGTCAAACGCGCCCCCCTTTACGGAGCCTCGCCCCCCCCCTGGGGGGCGCGCCCCGCTATTTGAGAAGCACTGGGTTAGAGGCACCATGGGCCAGTCCGCTATTTCCAGGATGGCCCCTCGGGCCAGATCTAAGCACCCCACGGGTCAGATCCAGCCCTTGAGTTTGACACCTCTGGGTTAGACTATTATAGACTATAGTTACCATATTGTGAAAAAGATGTGGGGACTCTAGAAAGAGTGCAGAGAAGAGCAACAAAGGTGATTAGGGAGCTGGAGGCTAAAATCTATGAAGAACGGTTGCAGGAACTGGGTACATCTAATGTTTAATGAAAAGAAGGACCAAGGGAGACATGATAGCAGTCTTCCAATATCTCAGGGGCTGCCACAAAGAAGAGGGAGTTCCCAAGCTATTCTCCAAAGTACCCGAGGACAAGACAAGAAGCAATGGGTGGAAACCAATCAAGAAGAGAGGCAGCCTAAAACTAAGGAGAAATTTCCTGGCAGTGAGAACAGTAAACCAGTGGAATGGTTTGCCTTCAGAAGTTGTGGGTTTCTAAGAAGAGATTGGACGGCCACTTGTCTGAAATGATGTAGGGTCTCCTGCTGGACCAGGGGGTTGAACTAGAAGACCTCCAAGGTCCCTTCCGACTCTGTTATTCAGTTAATCTGTTAGACCGTCAAATCTGAGGAGATAGTGGGATTCCCCTGGAAGAAAAGCTAGCAGGGATTCTTTTATACGAGGTTGTGGAGCTGTGTTTTTATTTGTGATCTGGAGTGACCCTGTAGAGTCCATTCTATACAGTGGTGGGATTCAACAATTTTTACTACCGGTTCTGTGGGCGTGGCTTGGTGGGCGTGGCTTGGTGGGCGTGGCAGGGGAAGGATACTGCAAAATCCCCATTTCCTCCGGATCAGCTGGGACTTGGGAGGCAGAGAATAGATAGGGGCAGGGCCAGCCAGATGTGGTATTTACCTATACTCAAAATTTCCCCTACTGGTTGTCCAGAACTGGTCAGAACCTGCTGAATGCCACTTCTGATTCTATATTCTACACCAGCAGCAGACTTTTGGTATGATGGCAAATGATACAGTGAATTGGGTAGTTGTGTGGTTTGTAAGTCAGTGTGGCCAATCACACGGAGTAGGTGTAACATGAAAGCCAGCTGGATGACTTTGGGCGAGTCCCGCAAGGCCATCCAACCGGTCAGTCCTAGAGGAGGTCAACCCTGACTGCTCTTTAGAAGGCCAGATCCTGAAGAGGAAACTCAAAGACTTTGGCCATCTGATGAGAAGGAAGAAGGACTCCCTGGAGAAGAGCCTCATGCTGGGAACGACCGAGGGCAAAAGAAGAAGAAGGGGGCGGCAGAGAAGGAGGTGGCTGGATGGAGTCAGGCGTGAGCTTCAATGGACTCCAGAGGATGGTAGAGGACAGGAAGACCTGGAGGAATGGTGTCCATGGGGTCGCGATGGGCCGGACACGACTTCACAAGTAACAAAAACAACCTGTACCGGAAGTGGATGCTGGCTGGGGAATTCTGGGAGTTGAAGTTCACTCCTGGGAAAGTTGTCAAGCTGTTTTAAGTTACTGTGCCTGTTGGTTTTGCTGCAAAGAGTTAACACTGGGGAACCAGGCTTGATTCAGATGTGAGATATTCCCACCCTTGGATATTTGCAAACATTTTAAGGGCTCAGACAGAATATCGACTATTTCTAGAAAAAAAAACAACCCATGCCATTGGCAAGAATCCAAATCTCACATTGGACCCGCAGACAGAACAGCTGTTTTGGCAGGAAAGTGAGAATGGAAGTGCTGAACAATTTCGTCGAGGGACTAAAATATCTTAAGTCTACCTTTTGGGGAGACGGAGGGCTCTCGTTATGTACGCCAGGGGTCTCCAACCTTTGCAACTTGAAGTCTGAAGGACTTCAGCTCCCAGATTTCTCCAGCCAGCAAAGCAAAGCTGGCTGGAGAAGTCTGGGAGCTGAAGTCCTTCAGACTTCAAGTTGCAAAGGTTGGAGACCCCTGGTGTATGCCAGGGAGAAGAGAAGAGTAAGAGGCGCCGGTGGCCAGGGCCTGTCAGATGAAGAGCGAGGAGACCCTTGTTCCAATTCGGGTGGTCAGGAGACCATCAAGTGTTGTGGATTCCTTTGCAGGATTGTTCTGAGGATAAACAGTGAAGAGCAAAAGGACTTTTTGAGGCATTTAGAGGAAATAAGGAAGCTAAATCGATCAGTTTCAATCAGAAAGATGGAAAAAGAATTGTTCTCTGGCTTTGACACTTAAAATATTATTTTAGGGTTTTTTTTCAGTTCTTCTTCTTTTTCTTCTTCTTCCTCCTCCTCCTCCTTCCTCTTTCTTCCATGTTATCCTCCTCCTCTTATACATTTTATTATCACTCTCTTCCTCTTCGTCTTCTTCTTCTTTCTCCTCTTCCTTCTCCATCTCCCACTCTCCTTCTCTTCCTCGTCCTTCTTCCTCCTCCTCCTCCTCCTCCTCTTCCTCTTTCTTCTATGTCCTTCTCCTCCTCCTCTTCTCATACACTTTATTATCACTCTCTTCCTCTTCTTCTTTCTCCTCTTCCTCTTCCTCCTCCATCTCCCACTCCCCTTCTCCTTCTCTTCCTCTTTCTTCCATGTCCTCCTTCTCATACATTTTATTATCACTCCTCTTCGTCTTCATCATCTTCTTCTTCTTTCTCATCCTCCTCCATCTCCTACTCCCCTTATCCTTCCCTTCCTCCTCCTCCCTCTTCCTCCTCCTCCTTCTTCCATGTCATCCTCCTCCTCCTTATACATTTATTCTTCTTGTCCTCCTCCTCTTTCTCTTCCTCCTCCTCTTCCCCCCCCCCCCCCCGTGTAATATTGAACATATTATTTAGGGGAAGAGTTCGGTGAAAGGATCTCCTTCTGCCCCTCCTTCTTATAATATAATAGCAGAGTTGGAAGGGACCTTGGAGGTCATCTAGTCCAACCCCCTGCCTAGGCAGGAAACCCTACCGTTTCAGACCAATGGCTATCCAACAACTTCTTAAAAGACTTGCAGTGTTGGGGCATTCACAGCTTCTGGAGGGAAGCTGTTCCACTTGTTAATTGTTCTCACTGTCAGGAAATTTCTCCTTAGTTCCTCTCAGTCCTCTCTGTTATGGATGGGTAGTAACAAACTCAAACTCAACCCGTCCAAGACCGAGTGGCTGTGGTTTCCGGCACCCCGGTTTAGCCAGATAAATCCAACACTGGCCATTGGGGGCGAACATCTTGCCCCCTTGGAGAGGGCGCGCAATTTGGGCGTCCTTCTGGATTCCCGGCTGTCCATGGAGGACCATGTGGCGGCCGTGGCCAGGGGGGCGTTCTATCAGGTTCGCCTGATACGCCAGTTGCGCCCCTTACTAGACCGGGGGGCCCTTCGCACAGTCATTCAAGCGCTCATGACATCTCGACTGGATTACTGTAACGCTCTCTACATGGGGCTCCCCTTGAGGTGCACTCGAAGGCTGCAGTTAGTGCAGAATGCGGCCGCGCGGGTGGTTATGGGTGCCTCAAGGCAAGCCCACGTAACACCTCTCCTGCGCGAGCTGCACTGGCTGCCTGTGGCCTTTCGAGTGCGCTTCAAGGTGTTGACCACCATCTTTAAATCGCTCCATGGCTCGGGGCCTAGCTATATACGAGACCGCCTCCTGCCCCATACATCCCTTCGTCCGGTCCGCTCCCACAGAGCGGGCCTACTCCGGGTGCCGTTGGCCGGGCAATGCCGGCTGGCGACACCCAGGGGAAGAGCCTTCTCTGTGGCGGCCCCGGCCCTCTGGAACGACCTACCCCCCGACCTTCGCACTACCTCGGACCTCCGCCTCTTCCGCCAACGTCTTAAGACGTACTTATTCCAACAAGCCGGCCTAGGATAGCCCCCCGCGTCTGACTTTTAAATATAAATTATAATTTGGTTACGGTTTTAATAACGGGTTTTAGCACGGGTGAATTAATTTAATATATTTTTAATTGATGTATATTGTATTTATGGTTTTATATAATGCCTGTGCGCCGCCCTGGGTCCTAACAAGGAGAAGGGCGGGGTATAAATTTAATAAAATAAAATAAATAAATAGCCTTATATTAATAGTCAGGCCTCTCCCAAAATTCTCCCTTTATAGTGCAAACGAAGAGATATTCTATGGCTTTTATACCCAAGGAAAAGGGCAGAAAAGAGAATTGGCCATAAATCTGATTTCCAGGAGTGGTTTCTTCTCCCTCTACCTCTGCCCATGAGTGGAGGGGAAATGGGGGGGCTTTTCTAATAGGGAGACAATGGGAGCCATTGTCCTGTCCCGCCCACGCAGGGGGTGGGGGTTTGTGTCTCTATCCCCATCACGGTTTAGCATGTGAAAAGATCAGCGGGAGCGATCCCCCTTCTTCACGTCAATGGAAATCTTAAACCCTCAGAACAGTGCAGCCTTTGGGGGGGGGGGGGGCTCTCCCATTGGCCGAGCCCTTGACTTCAAGGGGCTGAAAACAAAGACAGTGGGGAAATGACATTGGCATTCCGGCCTGCTTCAGCCTTAAAACACATCCGGAGGACTCTGCATGCGAATCCTCCATCACAGAGGCACACCTGCGTGGCCCCAACCCAACGCCTCGTGTTTTCAATACAATACAATAAATACAATAGCAGAGTTGGAAGGGACCTTGGAGGTCTTCTATCCAACCCCCTGCCTAGGCAGGAAGCCCTATACCGGTTCAGACCAATGGCTATCCAACCTCTTCTTAAAGACTTGCAGTGTTGGGGCATTCACAACTTCTGGAGGCAACTTCTGTTCCATTGATTAATTGTTCTCACTGTCAGGAAATTTCTCCTCAGTTCTAAGTTGCTTCTCTCCTTGATTAGTTTCCACCCATTGCTTCTTGTTCTGCCCTCAGGTGCTTTGGAGAATAGCTTGACTCCCTCTTCTTTGTGGCAGCCTCTGGGATATTGGAAGACTGCTATCCTGTCTCCCCTGGTCCTTCTTTTCATTAAACTAGACATCTTCTTAAAGACTTCCAGTGTTGTAGTATTCACAACTTCTGGAGGCAACTTCTGTTCCACTGATGAATTGTTCTCACTGTCCGGAAATTACTCCTCAGTTCTAAGTTGCTTCTCTCCTTGATTAGTTTCCATTAGTTTCACAGATGTCAAACTCGATTGCATCATGTGACGTATCGTGATAGGTTTTTTTTGCCTTTGGGTAACATGGTTGTTAAGTGAATCTGGCTTCCCTGTTGACTTTGCTTATTAGAGGTTCGCCAAAAAGGGATCACATGACCCCGGGACACTGCAATCGACATAAATAGGAGTCAGTTGCCACATGTCTGAATTTTGATTATGTGACCATGAAGATGCTGCAATGGTCATAAAGTGTGTAGAATGGTCATAAGTCACTTTTCTTTCCAGTACCCTTGTAACTGAGTGTCACTAAATGAATTGTAGTATGTCAGGGACTCAAAAGGCAATTTTTCCTCCTTGATTAGTTTCCACCCATTGCTTCTTGTTCTGCCCTCAGGTGCTTTGGAGAATAGTTTGACTCCCTCTTCTTTGTGGCAACCCCTGAGATATTGGAAGACTGCTATCATGTCTCCCCTGGTCCTTCATTTCATTAAACTAGACATCCCCAGTTCCTGCAACCGTTCTTCATATGTTTCCTTGCACAAGTTCACCCTGGCACCCCCAAGGGACACTGCATCCTGGTCCTCCCCCTCCCCCTGAGACCCGCTGTTGTGGCCTGGCAGCAGATTAAGACAGTGAGGAGGTCAGGGAGGAAGCTGGGCCAGCCCTGGAGTCTGGGGAAGGCTCTGAGGAGGGCTATGTGTCGGAGGCAGAGAGGGGGCCAGGGCCGTCTGACGGTTATCAGCTGCCTTCAGAGAAATCAATGGGGCAGATGAACAGCTGGAGCCTGTTCCCAGTGTGCGCATGCGCAGAGTTGCCAGACAAAGTGAACAGCTAAAGAACAGGGGTCGACTTGGGAGTAAGGCCACAGGTGGACAATGAATGGCCTCTCCCAGAGGAAATAAAAGAGGAGCGAAAGGGGAGTGGAGTTTGCAGGAGACAATTAGTTCACTTAATTGGTTCATGACTCTCCGAGACTCCTTGCCAAGTTTTGCAAATATGGGCCTGGCAGCTCTCCAAGCCAGATAAGGTCTGTGACCGTAAATCCTCCTTTGAAAGACTTTACTGGATGTGAATGAGCAGAATTTGCAGGAAATTAATAAAAGGGTTTTTTTTTTGTTGGGACTAGGAGTTGGCTTCATGCTCTCGGGAAGCCTCGGTCAGAACATCTGCATCTCAGGTGTGCAGCACCCTATGGAAAAGAGGGCTTGTGTTTCAGATCCCCTACAGATACCTGGCCGATAACACTCATTGGGCCTTCTTTAGCCGGTTTCTCCCAGCCAGGGTGACTACAGGTTGCCCATTGGGTGTCAGACACGGATGGAGCCCGACCAGGGGTGGGTTCCTGCCAGTTCTAGCCTCTTCTATAGAAGAGGTTCCACAAATCTACAGAGCCGTTTAGAACCGGTTCCAGCTCCCTCCCCCCGCCCGTCTGCCCATCATCCAGAGGAAGAGCGGGAGGAGGGATTCTGGGAGTTGAAGTCCACAAGTCTTAAAGCTCTCAAGTTTGAACACCCCTGGGGTTTTTTTCCCTAAAGGGTTAGGGGTGCGAGGGTCTGGTAACTTGACAGCTTTAAGACTTGCGTGCTTCAAATGCAGAGTTTCTGAGCCAGCATTTTGGTTGTTAAGCAAGAGCGTTGTTAAGTGAGTTTCACCACATTTTACAAGTTTGCCACACCCACCCAGTGTGCCAAGCCATTCCTACAAAGCAGGCGACAGCTACAGAAGAGGTTCTAGAAAATTTTTGAAACCCACCACTGAGCCCGACAGAGTGGGAAACGTTTTCCTCTGGGTCAGCTCCGTCCTCGACTTACGGCCACCGTTGAGCCTCAAATTTCTGTTGCCAAGCAAGAACAGTTGTTAAGTGAGCCTTGCCCCATTTTACAAATCTTTCTTGCCCCCGTTGTTAAGTGAATCGCTGCAGTTATTAAGTGAGTAACATGGTTCCTCAGCGAATTCGGCTTCCTCCCATTGACTTTACTTGTCGGAAGGTCGCAAAAGGGGATCGTGTGACCTCGGGACACTGCAACCGTCATAAATATGAGTCAGATGCCAAGCGTCTGAATTTTAATCACTAGACCATGGAGATGCTGCGGTGGTCGTGTGAAAAATGGTCATGTGATTTTTTTCCTTTGTGACTTTGAAAAGTCACTAAACGAACTATTGTGACAGAATTTTGCCAAATTGAATTAGGCTAATTCCACCCCCACTTCCCCCCCCCCCCCCCAAAAAAAGCTTAGGCTCTGGGAACTATTAGGCAGGAGCTGTCTTCACCCTCTTCCTCCCACGCAACCTATCTGAACAGCTTTGTCAATTGCTCCTCTGGAGCGCAGCCCCTCCCTCTGGGAATCCAGGGGACCTTCCACCACAAGGCCCATCCGCAGAGTGTAGAAAATTCAGGATTGGTGGCTGGGAGGCTGCAATCAAAGCCCCGCCTCTTCTGAAGCGCATTGACCACGTGGAGCGTGGATCTCATTGCTCTGGGATCTTCTTGACTTCTTTTGACCACATCCTGTCAGCACCTCCCACCTCCCTTTGTTGATGACCTACTGCATGGGGCCATTAAAGAGAAAGAAAAAGGAAAAAGAAAAAGGAAGCAGAGAAGGGAAGAGAGGGAGGGAGAGAGAGAGGAATGAAAAGAGGGAGAAAGGAAGGAAGGGCTGAAGAGAGGGAGAAAAGGAAGGAGAGGGGAAGGAAGGGAGAGAGGGAGAAGAGAAGGAATGATCGAGGGAGGGAGAAAGGAAGGGAGAGAGGGAGGGAGGGATGAAAAAAGGGAGAAAGGAAGGATGAAGAGACAGAAAGAGGGAAGGAGAGAGGAAGGAAGAGAGGGGAAGGAAGGGAGAAAGGAATGAAAGAAAGGAACGATCGAGGGAGGGAGGAAGAGAGAGAAAGGGAGGGGAGGGTGGGATGGTGAAAGGGAAGAAGAGAGGGAGGAAGGGAGAAAGTGAAAAAGGAAAGAAATGAAGGAATGATCGAGGGAGGGAGGAAGGGAAGGAGAAAGGGAGGGAGACAGTGAAAAAGGAAGGAACAAGGGAGGGAGGGAGGAAGGAAGGAAAGAAAGAAATGTTCTTGCAAACATCCCCGAGTCATTTGCTTGTGAGATGGGCAGCTATGTAGAGAAATAAAAAATAAAATATTAAAAAATAAAAAGAAAGGACATGTTCCAGGATCTCCTTTGTAAGATCTTCTCATTCAACAAGAATAGATCCGCCCCAAAAGGAAAATCTCCGATGGGTGGGTCAGTTCTGATTTGGGGCCTGGGAAATGTCCAATACACTTTTTTTCCTTTTTCTCCTTCCTTCCTTCCTTCCTTCCTTCCTTCCTTCCTTCCTTCCTTCCTTCCTTCCTAAAACCCTTCCTGTCCATCTGCCACGTGGGCTCCTCCCGAGACAGATGAATCAAATATTCCCTTCCATTTCCTTTCCCCTTCCTTCTTTCTTTCCCTTCCATTCCTTTCCTTCTCTTCCTTTCCACTTCCTTTCCTCTTCACTTTCTTTCCTTTCCCCTTCTTCCTTTCCTTTCCCTTCCTTCCCTTCGCTTCGATTTCCTTTCCCTTTCTTACTTTCCTTTCTTTTCCTTTCCCTTCCCTTCCATTTCCATCGGCCACGTGGGCTCTACTCCCGAGACAGATGAATCAAACGTACTTATATATTGTCTTGGGGGGCAGGACATGAAGCAACGGGTGGAAACTGATCAAGGAGAGAAGCAACTTGGAACTAAGGAGAAATTTCCTGACAGTGAGAACAATTAACCTCTGGAACAGAAGTTGCCTCCAGAAGTTGTGAATGCCCCAACCCTGGAAGTCTTTAAGAAGATGTTAGATAGCCATTTGTCTGAAATGGTATAAGGTTCCTGCCCACGCAGGGGGTTGGACTAGAAGACCTACAAGGTCCCTTCCAACTCTGCTATTGTATTGTATTGTCTTTAAAACCTCCCAAAGGGATTCCTCCACCCAGCAGGTCACATAAGCGCACCCTGCTTTTGTGGTTGCCATTCGGGGCCACTTGGCCTCCACTGCCGGGGAGGTTCTGCGAGGGTTGGACCGGGGGGGGGGGGGGGGGAGGTGGCATTTTGCCAGGGAGAAGGGAAGGCTTTCATACTCCGCAAAGTTACCTTGCCCAGGGGCAGGAGAGGGGGGAGGAGGAGGAGGAGGAGGACCACTGGTGGAAGGAAGGGACGGGAAAGAAGGAAGGGCAGGAGGAAGACGGGCAGAAACTCAGAGCCACAAAGACCACCCAAGAAAGGAGACGGGGGGGGGGGGGGAGAAGGGTTGGGGGAGAGAAACCCTTTGCATTAATTAGCGTATTTCTCTCTGTGATCCAAGTCCTGAGGAAGGAAGCCTGGGAGTGGAGGGGTATTCACAGGCACCACCAGAAACCCCAGAGTGGGGGGCTCACGGATCAAGCCCTCCCGGGGCTAAAAAGGAAAACCCTTGAAAGGGATAGGGGGTCCTTTTCCTTCCCTTTCCCTCCCTCATCTCTTCCTTTCCCTTTCCTTCCATTCTTTCCATTCCTTTCTGCTTTCCTTTCCCTTCCATTTCCTTTCCTCTTCTTTATTTCCTTTCCTTTTTCCTTCTTTTCCTTTCCCTTCCATTTCCTTTCCTCTTCTTCCCTTCCTCTTCCTTTCCTTTCCCTTCCATTTCCTTTCCTCTTCTTTATTTCCTTTCCTTTCTCCTTCTTCCTTTCCTTTCCCTTCCATTTCCTTTCCTCTTCTTCACTTCCCTTTCCCTTCCATTTCCTTTCTCCTTCTTCACTTCCCTTTCCCTTCCATTTCCTTTCTCCTCCTTCACTTCCCTTTCCCTTCCATTTCCTTTCCTCTTCTTTATTTCATTTCCTTTCTCCTTCTTTTCCTTTCCCTTCCATTTCCTTTCCTCTTCTTCCCTTCCTCTTCCTTTCCTTTCCCTTCCATTTCCTTTCCTCTTCTTCACTTCCTTTTCCCTTTCCCTTCCCTTTCCTTTCTCCTTCTTCACTTCCCTTTCCCTTCCATTTCCTTTCTCCTTCTTCACTTCCTCTTCCTTTCCTTTCCCCTTCTTCCCTTCCTCTTCCTTTCCCTTCCATTTCCTCTTCTTCACTTCCTTTCCCCTTACTCACTTTCTTCCTTTCCTTTCCCTTTCCCTTCCTTCCCTTCCATTTCCTTTCCCCTTCTTTCTTCTTTCTTTTCCCTTTCTCCCTTTCCTTTCCCTTCCATTTCCTTTCTCCTTCTTCACTTCCTTCCTTTCCTTTCCCCTTCTTCCCTTCCTCTTCCTTTCCCTTCCATTTCCTCTTCTTCACTTCCTTTCCCCTTCTTCACTTTCTTCCTTTCCTTTCCTTTCCCCTTCCCTTTCCCTTCCTTCCCTTCCATTTCCTTTCCCTTCTTTCTTCTTTCTTTTCCCTTTCTCCCTTTCCTTTCCTTTCTCTTCCATTTTCTTTCCCCTTCTTTCTTTCCCTTCCTTTCTCTTCCTTTCCACTTCCTTTCCTCTTCTTCACTTCCTTCCCCTTCCCTTCCATTTCAATTCCCTTCTTCCTTTCCTTTCCTTTCTTTCTCTTAACAATCAGGATAAGAAAGGTAATAAAATAGGACAACATTCACTTTAAAACTTTCCACTTTACAACAGAAATATTGGGCTCAATTGTGGCCGTAAGCCGAGGACTACTTCTCACTGGAAATCTGTCCCTGTATCAGGAAGGGATTGGTTTTGCAACTGAGAAAAGAGATGGAGTTTGCTTAGTGAGTCGCCTAACTCCAACTCCCCAATGCAAAGATTTTGCGCTGGTCTTTGCTCATTTGATGACAATTGTCTATCCACACCTGCTGTTTTGCCCTTGTGTGTGTAGCTAGATTTGCAGGTTGACTTGAAAAACCCTGGATGTGAATGCTGGTTTGTCAGCATCCAGGATCACAGCTTTTCCGAGCCTCAGGAGTCCTCCCTCCGTCACCCCCACCCCCAAATTCCCTCCCGGCTGATCTGCCTTTGATCATCGCCCCTGGGTTTGCAAATGACAAGCTCTCCTACCACGCCACCAAAGGGAAGAAGATGATTTATTTAACTATCAGGACGTAGGATCTGGGTTTTTTTAAAAAAAAAGAACCCTGGAAAATAGATTGTCAATATGGAAGATCAGCCAAGCACAAACACAGTCAACACACGTTATGGGAGACGAACAGAAACATCTGCCTGCGTGTCGTTTTCAAACAGACGATTCCCAAAGTCTGTGACCAGAGATAATGTTTCATCAGATTTGTCTGATATCTCTGCTGACCCTTCCCCTCCACTTCAACGTTGTGATTTCGCTCCTTTCCTCCTTTCTTTCCTCCTTTCTTTCTTTCTTTCTTTCTTTTCTTTCTTTCTTTCTTTCTTTCTTTCTTTCTTTCTTTTTTTCTTTCTTTCTTTTCAAAAGAGAACTGAAAATTACAGGAATTTGCCAATCAAGCAGATCCCAGGTGTATATCATTACACTGTTTGTAACTTCCGCGCTGGAGGGATGCGGGCAAGGCTATGTGGGCTTGCAAAGTAGATGGCTTGGAGTAAAAACAGGGCTAAGGTTGGGCTTGTGGCATCCTGAGTAAGGGACCAGTTGTATTGTTGTTGTTGTTGTTAGCAGTGCATGTAACAATTAGAATCAAGGAGAGAAGCAACGTAGAACTGAGGAGGAATTTCCTGACAGTCAGAACAATGAATCAGTGGAACAGAAGTTGCCTCCAGAAGTTGTGAATGTTCCAACACTGGAAGTCTTTAAGAAGATGTTGGATAGCCATTTGTCTGAAATGGTATAGGGCTTCTTGCCTAGGCAGGGGGTTGGACTAGATGACCTCCAAGGTCCTTTCCAACTCTGCTATTGTATTGTATTGTAATTAGAATAACAGAGTTGGAAGGGACCTTGGAGGTCTTCTAGTCCAACCCTCTGCTCAGACAGGAAACCTTACACCATTTTAGATAAATGGCTATCCAACACCTTCTTAAAAACTTCCAGTTTTGGAGCAGTCACAACTTCTGGAGGCAAGTCGTTCCACTGATTCATGGTTCTCACTGTCAGGAAATTTCTCCTTATTTCTAGGTTGTCTCCACCCATTGCTTATTGTCCTGCCCTCGGGTGCTTTGGAGAATAGCTTGACTCCCTCTTCTTTGGGGAAGCCCCTGAGATATTGGAGCACTGCTATCATGTCACAGGTTGTTCATTTAGTGACTGCTTGAAGTTACAGCGGTACTGAATGATTGTTTTTCACCCTAACTATCATTGCAGCATCCCTCGGGCCTAGGGCAGTGATGGCTAACCTTTTTTGGCTCGCGTGCCAAACGCAGGGGGAGCGCAGGTGGGTCGTGCATGGACATGCCACACCCATAATGCTATGTGTGCGACCCCCTGCTTTTGGCACGCTTTTTTCGCCCTCCCCAGGCCCCAGAGGCTTTCTAGGAGCCTGGGGAGTGTGAAAACAGCCTCCTCTCCCCACCTTCGGAGGCTCAGGAGCTTCCCTGAAGCCTCCAGAGGGCAAAAAATGGCCTCAAAAGAAGGTCTAAATCATCTGGCCAGTGCACACAAGCGCGCTGGAGCTGACAGGGCAACGCCTCGCCTGCCCTTAGAAATGGTTCCGCGTGCCACCTGTGTTACCCGTGCCATAGGTTCGCCATCACTGGCCTAGGGCATATCAAAATTTTCAAGTTTCAATTTCTAAACATTCGGGGAAGCCCTACAGTTGTAACCTGCCTTGGGGATTGTAAAGATATTTTGGTTACTTTAATTGGATTTAGAAGTGTGTAGTAAGCAGTGGTGGGTTTCTGCAGGCTCGCACCTACTTGCGAGAGCCAGTTGGTGAAATTTAGAGAACCAGTGAGAGGGGGTTCCACCGGCGTACCTGGAAGTAAATCTGGCCCGCTGCTGCCAGTGACCCAACGGGAAGGAAAGGAAAGGAAAGGAAAGGAAAGGAAGGAAGGAAGGAAGGAAGGAAGGAAGGAAGGAAGGAAGGAAGGAAGGAATCATCACAATTGAGTCCAAAATTTTGGTTGCTAAGCAAGAGCGTTGTTAAATGAGTTTCACCACATTTTAAAAGGTGGCCACTCCCACCCTGTCACATGACTGCCAAGCCACGCCCACAAAATAGGCCACACCTACAGAGTAGGTTCTAAAAAATTTGAAACCCACCACTGGTGGTAAGTAACTACATAAAATTCATAACTTTTTAACATTTTGCTTGTTTCATTTCCCCATGGTCACATGACCAGCATTTGGCAATTGGCTCGCATTTATGACGGTTGCAGGGTCGTCCCCGAGTCATGTGATCGCCATTTGCAACTTTCTGAAAAGCAAAGTCAATGGGGAAGCCAGATTCATTTAACAGCCACGTAAAGAACCGGCAAATATCACCTCTGGCTGGCCCCTGATTGGTGTGGGAATCAGGGGCGGGTTCCTGCCAGTTCTAAGCTCTCCTATAGAAGAGGTTCCACAAATCTACAGGGCCGTTTAGAACCGGTTCCAGCTCCCTCCTCCCGCCCGTCTGCCCATCATCCAGAGGAAGAGCGAGAGGAGGAATTCTGGGAGTTATTTATTTATTTATTTATTTATTTATTTATTTGTTTGTTTATTTATTTATTTATTTATTTAAATTTCTAGACTGCCCCCTCTCCCTGAAGGGACTCGGGACGGTGTACAGGAAAAATTAAAACATTTAAAAAACATACCAATACATACATAATTAAAATCTAATTAAATAACCCTGTACAAAATTGAAGTCCACAAGTCTTAAAGCTGTCAAGTTTGAACACCCCTGGGGTTGTTTTTTTCCTAAAGGAGTAGGGGTGCAAGGGTCTTGTAACTTGACAGTTTTAAGACTTGCGTGCTTCAAATGCCAGAGTTTCTGAGCCAACATTTTGGTTGCTGAGCAACAGCGTTGTTAAGTGAGTGTCAAGTACCCTAATGATGCTTTCTTCATAATAAGCGACCCGATATTATAATGCAAAAAGCAGTGATTTATTAATAGCGTCATTAGGCATGCCTCATTAGGCATTTCTTATTTGCAGCCATCTTTTTTGCTTTCTTTATCTGCTTCTGAACTTTGCGTGCATTACTGTTCCCCCTTCAGCCTTCATCCTAAATCACGTTAACCAATGAAAGATGGTAGTTTAGACATGCGCATTCACAGGCCAGCTTGAGATTCCATTCTGACCACAGGTATGCATGAAATTCTCCTCTCTATGGCAGTTTGATAGTAGTCGTGGAGATGCTTTACAAACCGACATCGAGTTTCATCACATTTTACAAGTTGGCCACGCCCACCCAATCACATGGCTGCCAAGCCACTCCCACCCGGTCACATGACTGGCAAGCCACTCCCACAAAGCAGGCCACACCTACAGAAGAGGTTCTAAAAAATTTTGAAACCCACCACTTGCGGGAATGGGCATTTTGCAGTATCCTTCCCCTGCCGCGCCTACCAAGCTACGCCCACAGAACCGGCGTCCTTTTTTAGGAGAAGGGCGGGGTATAAATTTAATAAAATAAATAAATAAATAAATAAATAAATAAATAGAATTTCACCACTGCGACCTAGTCCAGAGGTCTGCAAAGTCGGCTCTTTTAAGACTGGTGGATTTCAACTCCCAGAATTCCCCAGCCAGCCATGCTTGCTGGGGAATTCTGGGAATTGAAGTCCACCAGTCTTAAAAGAGACGACTTTGCAGACCCCTGACCTAGTCTATCCTGAAGGGCTTGACCGACAATGAGCCAAATTTGAGAGACAACAATGCAAGTTTACGCTGTCTGTCTGTACGTTTGTGCAGATTTTTGCTCTTCTCCAAGGTCTTGGGAAATGGGTGAATGTGAGCGAGAAAAGTTTATTCTGTTTGTTGATATTGTTGATACAGAGAAATAAAGCGAATAGGCATGAATTATGGAATATTTTGCACCAGTTGAAGGTTGGTGGCTGACTGCGGTGAGGGATATATAGGATGGGAACGAAGCAGACATGCAAATAAATGTAATGTTTAGCAAATGGTGCAGTGCTGAGCAGGGAAGGATGGGTGGTGTTGCTCCTCTGGTATTGATGGATAAATAAATATTGGGAGCAGCCATCCCTCATGCACAAGTTTGACAGACCTCAGTAAAAAGCCCTGAAAACAGTAAAGATATCTTTGGCTTTTGAGCTCCTTCCCTTTCTTTCTAAGAAAAGATTCTTCTTGTGGGCATATTAAGCTTCCAAGGAAAAGGAAACGCTGCATATCTACATCCAATGCTCCAAAACTGGAAGTTTCAAAGAAGAGATTGGACAACCATTTATCTAAAATGGCGTAGGGTTTCCTGTCTAAGCAGGGGGTTGGACTAGAAGACCTCCAAGGTCCCTTCCAACTCTGTTATTTTGCTAACACATTCTGGTAAGGAAGCATCCAGTCTCCTGCAGATCAAGCCCATTTCATCCTAATCCCCAAGGATACGATACGATACGATACGATACAATACAATACAATACAATACAATACAATACAATACAATACAATACAATAGCAGAGTTGGAAGGGACCTTGGAGGTCTTCTAGTCCAACTCCCTGCTTAGACAGGAAACCCTACGCCATTTCAGACAAATGGCTGTCCAACCTCTTCTTAAAAATTTCCAGTTTTGGAGCATTGGATGTAGATATGCAGCATTTCCTTTTCTTTGGAAGCTTAATATTCCCACAAGAAGAATCTTTTCTTAGAAAGAAAGGGAAGGAGATCAAAAGAAGATGTTGGATAGCCATTTGTCTGAAGTGGTGTAGGGTTTCCTGTCTAGGCAGGAGGTTGGACTAGAAGACCTCCAAGGTCCCTTCCAACTCTGTTGTTCTATTCTATTCTATTCTATTCTATTCTATTCTATTCTATTCTGGTTGCAGTGTCATCCCCTGGCTTGCGTGATTGCCATTTATGACCTTCTGAAAAGTGAAATCAATGGGGAAGCCAGATTTACAGTACTTAACAAGCTATTGGAGAATAGTTTGACTCCCTCTTCTTTGTGGCATCCCTTGAGATATTGGAAGACTGTTATCATGTCTCCCCTAATCGTTCTTTTCATTAAACTAGACCTGGTCCTTCTTTTCATCGCAGTCTAAAGGGGATCACACGACTCCGGAACACGGCGACCGCCATAAATATGAGTCAGTTGCCAAACGTTCACAATTTTGACCCATGGGACCGTGGGCACGTCACCATGGTCACAAACACCAAAAATGGTGTTTTTTCAGCCCCGTTGTAACTTTGAACGGTCACTAAACGAATTGTTGTAAGTCGAGGGCTACCTGAAAGCTGGATGAAGCAGGAGTTGGGGTGGTTTTGAAAGTTCTGGGGGTCCCTCGTGACCTTCCCGGGTCTCCTCAGGATCAAAATTATTTACCAGTCTATGTTGAAAAATAATACAATATTAAAATCCCATCAAACAATCATGAGGTGCCGTAGACGAAGCGGATGGATCCATTTTAATTTTTAATATGGCAAATATCAATAAACATGACCCACACAAGCAAATACCCTTTGGGGGTCCTCTATAATTTTTGAAAGGGGGAAGGCTTCCCGAAAGGAATTTGTTTTTTTTTTTTTTTAAAGAAGAAGCAATATTGTAGAGGTTTGCATTCCTGCGTTCGAGGAGAGAAGGTAAAAAAAAAAAAAGGAACGATTATTTATTCATTTTATGTATTTTATTACCCACCCAACTCAAATGGCCTCTGAATGATTATAAGAAGGAACATGAACTAAGCAGACAATGGAGGGACTGGGTGGTTTACTCACATAGGTAGTCCTTTACTTACAGTCTGTCATTTAGTGACCCTTCAAAGTTACGACGACACTGAAAAAAAAGTGACTGATAACCAGTCCTCGCACTTACGACCGTCACCGCATTCCCCACAATCATGTGATCTAAATTCAGGCACTTGGGAATCAACATGGATGGTCCTTGCGCGCGCGCGCAAAGAGGTAGGAAAAGATTTGGAATCCGACCACTGAAGATGATGATATTTTTATTTTCATATCCTTGGGAAGTTCCTGCCCGTCATGGATAGGAATATTGGGTGAATGTGGTCCGGTTCAGCGTGCATTGCGTGGTAATTCCGTTTGCAAAACCCAGCGTTCTAATTGACAATTTTAATTAAAACAACACGTTTCTAACTCTTCCACCTGAAGGTTTCGGAGGCTGGAAAGGGAAGATGGAGAAGATTTTATAGCAGTGAATAGGTTAAGTACTCCTGTTTAACTACCTTCTCTCCCTCTCTCTCCCTCTCCCTCTCTCTCTCTCTCTCTCTCTTTCCCCCAATGCACCAAAGCTGGGTGACTTATGAGAAAGATTTGAAGCAGCAGAATAAACTATGCAAAGCAAGGGAAATCATGCAAGTTTCGCTTAATTTCATTAAACAAATTAATTTAATTAAAAGCAATTGTGCTCGTTTGCTTAATAGGTTTTAGATGATTTTGCTGCTGCGTTAAGAACGTAAGAGGAACTCGGCTGGTTCAAACTAAGGGCCCACCTAGTCTAGTATCTTGCTTCACAGGGGTAGTAAGCAGATCCCTCATACCTCTAAATAGGGGGGCAGTTCTTTCAGCTGTCACCCCCACTTCTATCCTCTTACAATACAATACAATAGCAGAGTTGGAAGGGACCTTGTAGGTCTTCTAGTCCAACCCCCTGCATGGGCAGGAATCTTATACCATTTCAGACAAATGGCTGTCTAACATCTTTTTAAAGACTTCCAGGGTTGGGGCATTCACAACTGCTGGAGGCAAGCTGTTCCAGAGGTTAATTGTTCTTACTGTTAGGAAATTTCTCCTTAGTTCTAAGTTGCTTCTCTCCTTGGTTAGTTTCCACCCATTGCTCCTTGTCCTGCCCCCAGGTGTCTTGGAGAAAAGTTTGACTCCCTCTTCTTTGTGGCACCCTCTGAGATATCGGAACACTGCTATCATGTCTCCCCTGGTCCTTCTCTTCATCAAACTAGACATACCCAGTTCCTGCAGCCGTTCTTCATATGTCTTAGTCTCCAGTCCTCTAATCATCTTGGTTGCTCTTCTTTGCACTCTTTCCAGAGTCTCCACGTCTTTTCTACATCGTGGCGACCAAAACTGTATGCAGTATTCCAAGTGTGGCCTTACCAAGGCACTATACAGTGGCATTAACACTTCACGCGATCTAGATTCTATCCCTCTGTTGATGCAGCCTAGAACTGTGTTGGCTTTTTTGGCAGCTGCTGCACACTGCTGGCTCATATTTAAATGGTTGTCCACTAGGATTCCGAGATCCCTCTCACAGTTGCTACTATTGAGCAAGGTACCACCTATACTGTACTTGTGCATTTGGTTTTTCTTGCCTATATGTAGGACCTTACTTTTTTCACAATTGAATTTCATTTTATTAGACAGTGCCCAATGTTCAAGTTTGTCTAGATCCTTCTGTATCTTAAGCCTATCTTCTGGAGTGTTGGCTATTCCTGCCAGCTTGGTGTCGTCTGCGAATTTGATGAGTTCCCCATTTATCCCCTCATCCAAATCGTTGATGAAGATGTTAAAGAGTACTGGGCCTAAAACAGAGCCTTGGGGGACTCCACTGCATACTCTTCCCCATATACAGGTAGTCCTTAACTTACCTACCTCCACAATTGAGCCAAAAATTCCCGTTGCTAAACAAGATTGTTAGGTGAGTTTGGCTCCCTTTTAAGACCATTCTTGCCGCAGTTAAGTTAAGTGAATCATTAGTTGTTAAATTAGGAACACGGTTGTTAAGTGAATCTGACTTCCCCATTGTCTTTGTTTGTCAGAAGGTCGCAAGAGTTAATTACACAATCCCGGGGGCACTGCAACCGTCATAAATATGAGCCATTTGCCAAGGGTCTGAATTTTGATCATGGGACCATGGGGATGCTGCAACGGTCGTAAGTGTGGAATATGGTCATAGGTCATTTTCAGGGTCATTGTATCTTTGAACGGTCACTAAGTGAACCCTTGTAGCAGGACTACCTGATTCTGCATCAGATTTGTTCCCTAGGCCATTCATCTGGTAAACTCGTAAGATTCGTATTTCTCGCCATATACATGTATACATCTGAACTAGACTGTGTTGTTTCCCCCATATAATATATATGGGGGTTTGCATAATTTTGTAGATGTTCAGGTTAACAGAGTTGGAAGGGGCCTTGTAAGTCCGTGGTGGCGAACCTATGGCACGCATGCCACAGGTGGCATTCAGAGCCATTTGTCAGGGCCAGCTGACCACCTGTTGGGGATCTCTCCTTTAGGACAGGGGTCCCCAACCTTTGCAACTTTAAGTCTGAAGGACTTCAGCTCTCAGAATTCTCCAGCCAGCAAAGCTGGCTGGAGAATTCTGGGAGCTGAAGTCCTTCAGACTTAAAGTTGCAAAGGTTGGAGACCCCTGCTTTAGGAGACAGAAAGTTGTGCAGTGGAATATGCAGCTAGAGAAACGTTGCTAGTAGACACACGGATAGAGTCTCAGACATTGATAGTAAAAACAAGTAGCTTTCCTTGTGATGGAAAACTAAACTACTGCTTCACAAGCAGTGATAGGAGGTATTGAATCAAATACAGTCCTTAACTCACAAACAATTGCTTACAGTTACAATCCATGATTCTTCCTTGTTCAGTCAGTCAATCAGTCCGTCACAGCGAGCAGAGAGAGAGAGAGAGAGAGAGAGAGAGAGAGAGAGAGAGAGAGAGAGCTCTCCTGGCTTCCTCTTATTACTGAGTTAATTACAGCTGCTAATTACATTCAAACATTTAAAGTAACAAAGACCATTTGTCATCATGGCTTATATATATTGCCAAACTAACACCAGGAGTATACTCCTAACACCACCCTTCTTTTGAGACCATTTTTCGCCCCCCCGGAGCCTCCTGAAGGCCCCTGAATACTCTGGAGTATGAAAAACGGCCCTATGGACAAACCAGAAATCACTTCCAGTTTGCTCGTAGGGCTGTTTTTTGCCCTCCGGAGCCTTCAGGGAAGCTCCTGAAGCCTCCCGGGGGGGGGGAGGCTGTTTTCGCCCTCCCCAGGCCCCTATAAACCCTCTGGAGCCTGGGGAGGGTGAAAAAAGCACGGCAAAAGTGGGGGGAAGCACTGGTCGTGCGCACATGCGCACTGGGGTTGTGCGCATAGCATTATGGGTGTGGCACACCCACGCACGACCTCCCTGCACTCCCTCCACTTTTGGCACGTAAGCCAAAAAAGGTTCACCATCACTGTTGTAGATCATCTAGTCCCAAGCAGGAGACCCTACACCATTTCTGACAAATGGCACTCCAGTCTCTTCTTGAAAGCCTCCAGTGATGAAGCTCCCACAACTTCTGAGGGCAACTTCTGTTCCATGGGTGGATTGCTCTCACTGTCAGAAAATTTCTCCTTATTTCCAGGTTGAATCTCTCCTTGATTTATTTGTAGTTAGTTAGTTAGTTGCCATGTTTATGTAGTGTCTGTTGGAAGTGGAGTCCCTCTGAGAGCTGTATGCAAATTATGACATTTCATTTTCATGTATCCCGATTAGTGTACATGTAAAGTGACAATAAAGTTATTCTAAGGAAGTCTAAATTTCACAGAATTGTGTCGGGTCAGTTGTGGCTTTCCATCCTTAAAGGTGTGTCCGGGGGTGGGCTTCACATATATTACCACTGGTTCGCCACACACGAAAAATAGGAGTACGCGCACGCAAGCTTGTTACATTCATGCATGTTGTCTTCTGCATATGCGCATGGCCTTCCATGAATGTGCTTTGCTCACAGGCACGGCTTGCATGCATGCGCGTGGCTTAGAAAATGTGGCTAAATAGGATAACATAGCCACCTGCAAGTCGCCACTACTCATTCGCCCGAACCAGTCCGAACCGGCTGAGTACCACCACTGGCCGTGTTCCTTGAGAGCCCGATCCCTCGCGACTTCCTCGGGAGAAATCCTTTCCCAGCAAAAGCATCTAGGTGAAACGCATTGCTGGTGCTCCGTTAGGAATCCGATGTGCTCTCCACAGCTTAGCACCTCTGAAATCTGCTTTGCTCCACGTCTGTCTGCTTTCCTCAGAAAAACTAATGCATGAAAGATGAAGCCAGGCTGGGCTTTAGCCACAGGAGACGCGATGCCCACTGTCTGGCCATTTTTTTTTTAAACCTTGGAATTCATCTGTGTAAAGAAGGGAGATTTCTGCATATTTTGGAGACACAGCGTGGCTCCCTTGACATTGATGCGTCGGCCACAGGGTGGGATGCTGGAGTTTGTCCGAGGCTCATCGTTCACATGTTGCTTTGCAAAACGATGATTCTTTCTTGGCCAGCCACCAGAAGTTTGCTGAGCCGTGGAATATGGGAGTAAACGCTCGTAAAAATAGTTCCCGGGAAAGATGTCAGAATATAAATTTGACTGGGTAGAATTTTACAAACAGCTTTGCCGAGCGAATCAGTCATTCGTTAATTCTGATGTCTTCATTTCTCTTTCTCTTTTTTTTTTTTTTGCCCCGGAACTCAGGCTAAAAAAGAGACTAGATATCTGCAGACTGGAAAAAGCTATACAGCTTTAAGAATGGAAAGTGATCTACATTTTGGTCGCCACAATATAAAACAGATGATGAGACTCTAGAAAGAGTGCAGAGAAGAGCAGCGAAGATGATTAGGGGACTAGAGACTAAAACATATGAAGAACTGGGAATGTCTAGTTTAATGAAAAGACAGACCAGGGGATAAATGATAGCAGGCTTCCAATATCTCAGGGGTTGCCACAAAGAAGAGGGAGTCAAACTATTCTCCAAAGCACCTGGGGGCAGGACAAGAAGCAATGGGTGGAAACTAATCAAGGAGAGAAGCAACTTAAAACTGAGGAGAAATTTCCTGACAGTGAGAACAATTAACCAGTGGAACAGAAGTTGCCTCCAGAAGTTGTGAATGCCCGAACACTGGAAGTCTTCAAGATGTTGGATAGCCATTTGTCTGAAATGGTATAGGGCTTCCTGCCTAAGCAGGGGGTTGGACTAGAAGACCTCCAAGGTCCCTTCCAACTCTGCTATTGTATTATTGTATTGTAAATATAAACAGCAGCCATGGTGATTAGTCGATAAATAGTAAAGTCAATTAACCACGCACTTCAAATATACTGAGCTGAGGCAGGCGTAGGATTCAGCCGGTTCGCATTGGTTTGGGCGAACTAAATGTTTTTTGTTTTTTTTTAAATTATTTGTTTCATTTTTTTAAACACAACATAAAAAACCAAATGTTAATTTTTGAATCCGGTTCGCCGAATTCCAAGGACTGGCTGGCCCTGCCCACCCCACCCCTCTCAGGAGTCTCCACGCGGCATGTTCACCATGCCAGGTAATTGCAGAGCCAATGCAGAGAGGGTGAAAAACGGGCCTATCAGAAGTCTGGAAACGAGCCTTTTTCCAGCCTCCGGAGGATCTCCAGAGCCCGGGGGAAGACATTTTAACCCTCCTGGAGGCTCGGGGAAAGCCTCGGGAGCCTGGGGAGGGCGAAAACTCCCCCCTCCCACCATGGTGCAGGAGGCCACGCCCATCATGGCCACGCCCACCCAGCAACCGGGCAGAGAAGCGTTTGCTAACATTTTTTTCAATCCTGCCGCTGAGCTGAGGCCTAGAAACATGCCCAAGTTTTTAGAGCTTTGCGAAATGCTAACAAGGCTGGGGGCCGTTCTAATCTCTGAGGTGAGAATATTCCATAAGGCAGGAACTATAGCACAAAGTAGTCTTCGCTACTTTATCACTCCTGCCTCTGACACAGGTATTGATTGATTAATATTGATTAGTTGCTTGAGAAAAAAAAATCCCCGATAATGTAATGATCATAGCTAAGTACTTTAGGCATTTATAAACTACTCTAAAAAGAAAATGACATTGCCCGATGCGGTCAGATCCAAAGGTTTGGTTTTGCGGAAGCCCCAAACAAGGATGAATGCGATAGCACCTTCTCCATTCATCTTCCCAAATGACCGGCAAAGGTAGATTGCATCAGACTCTGGAGGCTCGACAGTACTGTCATTGCTCAAATTGTTATGCAGTGCCGGGAGTTGAGGACGTCATTCATATTTAATGAAATGTATGCTGTTTGGTGTTTTTTTTAATTCAACCCTTGGACAAAAGATAATTTCTTGGTTCAAGTCGTAAATACAATACAATACAATACAATACAATACAACACAACACAACACAACACAACACAACACAACACAACACAACACAACAGCAGAGTTGGAAGGGACCTTGGAGGTCATCTAGTCCAACTCCCTGCCTAGGCAGGAAGCCCTATACCGGTTTAGACAAATGGCTATCCAACATCTTCTTAAAGACTTGCAGTGTTGGGGCATTCACAACTTCTGGAGGCAACTTCTGTTCCACTGATTAATTGTTCTCACTGTCAGGAAATTTCTCCTCAGTTCTAAGTTGCTTCTCTCCTTGATTAGTTTCCACCCATTGCTTCTTGTTCTGCCCTCAGGTGCTTTGGGGAATAGTTTGACTCCCTCTTCTTTGTGGCAACCCCTGAGATATTGGAAGGCTACTATCATGTCTTCCCTGGTCCTTCTTTTCATTAAACTAGACATACCCAGTTCCTGCAACCGTTCTTCATTTGTTTTAGTTGCTAGTCCCTTAATCATCTTTGTTGCTCTTCTCTGCACTCTTTCTAGAGTCTCCACATCTTTTCTACATCGTGGCGACCAAAACTGGATGCCATATTCCAAGTGTGGCCTTACCAAGGCCTTATAAGGTGGTATTAACACTTCACGTGATCTTGATTCTATCCCTCTGTTGATGCAGCCTAGAACTGTGTTGGCTGTTTTGGCAGCTTCTGCACACGGCTGGCTCCTATTTAAATGGTTGTCCACTAGGACTCCAAGATCCCTTTCACAGTTGCTGCTATTGAGCAAGGTACCACCTATAATGTACCTGTGCATTTCTTTTTTGTTGTCTAAATGTAGAACCTTACTTTTTTCACAATTGAATTTCATTTTGTTAGATAGTGCCCAATGTTCAGGTTTGTCTAGATCCTTCTGTATCTTAAGCCTATCTTCTGGAGTGTTGGCTCTTCCTGCCACCTTGGTGTCGTCTGCAAATCATCTGGATGAGATATACAGATAAATACTCAACTTACAACCACAATTAGAACCAAAACCAGAGGTGGGATTCAGCAGGTGCTGACCAGTTCTGGAGAACCGGTAACGGAAATATTGAGTAGTTCAGAAAACTGGTAAATACCACCTCTGGCTGGCCCCGCCCCCATCTATTCTCTACCTCCTGAGTCCCAGCTGCTCGGGAGGAAATGGGGAGCTTGCAGTAACCTTCCGCTGGAGTGGGGAGGGAATGGGGATTTTACGTTGGGCCGTTTTTCTCCCTCTGGAGGCTTCAGGGAAGCCTCTGAAAGCCTCCAAGGGGCCTCCAGGCTTCTGGAGCCTGGGGAGGGCGAAAAACAGGTCCATGAGGCATCAAAAGTAGGGGGAGGGCGGGGATCGCATGCACATGCGCGTGGAGGGTCGCACGCATAGTATTATGGGTGTGGGCACCCGCCTGTGCTCCCCCCACTTTAGACCCACGATGGGGAAAAAGTTAGCCATCCCTGCCCTGTAACATTTCAGACGGGGAACAGCTGCGGAGAAGAAACAGGAAGTTGGCCATGTTGGGAAGATCGCTGACACAGGAAACAGGAGAGACCGAAAGTTTTTCCGGCCAAAGCAAAGAGTCACATGGTTAAGTCACATGGTTTGCTTGGGATTCGTCCTCTTTAACTACTCATCGCACCTGCTGGAACCATATTAACGGCGTGTACCGAGGTGCCACTGACTGTATACAGTTATGTGAGACCTCTTGAAAACCCACCTGACACTCAGCCGTTGTTGGTTTTCTCGAGCGCACTGATGGCACTCTCCATTCAAGAGTTTTGCATGAGTGGGTGCTAATGGTAAACCCGGAGCTGGAAAGCAATATGATAAAGACGAGGGAATAAATGGGGAACTCATCAAATTTGCAGACGACACCAAGCTGGCAGGAATAGCCAACACTCCAGAAGATAGGCTTAAGATACAGAAGGATCTTGACAAACTTGAACATTGGGCAGTATCTAATAAAATGAAATTCAATGGCGAAAAGAGTAAGGTTCTACATTTAGGCAAGAAAAACAAAAGGCACAGGTACAGTATAGGTGGTACCTTGCTCAATAGCAGTAACTGTGAAAGGGATCTTGGAGTCCTAGTAGACAACCATTTAAATATTATTTCACTTTCACTTTATTCAAATTTAAAATATGAGCCAGCCGTGTGCAGCAGCTGCCAAAAAAGCCAACACAGTTCTAGGCTGCATCAACAGAGGGATAGAATCAAGATTCCGTGAAGTGTTAACACCACTTTATAAGGCCTTGGTAAGGCCACGCTTGGAATACTGCATTCAGTTTTGGTCACCACGATGTAGAAAAGATGTGGAGACTCTAGAAAGAGTGCAGAGAAGAGCAACCAAGATGATTAGTGGACTGGAGACTAAAACATATGAAGAAGGGTTGCAGGAACTGGGTATGTCTAGTTTAATAAAAAGAAGGACCAGAGGAGACACAATAGCAGCCTTCCAATATCTCAGGGGCTGCCACAAAGAAGAAGGAGTCAAACTATTCTCCAAAGCACCTGAGGGCAGAACAAGAAGCAATGGGTGGAAACTAATCAAGGAGAGAAGCAACTTAGAACTGAGGAGAAATTTCCTGACAGAACAATTAATCAGTGGAACAGCTTCCCTCCAGAAGTTGTGAATGCCCCAACACTGCAAGTCTTCAAGAAGAGGTTGGATAGCCATTTGTCTGAAATGGTATAGGGTTTCCTGCCTAGGCAGGGAGTTGGACTAGATGACCTCCAAGGTCCCTTCCAACTCTGCTATTGTATTGTATTGTATTAAAGACACTTCACCCTGCACTAAGGGAGCTAAACGCCGGAGCATTCTTCAGCCGCCTAGATGGCAAAATAGGGGAATTTGGTAGCATCTTTTCAGACGGATCATTTTTTTAAATTAACAGAATAACAAGAGTTGGAAGGGCGCAAGAAAACGGCCCTACAGGCAAACCGGAAGTCCTTGATCGGTTTTAGCCCTCGGGAGCGTTCAGGGGCCTCCAGTTTGCCATCACAGCTCTATACCATTTCATACAAATGGTTGTCCAATCTCTTCTTTAAAACTTCCAGTGTTGGAGCATTCACAACTGGAGGCAATTAATTGTTCTAACTGTCAGGAAATTTCTCCTTAGTTTTAGGTTGCTTCTCTCCTTGATTAATTTCCATCCATTGCTTCTTGTCCTGCCCCCAGGTGCCTTGGAAAATAGTTTGACTCCCTCTTCTTTGTGGGAGCCCCTCAAATATTGGAACACTGCTATTATGTCTCCCCTGGTCCTTCTTTTGATTAAACTCATCCTCACAGCAACCATGTGAGGTCGACTGAGACATGGATTCGCTGGCCTGGGTTGACTTAAATGGCCATGGATTTGGAGCTCAGTTTGAACTTATAGCAATAGCACTTAGACTTAAAAGCGCTTCACGGTGCTTTTACAGCCCTCTCTAAGTGGTTTACAAAGTCAGCCTATTCTCCCCAACAATCTGGGTCCTCATTTTAGAATGGAATGGAACGGAACAGAATAGATGAGAATACCAGAGTTGGAAGGGGCCTTCTAATCCAACCCCCTCCT
Source organism: Rhabdophis nuchalis (assembly GCA_039707465.1). Lineage (NCBI taxonomy): Eukaryota > Metazoa > Chordata > Lepidosauria > Squamata > Natricidae > Rhabdophis > Rhabdophis nuchalis. The sequence goes on from CM077643.1 coordinate 26,367,270, forward strand.
TAGGCAGGACAACCCTTCACCACTTCAGACAATTGGTTATTCAACATCTTCTTGTATTCAACATCTTCTTGAAGGCTTGTAGTGTTGGGGCATTCACAACTTCTGGAGGGAATCTGTTCCATTGATTCATTGTTCTAACTGTCAGGAAATTTCTCCTCAGTTCCAAGTTGCTTCTCTCCTTGATTAGTTTCCACCCATTGCTTCTTGTTCTGCCCTCAGGTGCCTTGGAGAATAGTTTGACTCCCTCTTCTTTGTGGCAACCTCTGAGATATCGGAAGGCTGCTATCATGTCTCCCCTAGTCCTTATTTTCATAAGACTAGACATCCCCAGTTCCGGCAACCATTCCTCATATGTTTTAGCCTCCACCCACCCCCTTAATTATCTTTGTTGCTGTTCTCTGCACTCTTGCCAGAATCTCAACATTTTTTCATAATATTCAGACACTAAAAATTAGCTTTTATGAGCTGAAATTGGCTTTTTTTTTTTTAACCTCATTCCTCATTTCTACAACAACCCTAAGCCTGTGATGGCAAACCTATGGCACACGTGCCCAAAGTGGCACACAGAACCATGTCACCTGGCATTGTGCGAGGTCGCCTGTTCCAGGTTTCTGGTGCATGTGCATGCGACGATCAGCTGGTGTGCGTGTGGCAGTAACGAAAACTGGAAGAGCTGGTCTTCCATTTTCTGGCATGAGCATGCGCTCCAGCCACTGATTGGCATGTGTGCATGCACGGCAGTAACTGGAATATTTGCCGGCTGGCACGGATGTGCGCGCTGGAAACCGGAATTTCGTTTTCCCCCTCGCGCATGCCCCCTGAGCTGCTCCTCTTCATGGTGGCAGCCTAGATGAGTGTTCCTGCATACGTGGAGCGTGTGCACCCGCGAGAAGCACTCCCTTTTCAGCACTTGTGGCTGCCGGCCTGTGCGCGTGCTTCCTTTTCGGTACTCGATGCCGAAAAAGTTTGCCATCACTGACCTAAGCCAAGGTTTCTCACAGTCTCTCAACTTTGCCCCCCTTTAAAATGGGTGGACTTCAACTCCCAGTATCCCCCAGCCACCCATAGAAATTCTGGGAGGTGAAGTCCAGTCATCTGAAAGTTGTCCAGATTGAGAAACACGGCTCTGCGATTATTTTAGGGCAGAAAGCAGTGGTGGGTTGCAGGCGATACGCCCTGTTACGGGCGTAATGGTGCGTGCCGGGAGTACCGGGTACAGTGCTCTGGAGGCAGTGGTGAGTTTCAATATTTTTTAGAAACTCTTCTGTAGGTGTGGCCTGCTTTGTGGGAATGGCTTGCCGGCCATGTGACCGAGCGGGAGTGGCTTGCCAGCCATGTTCCGATACAGTGCTCTGGAGGCAGTGGTGAGTTTCAACATTTTTTAGAAACTCTTCTGTAGGTGTGGTCTGCTTTGTGGGAATGGCTTGCCGGCCATGTGACCGAGCGGGAGTGGCTTGCCAGCCATGTGACTGGGTGGGAGTGGCTTCGCAGCCATGTGACTGGGTGGGAGTGGCTTCGCAGTCATGTGACTGGGTGGGCGTGGCCAACTTGTAAAATGTGGTGAAACTCACTTAACAGCGCTCTTGCTTAGCAACCAAAATGTTGGCTCAGAAACTCTGGCATTTGAAGCACGCAAGTCTTAAAGCTGTCAAGTTACAAGTTCCTCACACCCCTAACCCTTTAGAAAAAAAACAACAACCCAGGGGTGTTCAAACTTGAGAGCTTTAAGACTTGTGGACTTCAACTCCCAGAATTCCTCCTCTCGCTCTTCCTCTTGATGATGGGCGGACGGGCAGGGGGAGGGAGCTGGTACCGGTTCTCAGCGATCCTGGAGATTTGTGGAACCTCTTCTATAGCAGAGGCTCGAACTGGTAGGAGCCCACCCCTGTCCGGAGGGCCCACCTGCCCGCCCATCCTCCTTACCTGTATTTAATCTCTTTGGCGCTACGGCCCATGCGCACAGCGCATATAGCAGCTGTGCAACGCTCTGCCAAGCAGCTGGAGCATTGTGGAGGTGTCACAGGAGGTAAGAACGCATGTGTGCAATGCGTGTGTGTGCACGCACTACGCACGTTCATGTGGTGGACGCCAATGCCCTGTTGCACCGTATCAGTTGCACCAGGTTCTGGAACCCACCACTGGCAGGAAGGATGCGTTTCAAATGCAGTTGTGTGGCTGGATTTGGAGCACGATTGCTTTTCAATGACAAGAGGCTGACAAAGGGACCCTGCGGCTGAAAAGGTTGCATATTTTTTCATCCCAGAGGTCTGGCTTTTAGGGGTTGTCTTCCTCTGAGCTTGATTCCCTCCCCTACCTCCTAAGAATAGAAATGCATTATTTTTCCCCCCGCCATCCATACATAGGTATGCCCGGCTAACAGATCTATATCACTCCATGAGTTGTTTCTCCTCACAGCAGAAAACGTGGTTGCATCTCCATTTAAATGGGACTGACGCTAACAACCAGCTTCCCACTGTGTCGAGAAGTGGCAATTGAACACAGCAGGGTGGGCTGGTTTCTCCCAGATCTCTGGCACCCTCCGAGGGACGAGCACCGCTCTGTGTGCAGTGCAGCCACCACACGGGAAGAGTAGAGGGTGAACGAGAGAGAAAACACACACATACACACAAACAGACAAGGACAGAAAAGTTGGGGTGGATTTCGTTCATCATTCTGGGGCTCAGCAAAATAGTCTTAATATCGTCTAGGCCAGGGTGTCAAACTCGAGGCCCTAATTAAGTGTTGTACTTTAGGATAGGGGTCCCCAACCTTTGCAACTTTAAGTCTGAAGGACTTCAGCTCCCAGACTTCTCCAGCCAGCTTTGCTTAAGTCCTTCAGACTTAAAGTTGCAAAGGTTGGAGACCCCTGGTCTAATTCACACACGTAACTTTCTTTCTCCCTGTCTTCTGTGCTTACCACTTTCTTTTCTTTTCTTCTTCTTTTCTTTTCTTTTCCTTTTCTTTTTTCTCCCTCCCTCCCTCCCTCCCTCTCTCCTCTCCTTCCTTCCTTCTTTCTTTCTTTCTTTCTTTCTTTTGTTCTTTCTTTCTTTTCTTTCTTGAAACTAGAAAGGAACTGAATGACCAAGAAGTAGCATTACTACATTTAAAAGTAGAACAGAAGGGAACAGTTTTGAAAGCTGATTTTACTACTGTTTTTGCAATGGTCATTAAATGAATCCATTGTCCATAATGGGGACCTTTTTTCTTTTTTTTTTTGCACAGACGCTGTAAGTAAATATGGGTTTCTGGCCAAAAACATCATCCATTGTGGTCACGTGACCACGGGGTACTGCAAATAGCTGTCAAGGCAGGCTGGCGGCCAAGCGGCCCGAACTGCAGATCATGTGACCACGAGCTGAAGTCCTTCAGACTTAAAGTTGCAAAGGTTGGGGATCCCTGCCTTAGGATGCTTGACGGATGTATCTTGTCTTTTTATGTACATTGAGAGCATCTGCACCAAAGACAAATTCCTTATGTGTCCAATCAACACTTGGCCAATAAAGAATTCTATTCTATTCTATTCTATTCTATTCTATTCTTTATTCCTTGTTCTGTTCTGTTCTATAGTTGGATCCAGCCCACAAGGCTATCCTGGTCTACCCAATGTGAAGAGAAAACATGCAGAAATATGAGGAGTGGTGCCAAGCTGCCCACACTCACCTAGTTGGCCATGCATGCCCTGCCCCCCAAGGTCAACCACAACCCTAACCCTCAATGAAATTGAGTTTGACACTCCTGTTCTAGGCCAGTGTTTCTCAATCTGAATGGAATGGAATGGAACAGAATAGATTAGAATACCAGAGTTGGAAGGGGCCTTGGAGGTCTTCTAGTCCAACCCCTTCCTTAGGCAAGAAATCCTACACCACTACAGACAATTGGTTATTCAACATCTTCTTAATAGCTTCCAGTGTTGGGGCATTCACAACTTCTGGAGGCAAGCAGTTCCACTGACTAATTGTTCTCTCAGGAAATTTCTCCTCAGTTCTAAGTTGCTTCTCTCCTTGATTAGTTTCCACCCATTGCTTCTTATTTATTTTATTTATTTTATTTTATTAGATTTATATCCCGCCCTTCTCCAAAGAGGACCCAGGGCGGCGCACAGGAATTTAAAATACATACAAAAACAAATATAAAATTTAAAAACTTATTAAATACCCAACCAAATTAAAATCCCCTAAAATAGAAGCTATCTAAAATAGTCACAGCGGAGGTTACACTAGGCCGGCTTGATGAAAGAAATGTGTCTTTAGACACTGACGGAAGAGGCGGAGGTCTGAGATGGTGCGAAGTTCTGGGGGTAGGTCGTTCCAAAGGGCGGGGCCCGCCACAGAGAAGGCCCTTCCCCTGGGTGTCGCCAGTCGGCATTGTCCGGCCGACGGCACCCTGAGAAGGCCCTCCCTGTGGGAGCGGATCGGTCGAAGGGATGTTCTTGTTCTACCCTCAGGTGCCTTGGAGAATAGCTTGACTCCCTCTTCTTTGTGGCAGCCCCTGAGATATTGGAAGGCTGCTATCATGTCTCCCCTAGACCTTCTTTTTATTAAACTAGACAGACCCAGTTCCTGCAACCGTTCTTCATATGTTTTAGTCTCCAGTCCCCTGATCCTCTTTGTTGCTCTTCTCTGCACTCTTTCTAGAGTCTCCACGTCTTTTCTACATCGTGGCGACCAAAACTGAACACAGTATTCCAAGTGTGGCCTTTTGAGTGGGTGGACTTCAGGTGTCCTGGCTGGGGAATTCTGAGAATTGAAGTCAACTCATATGTTGGCAAAAAAATAATAATAATGGCACCATAAAGTCCCCATCAATCAATTGCAAAAGGCAGCTTTACTTAGATCAACTTACATCCTGCAATGATACCTCTAACACAGGGGTCCCCTATGCACGGCATGCCAGCAACCAAGCTGTGCCAACAAGCGAAACCCCATCTGCGGGATCAAGCAGCATGAAAAACCACATCCCCTCCGGTCTGGAAAACTCTTTCTTCATGGAACCAGTGCCCAAAAGGTTGAGGGCCACTGCTCTAACATCATCAACATCTGCCTATCCCAGGTCTTTGGGATGAACTTGACAGATGGACAAAAAAACTTAAATCCAATCTGAACATCTGGCTGGCTGTGCAACAAACCATGATAAATGTCTTAAATTTGTCGTGGTTCATTGGTGGCCAAACCAGCAGTTCATAACTGGCAATATAAAGTGTCCTTTAGTTCAGGAGGGAACTAGATAATTTATGAGCTTCTTTGAGAGGTGCACAATGCTGGGGAAAGTAGAAGGAAAGAGAAGAAGAGGATAAAAAGGGAAAGGCAAAGGTTCCCGTTGCACATGCGTACTAGTCGTTCCTGACTCTAGGGGGCGGTGCTCATCTCCGTTTCAAAGCCGAAGAGCCAGTGCTGTCCGAAGACGTCTCCGTGGTCATGTGGCTGGCATGACTCAATGCCGAAGGCGCACAGAACACTGTTCCCTTCCCACCAAAGGTGGTCCCTGTTTTTTCTACTGGCATTTTTTACGTGCTTTCGAACTGCTAGGTTGGCAGAAGCTGGGACAAGCAACAGGAGCTCACTCCATTAACGCGGCGCTAGGGATTCGAACCACTGAACTGCCGACCTTTCTGATCGACAAGCTCAGCATCTTAGCCACTGAGCCATTGCGTCCCTTTTAAGAAGAGGCTAGCCAGTAATAAAATGGCTGGTCCTTGGACAGCAAAGGTGACCAATAAGTTTATTAAAGTTTAGTTTATTAAGCAAGCACTAGAGTGCATAACACCAGACATGTCACTGGAAGGTGGGGAAAAACACAAAACTGTATCTCACTTATTTTGTCCTTGTCATATGGGGGAAATTCACCGGAGAAAGTCATTATGTTGAAAAGAGTTAGCGGTAAAAGGAAACCAGGCCTTCAAAGAACATGGTGGCTGGACACCATCAAACGCCACCATGTCTCCCCATGTCCTTCTTTTTATTAAACTAGACATACCCAGTTCCTGCAACCGAGACTAAAACATATGAAGAACGGTTGAAGGAACTGGGTAGGTCTAGTTTAATGAAAAGAAGGACCAGGGGAGACATGATAGCAGACTTCCAATATCTCAGGGGCTGCCACAAAGAAGAGGGAGTCAAACTCTTCTCCAAAGCACCTGAGGGCAGGGCAAGAAGCAATGGGTGGAAACTAATCAAGGAGAGAAGCAACTTAGAAGTAAGGAGAAATTTCCTGACAGTGAGAACAATTAATCAGTGGAACAGAAGTTGCCTCCAGAAGTTGTGAATGCCCCAACACTACAAGTCTTTAAGAAGATGTTGGATAGCCATTTGTCTCACCCGGTATAGGGCTCCCTGCCTAAGGAGGGGGTTGGACTAGAAGACCTCCAAGGTCCCTTCCAACTCTGCTATTGTATTGTATTGTATTGTATTGTATTGTATTGTATTGTATTGTATTGTATTGTATTGTATTGTATTGTATTGTATTGTATTGTATAAAGCTGACACCAGCCGGCGCATAGAAAAACTCAAAGAAGTAGTGCAAGATCAGAAGATGTGGAGAGGCCCCATAGAATCGCCAAGGGTCGGACATGACTGAATGGATAACATCCTCATCCTCATCAAGATGGATGGACTCAGTTAAAGGGGTGATGGGGTCACTGTTGGAAGACCTGAAGGACCTAGTTAGGGACAAATCTCCATGGAGAAGTTCTAGCCATGTTGTCACTAAGAGTTGACCGCAACTCTGAAGGCAGGACCAGATGCGATTGGTGTATACTAATCAAGGGGAGAAGCAACCTAGAAGTAAGCAGAAATTTCCTGACAGGTAGAACAATTAATCAGTGGAACAACTTGCCTCCAGAAGTTGTGGGCGCTCCATCACTGGAAGTTTGTTTAGAAGATATTGGACAACCATTTGTCTGAAGTGGTACAGGGTCTCCTATTCGAGAAGGAGGTTAGACGGGAAGATGTCCAAGGTCCCTTCCAACTCTGTTTATTCAGATATTCGGCAACCTGATGGCACATAATTAATCGAAGGAAAGACTCAGCTCCCTTGAGAAAAATATAGGAGCTGATGGTTAGAATGCAGTATTGTAGGCTAACTCTGCCCACTTGCCAGGAGTTCGATCCTGACCTGCTCAGCTTTCCATCCTTCTGAGATTGGTAAAATGAGGGCCCAGATTGTTGGGGACAATATACTGACTGTGTAAACTGCTTAGAGAGGGCCATGAAACACTGTGAAGGGACAGGTAAATCTAGGTGCTACTGCTATTGCTTGCTAGAATGGGAAGGAGAGAGAAGAAGACAACCAGCAGCAAGGTTGATGGACTCAGTTACAGGTATGATGGGTGCAACTTTGGAAATCCAGAAGGACCTAGTTAGACTTCATGGAGAGGTTCTTCCCACACAGTTTCTAAGAGTCAACCCCGACGTGATGGCACCACATCATCAATCAATTAATCAACCAACTCCAACGGGATGGCACATCATCCATCAATTGATCGGTCAACCCCAACATGATGACACATAATCAATCAATTAATCAATCAGCCAGCCAATCAATATAAAGACCCAGTTCCCCCGAGAAGCCAGCAATGTTGGGAGAGGTGGAAGGAAGGAGAAGAAGACAATCAATAGGAAAGTGCATGGACTCAGTTACAAGGCTGATGGGAGGACCATTCAAACATTTGTAAGGCCAGAGAAAACTTAACTACGTGGTTGCTAAGAGTTGACCTTGACATTATGTTGAAAAAATAGGGCTTCCATTCCATTCCTTCCGAAGAAGCTTAATATATAGTATAATATATATTATAATTAATATATATACTTAGAAAGTGGCTGATGTGGGCAGAACCGCAGAAGAGCTGTGTGGGTTTCTTCTAGAATTCATACCAAATTAGTCAGGGGGCAGTGCCCCAGAACTAAAGAGAGCATGCTCTTTAGGCATGCTGTGTTGTGGCCCGCCGGCAGCCAGCAAAGCTGGCAGCAGAATCGGCCAGTGAGGAGGTGGGGAGGAACATGGGCCAGTCCTGGGGGCTGAGGAAAGCTCAGATGAGGCTCTGCGTTAGAGGCAGAGAGGGAGCTAGACAGCAGTGAGGAAGAGGAACAGCTGGGGCCTGTTCCCAGTGTGTGCATGCGCAGAGCTGCCAGAAGACAGGAACAACTAAGAAAGCAGGGTCGACTTAAGTGTAAAGCCACAACCTTGGAGGTGTTTGGCTCCTCCCATAGGAAACAAAAGAGGAACAAATGGGGAAGGGGGCTTTTGCAGGAAACAATTCGTTCCTTCGGTCGTTTCCAGAGTGGAAAGTTCTGTTTGTGATTCTAAGAGACACTGCGCCACGTTTTGCTTTGCGCTGTTGGGAAACTAGTTATCTGACAGCCATGCTCTAAACGAGATAAGGTGCGTGTGGATAAACATTCCTCTGAAAGACTGTTTGCTAAAGCCTTGCTGACTGTGAATGAAAGGAATTCACAGTCGTGTAAATAAAAGAGGTTTTGTCAGGGACAAAATTTTGCTAAGGAAGCCTGGGTCAGAAGATGCTGCAGCAGCCAGTGTTGAGCAGTTCTGGAGTCCTGACTGCCCCATTAACCACAGTATCAATACAATACAATAGCAGAGTTGGAAGGGACCTTGGAGGTCTTCTAGTCCAACCCCCTGCCTAGGCAGGAAACCTTATACCGTTTCAGACAAATGGCTATTCAACATCTTCTTAAAGACTTCCAGTGTTGGGGCATTCACAACTTCTGGAGGGAAGCTGTTCCACTGATTATTTGATCTAACTGTCAGGAAATTTCTCCTCAGTTCTAAGTTGCTTCTCTCCTTGATTAGTTTCCACCCATTGCTTCTTGTTCTGCCCTCAGGTGCTTTGGATAATAGTTTGACTCCCTCTTCTTTGTGGCAACTCCTGAGATATCAGAAGACTGCTATCATGTCTCCCCTGGTCCTTCTTTTCATTAAACTAGACATTCCCAGTCCCTGCAACCGTTCTTCATATGTTTTACCCTCCAGTCCCCTAATCCTCTTTGTTGCTCTTCTCTGTACTCTTTCTAGAGTCTCCATATCTTTTCTACATCGTGGTGACCAAAACTGAATGCAGGATTCCAAATGTGGCGTTACCAAGGCCTTATAAAGTGGTATTAACACTTCACGTGATCTTGATTCAATCAAGCGTTCTACAGTATGTCATTTATTTTCCCCAGAACAACAACCCTGCGTGCTGGTTTGGGGTGAGAGAGAGAGAGAGAGAGAGAGAGGTCGTGGCCCAAAGTCACCCATTGGGCTTTTATTCCTAAGGCGGGACTAGAACTCACCGTCTCCTGGTGATTGGCACAAAATCGTCTAACTCTCTTTTGTGACTACGGAGGGATTAGAACTCACTGGCTCCTGGCCCTTGATTGGGCCAAAGTCACCCCGCTTTCTTTCATGCCTAAAACAGAATTTGTGGCCTGGCGGTGCACTGACCGCTAGATCAAACTGCTTCTTCCAATAAAGTAAAGTGAATTGCCGAAAACCCACCTGGTGAGGTCAAGTCGAGATTTCAGTTGGAATGGAGGGGGAAAGATATTAAATTGGGAATAGAGAATTCCTGTGTGGCCAGGAATTGCACCTTTCAACCCATACAAAACAAAACACACACACACACACTCACTCACTCACTCACTCATTTTATTTCAGGTTGGGCTTCCAAGAATTGCCAAGTGCTGTATGCTTTGTTAAATGTCAACATGGCTTGGGATAGGATTGTCAGATAGCTAATCAAAGTAGTTTCGCCCCATTTTCCACCCGATTGATTTGATTATTTATTTATTTATTTTGAGGATGAGGCCTTCTGACTTCCGACATTAATGCATTTTATTGATAACTTGTTTGTATTTTACGGATTACAATGTTTTCGGAAGGCAAGAAAACACACTGCCATATGTTGGTGGTTTTACAACCTAGATGTGGTGCTACAAAATCTGGAGGAGTCAAGATTTCTTTCTTTCTTTCTTTCTTTCTTTCTTTCTTTCTTTCTTTCTTTCTTTCTTTCTTTCTTTCTTTCTTTCTTTCTTTCTTTCTTTCTTTCTTTCTTTCTTCCTTCCTTCCTTCCTTCCTTCCTTCCTTCCTTCCTTCCTTCCTTCCTTCATTCATTCATTCTTTACTTACTTACTTACTTACTTACTTACTTATGATTTGCTGTCCATCTCATCTGGAGGTTGAAGATTGTGGTGGTGGGGGAAGTCAGGATGAAAACTGGAGTGGAGACACTCCTACAGGTAGTTCTCAACTTACGACCATAAGTACAGGCAGGCCTCGACTTATGACCACAATTACAGGCAATCTTCAACTTACAAGTGCAATTGGGACCAAATTTCTTGAGTAGTTCAGAGAACTGGAAAATGTCACCTCTGGCTGGCCCCAGAGTGGGGTGGGAAGGGAGATTTTGCAGTATCCTTCCCCTGCCACGCCTACCAAGCCATGCCCACAGAACCGGTAGTAAAAAAATTGAATTTCACCACTGCTGACAACCGCATGATTCGCTTAGCAAACGCAGTGATTCACTTAACAACCGTGGGGGGGGGGGGACGACTCATAAAACGGGGTGCCATTCGCTCAACTGCCTTGTTTAGCAATGGAAATTTTCAGCTCCATTGTAATCGTAAATTGAGGACTACCTGTATCACAAAACACGGGCCTTTCGGCACCTTGCAAAAACATTGGATTGCAAGATCACGTGAAGGGTTAATACCACTTTATAAGGCCTTGGTAAGGCCACACTTGGGATACGGCATCCAGTTTTGGTCGCCACGAAGTAGAAAAGACGTGGAGACTCTAGAAAGAGTGCAGAGAAGAGCAACAAAGAGGATTAGGGGACTGGAGACTAAAACATATGAAGAACGGTTGCAGGAACTGGGGATGTCTAGTTCAATGAAAAGAAGGTCCAGGGGAGACATGATAGCAGTCTTCCAATATCTCAGGGGTTGCCACAAAGAAGAGGGAGTCAAGCTATTCTCCAGGGCACCTGAGGGCAGGACAAGAAGCAATGGGTGGAAACTAATCAAGGGGAGAAGCAACTTAGAACTGAGGAGAAATTTCCTGACAGAACAATGAATCAGTGGAACAGCTTCCCTCCAAAAGTTGTGAATGCCCCAACACTGGACGTCTTTAAGAGGATATTGGATAGCCATTTGTCTGAAACGGTATAGGGCTTCTTGCCTAGGCAGGGAGTTGGACTAGAAGACCTCCAAGGTCCCTTCCAACGCTACTATTGTATGTGTGAGAATTTAATCAGAATTCTCTGTGCCGTTGAAAGTAATTTCTAAAGCAAATATCATCCAAATGACTAAAAAGTATTATTTTTTTAATTTTTTTTAAAAGGGATGATTTTCCTACATGGCACCACAAGAATTTGGAAGCTGAAGATAATTGCTGGGGACAATGCCAGAAAGGCATTGGGGGGGGGGGGGGCAAAGTCCAGCCATTCTTAATGGTGTCTTAAGCAAAACGACGCACGTCGTGCGCAGCCCAAAACCAGCATGGCTCCCTCGCAGTTTGGCTAATCCTCTAATCTCTTGGATAATCTGTCCAAAAAATATACCTAAACACCCCCCCCCCCCAAAAACCCTATAAAATTGGAGTGTGTCTCTGAATATAATACGGGGAGGGTGAGGGTGGGGAGGGGGCCTAATCAGGCATGGTGGTGGGAGAAAGATTTCCCTCCCCCCTCCCGTTCCATTAATCACCCACCGTTGCCGTTTTATTAATTTTAAGAGGTGCTTGGTTTAATCTTGTAAAGTTAATGGGAAGGAGGAAGATTAGGGAAACCACGTGGGCTCTGGAGAAGCTCGGATCGGCCTCTGGGGCTTTTCCCCAACGAGTCAGACAATCGTAGCTTGGCAGAATCCATTGTTGGTAGAATTTGCAACGAGAAAAAGATTTTCTACTTGGTATTCCTAAACCGGAAACTGTGTGGTGGGTTAATAGGACCAATAACGCTTGGAAGTTTCTAGTCCTCAAGATTCAACCTGAGGAGGGGGTTGGACTAGAAGACCTCCGAGGTCCCTCCCAACTCTTCCCTTCCCTCCACTTCTCTTCCTATCCCTATCCCTAATTCTATTCTATTTTTTTCTATTCTATTCTATTCTTCTATTTTATTCTAGTCAATTCCTATTCTATTCTATTCTATTCTTTTTCTGTTCTGTTCCATTCTACTCTATTCTATTTCTATTCTAGTCAATTCCTATTCCATTCCATTCCATTCTATTCTATTCTTTTTCTATTCTATTCTATTCTAGTCAATTCTAGTCAATTCCTATTCCTATTATATTCTATTCTTTTTCTACTCTATTCTAGTCAATTCCTATTCTATTCTATTCTTTTTGTATTCTTTTTCTATTCTGTTCTGTTCTATTCTACTCTATTCTATTTCTATTACATTCTAGCCAATTCCTATTCCTATTCTATTCTATTTCTATTCTAGTCAATTCCTATTCCATTCCATTCCATTCTATTCTATTCTATTCTTCCATCTCGAATACACCCACGGCATCTCATTTCAAATTTCCTGGCCTTCTTTTAAAAAGGAAACAATTCATCAATCTTCTTAATCTAATCTTCTTAATTTTAATCATGTTGTACTATCTTTGTGTAGTTTTGTTTTTACCGTTTTATCATTTTGTAAGCCGCTCCGAGTCGCTGCAGCCGTGAGGTGGGCAGCATACCAATGCAACGAGTAAATAAAATATATGTTTTCTTATTTTCTGGACGTAACACAGATATTTCCATGCATGCCTGGTGTCTAAAAGTCCTGAGCTTTGGGGCAAGATACTATGCAATTCAGACAGTTGCAAGATTGTTCAATAGGCTTACAATAACAATTGGAACCAGATTTTCTGTTGCTAAGCAAGGCAGTCGTGAAATGAGTCACACCTGAGTTTGACACCCTTTTCAGCCGCGGTTGTTAAGTGAATCAATGCAGTTGTTAAGTGAGTCATGTGGTTGTTAAGTGAATCCAGCTTCCCACACTGACTTTGCTTGTCTGAAGCCAGTTGGGAAGGTTCGCAAATGGCGAAGATATCACCCTGGGACAAAGTAACCATCATAAATACACGTTGATTATCAAGGGTTCAGATTCTGATTACTTGACCATGCGGATGCTGCAACAGTACAGGGACCAGTTTATAAATTATTTTCTTACTCGGAGTAGTTGTAAACGAGTTATTTATAAAGCGATAAAGGCAGGATAAAAATCGAATACATACATAAATAAATCGTGGCTAGATTTCTATGCCTCTGCTGGGAAGAATGGATGAATATTGGATGTTTAGGTTGAACATATACAATACAATACAATAGCAGAGTTGGAAGGGACCTTGGAGGTCTAGTCCAACCCCCTGCCTAGGCAGGAACCTTATACCATTTCAGACAAATGGCTATCCAACATATTCTTAAAGATTTCCAGTGTTGGGGCATTCATAACTTCTGGAGGCGAATTGTTCCACTGATTAGTTGTTCTAACTGTCAGGAAATTCCTCCTCAGTTCTAAGTTGCTTCTCTCCTTGATTATTTTCGTCGTCACACACTTTGGTTGGACTCTGGTTTTTCGAGACCCGAGAACCCTTTTTTAACCATCTCTTTTCCCTCCTGTGGCAGATTCCACCAAGGGGATTACACCGTGGAGGTCAGCATCAACGATTACCTGGACATATACTGCCCGCATTATGAGCTCCCGTTTCCCATGGATCAGATGGAGAGGTACATTTTGTACATGGTCAACTACGAGGGGCACAGCTCCTGCGACCATCGGCAGAACGGCTTCAAACGCTGGGAATGTAACCGGCCGGATTCCCCCAACGGGCCCCTCAAGTTCTCCGAGAAGTTCCAGCTTTTTACCCCTTTCTCCTTAGGATTCGAATTCAGACCCGGGCACGAGTATTACTACATTTGTAAGTACCGAACGCTGCCTTACGCTTTCCCGTAACAACCGAGCAGGCTGGAGTTTCCCTGGGGTGAGGTGGAGGGAGGCGAAAACTTCATGTCCCGTACAGGAAGTGGGGATTTTAGCCTATCAGATTACCCCAGTGAAAGCTAACCTTTTTGTCATCGAGGGCCGAAAGCGCATGCACCCATAATGCAATGTGTGTGTGACCCCTCCACGCCCCCATTCCCCCTGCGCATGTACATGCAGCACACACACACCTTTTGCCCCAACCATTAAACTGGACATGCCCAATTCCTGCAACCGTTCTTCATATGTTTTAGTCTCCAGGCCCTTAATCATCTTAGTTGTTCTTCCCTGCACTCTTTCTAAAGTTTCAGTATCTTTTTTTATATTCTGATGACCAAAACTGTGAGGGCTTACCAAGACATTATAAAGCGGTACTAATTCTTCACAGGACCTTGATTCTATCCCTCGATTAATATAGCCTAGAACTGCATTGGCTTTTTTGCGGGGTCGGGGGGGAGGGCTGTTGGCAGTGACAGTTTTGGGAATGCAATGTTGCGTTTGTCGGGGTGGCGATGGGGAGGTTTTAAGGAGAGAAATGGGTTCGTTCGCTTCTGAAAAAGCCTCCCACATCCGAGACCCAAAATAAGGTAAAAGTTCCCCTCACACATATGTGCTAGTCGTTCCCTACTTTAGGGGGCGGTGCTCATCTCTGTTTTCAAAGCCAAAGAGCCAGCGCTGTCCGAAGATGTCTCCATGGTCACGTGACCGGCACGACTAAACGCCGAAGGCGCACGGAGCGCTGTTAACCTTCCCACCAAAGGCGTTTCCTGTTTTTCTACTGGCATTTTTTACATGCTTTCGAACTGCTAGGTTGGCATTTTTTTTCTTATTTTTTTTCATTTTATTCGATTTATATACCGCCCTATTTTCACCTAAAAGGGACTCAGGGCTGTGCACAGAAAGATAAAAACCTAACAATACATACAAAATATAAAAGACAATTAAATTATTAAACCTGTGCTAAGATTTAGATAATATAAAAATTAAAACCAATAAATATCAAAATTTACAATTATACCCTTAGTCTATGTCAGGCCGGCTAAATGAAAGAAATGTGCTTTTAACATCCGACGGAAGAGGCGTAGGTCCGTGATGGTACGGATATCGGGGGGCAGGTCGTTCCAGAGTGCCGGACCCGCCACAGAGGAGGCTCTTCCCCTGGGAGTCGCCAGCCGGCATTGACCGGCTGACGGCACCCTGAGGAGGCCCACTCTGTGGGAGCGGACAGGTCGAAGGGAGGTATGTGGTAGGAGGCGGTCTCTCAAGTAACCAGGACCCGTGCCATGGAGCGCAGAAGTTGGGACGAGTCATGGGAGCTCACGCCGTTAACGGGCCCTAGGGATTCGAACCGCCAAACTGCCGACCTTTCTGATCGACAAGCTCAGCATCTTAGCCCCTGAGCCACCGCGACCCTGAGACCCAAAATACTCCCCTCCAAACAGGCCTTACCCCTTTGCAAGGATATCGCAAGATCCGGGCGTTGTCTCCCGACACCCTTCGGAGGACTGAAGCGGAAGATGCAATCAAGAGATTGTGTTGACAACCCCCCCCCCCCAAGTTTCACCCACCCCAATTTAGCTTGGAAGGATATTAGTGTTTTCCCCGGCATTAACTGGAGATAATCATCTAGTCTTGACTGGCAAAGAACCTTTTGTAGGTGAGCGTGTGTGATTAGGGAGGAGAGGGGAGGGCTGTGTTTGCTATCCATGGCCTCAACAAATTAAAAGCCACGTCTAACAGAGAACACACATTTATCTACACTTAACCAGTCAATCGCTGGGAGCTTTCCTTGAAAGAGTGTGTTTTTATTTATTTACTGGACCACCCGTGACCGGTCGGGTCATCCTTTCACAGATATTTCCTTAGCAGATTCCTCAGTTTTTTTTCAACCAAGGCAGAGCTTCCGATGGATTTGAAAACTTCTTTAAAATCCAGGGAGGTATTCAAGAGGCATTGCTGCCTCGAAAGCAGCACACATTAAACTGCAGCAGATGATCACCGGAAATAGAATAGAATAGAATAGAATAGAATAGAATAGAATACAATAGCAGAGTTGGAAGGGACCTTGGAGGTCTTCTAGTCCAACCCCCTGCCTAGGCAGGAAACCCTACATCACTTCAGACAAATGGTCATCCAACATCTTTAAAATTTCCAGTGTTGAATGGAGCATTCACAACTTCTGGAGGGAAGCTGTTCCACTGATTCATTTTTCTAACTGTCAGGAAATTTCTCCTCAGTTCTTGGTTGCGTCTCTCCTTGTTTAGTTTCCACCCATTGCTTCTTGTTCTGCACTCACGTGCCTTGGAGAATAGCTTGACTCCCTCTTCTTTGTGGCACCCTCTGAGATATCGGAAGGCTGCTATCATGTCTCCCCTAATCCTTCTTTTCATTATTCTGGCAGCTTCAAGTTGCCAAGGTTGAGAAACACTGCACTAAACCAACCTTGCCGTATGCTGCACTCTTTCGCCCAATGAAAGGCTACAGAAAACGAGGCGTTTAATAGTATATAGATTTTATTTATCAAATTTTTATAGCTGCCCACTCTCACAAGAAATGACCAGGGGGCGGTGTTCAGCAATTAAAAAAGCAATAATTATAGAAATAACAATCATTGTAAAAATGTAAATCCATCGTTATTTTAAAAAAATCAAAATAAATTAAAAAGTACACAAACCGTTTGCAGACATGGAGGAAATGGACTAGTAGAGCCATCTTCAGAGGTTATTGATTATCGGTTCCTTGTGCCCCCCTGAAAGATTTTGGTGCTTTTTACAGGAAGGAAGGAAGGAAGGAAGGAAGGAAGGAAGGAAGGAAGGAAGGAAGGAAGGAAGGAAGGAAGGAAGGAAGGAAGGGAAAGGGGAAAGAAAAGAGCAAGGGGGAGGGAGAAAGAAGGAAGGAAAGAAAAGAAGGAAGGAAGGAAGGGGAAAGAAAAGAGCGAGGGGGAGGGAGAAAGAAGGAAGGAAAGAAAAGAAGGAAGGGAGGGAGGGAGGAAGGGAGGGAGGAAGGAAGGAAAGAAGGAGGGAAGGAAGGAAGGGAAAGGGGAAAGAAAAGAGCGAGGGGGAGGGAGAAAGAAGGAAGGAAAGAAAAGAAGGGAGGGAGGGAGGGAGGGAGGAAGGAAGGAAGGAAGGAAGGAAGGAAGGAAGGGAAAGGGGAAAGAAAAGAGCGAGGGGGAGGGAGAAAGAAGGAAGGAAAGAAAAGAAGGAAGGGGAGGGAGGAAGGAAGGAAGGAAGGGAAAGGGGAAAGAAAAGAGCGAGGGGGAGGGAGAAGGAAGTAAGGAAGGAAGGAAGGAAAGAAAAGGAAGGAAGGGGAAAGAAAAGAGCGAGGGGGAGGGAGAAAGAAGGAAGGAAAGAAAAGAAGGAAGGAAGGAAGGAAGGAAGGAAGGAAGGAAGGGGAAAGAAAAGAGCGAGGGGGAGGGAGAAGGAAGGAAGGAAGGAAGGAAGGAAGGAAGGAAGGGGAAAGAAAAGAGCGAGGGGGAGGGAGAAGGAAGGAAGGAAGGAAGGAAGGAAGGAAGGAAGGGGAAAGAAAAGAGCGAGGGGGAGGGAGAAAGAAGGAAGGAAAGAAAAGAAGGAAGGAAGGAAGGAAGGAAGGAAGGAAGGAAGGAAGGAAGGGGAAAGAAAAGAGCAAGGGGGAGGGAGAAGGAAGGAAGGAAGGAAGGGGAAAGAAAAGAGCGAGGGGGAGGTAGAAAGAAGGAAGGAAAGAAAAGAAGGAAGGAAAGAAGGAAGGAAGGAAGGAAGAAAAAGAAAGAAAGAAAGAGTTGTTGCTTTCTACCCCCACTCCACCCCCCCATCTTAATCTCTGGAACTCACCGCTGCAGGATATTCTTAGGTTTGATAATCTTCCCTGTTGCTTTTGTTTCCTAGTTTTGTGTTTGCCTTGAACCACCCTCAAAGGATCTCAATTTGATATAGCCTGCCATTCCCCACAATATTATCATTTTGACCAGGAAAAACAAGGCTGTTGACTAAATTCACATCACCCCATTGACCTCCTGGTGTGCCTATGTAGCTCTTTATTGTGGCCATGCCTCATTGAAACAGAGAGGGCACGAGTATCTCTCCTTTTTGGCACAATTTTAATCTTCTGCCGAGATCTATTTTCATAATTAAAAGAAGGAGAAGAAGAAGAAAAAAATCCGAGAACGCCATGCCCAACTCCCGACTTCTGATTACACTGTCAATCCTAACTAAGCAATCACGGCGACTGGTTTAATTAGCAAGAATGACTCTATTTAAACTCCATTGGGGCCTTGGGAATGGGGGATGCTTCGCTACCCAGCTGGGGCCACATTCTGAGAAAAATAATAAAAATAAACTCATGTTTAGCACAGAACGAAAGAGAGCAGGGAGAGAGGAGAAGAAATGGCTCAAAGAAGTATCGGAAGGTCTGGGTGAGAAACATTAACGGCCGCCTCGTTCCTGACCATATTTGACATTATTATTATTTAGTTAGTTAGTTTGTCACTCATATACAATACAATACAATAGCAGAGTTGGAAGGGACCTTGGAGGTCTTCTAGTCCAACCCCCTGCCTAGGCAGGAAACCTTATACCGTTTCAGACAAATGGCTATCCAACACCTTCTTGAAGACTTCCAGTGTTGGAGCATTCACAACTTCTGGAGGGAAGCTGTTCCACTGATTAATTGTTCTCGCTGTCAGGAAATTTCTCCTCAGTTCTAAGTTGCTTCTCTCCTTGATTAGTTTCCACCCATTGCTTCTTGTTCTGCCCTCAGGTGCTTTGGAGAATAGTTTGACTCCCTCTTCTTTGTGGCAACCCCTGAGATATTGGAAGACTGCTATCATATCTCCCCTGGTCCTTCTTTTCATTAAACTAGACATACCCAGCTCCTGCAACGGCCCTCAGGTGCCTTGGAGAATAGTTTGACTCCCTCTTCTTTGTGGCAACCCCTGAGATATTGGAAGACTGCTATCATGTCTCCCCTGGTCCTTCTTTTCATTAAACTAGACATACCCAGTTCCTGCATGTACAAGATAACAGGAATAAGAATAAACATGAATAAGAACACAGGAAATGGGTGCAAATAAATGGGGACATTAGGATAGGGAGGTTAGACACGCTGGTGCACTTGAGATCAACAGTACACCATTTGTGGTTGAAGCTGTGTGAGGGTTGGAGGATGTAACAACGGAGTCAGGTAGAGCATTCCAGGCGTTGACCACTCTGTTGCTGAAGTTGTATTTTTTGCAATCGAGTTTGGAGTGGTTTACCTTGAGTTTGTATCTATTGCTTGCTCGTTTATTATTGCAGTTGAAGCTGAAGTAGTCGTTGACAGGTAGGGCATTGTAGCAGATAATTTTGTGTACTACACTTAGGTCAGACTGTAGACGGCATAGTTCAAGCCCAACATTTTGAGCCTGGTGGCATAAGGGATTCTGTTGTGAGCAGAGGAGTGGAGGACTCTTCTCGTGAAATATCTCTGGACTCGCTCGATTGTGTTAATGTCCGATATACAGTGCGGATTCCAGGCAGACGAGCTGTATTCAAGAATTGGTCTAGCAAAGGTTTTGCATGCCCTAGTTTGCAGTTCAATGTTACCGGAGAAGAAGCAAGATTAGGTTGACAACTCTTAATGCCTTTTTGGCAACGCTGTGACAGTGAGCTCTGACACGTAGATCATTTGACATGAGTACTCCAAGGTCATTGACAGTACGGGGGTCGTCTACGAGATCGTAATGATCTTGCGAAATGATCTGGGCTTCAGCCTTTCGATGAGACCTCTGGTCTTTTTCAGTTAAACATTTTTTTCACTCATTTTTTATTAGTTTTATAAATAGCTCAAGCTGGTGAACATAGCTAATACTCCTCCTTTCTGTTTTCCCTGTAACAACAACCCTGTGAGGTGGGTTGGGCTGAGTGAGAGAATAACTGGCCCCAAGTCACTAGCCGGGTTTCATGGCTAAGGTGGGACTAGAACTCACGATCTCCGGATGGTTGGCCCAAAGTCACCTAGCTGGCTTTTATGAATAAGGCGGGATTAGAATCACTGTCTCCTGGTGATTGGCCCAAAGTCAGACAGTCATCTTTCATGGCTAAGGTGGGACTAGGACTCACTGTCTCCTGGTGATTGGCCCAAAGTCACCTAGCTGTCTTTCATAGCTAAGGCGGGACTAGAACTCACAGTTTCTTGGTGATTGGCCAAAAGTCACCCAGTCATCTTTCAGGGCTAAGATGGGACTAGAACTCACAGTCTCCTGATGGTTGGCCCAAAGTCACCTAGCTGGCTTTTATGAATAAGGCGGGAGTAGAATTACTGTCTCCTGGTGATTGGCCCCAAAGTCAGCCAGTCATCTTTCAGGGCTAAGGTGGGACTAGAACTCACTGTCTCCTGGTGATTGGCCAAAGTTACCTAGCTGTCTTTCATAGCTAAGGCAGGACTAGAACTCACAGTTTCTTGGTGATTGGCCCAAAGTCACCCAGTCATCTTTCAGGGCTAAGGTGGGACTAGAACTCAGTCTCCCAGTGATTGGCTCAAAGTCCCCCAGCTGGCTTTTATGAATAAAGTGGGATTAGAATCACTGTCACCCAGTGATTGATCCAAAATATAAAAGTATCCTTTCTCCTTCCTCTTTCTTTCTTCTTTGTATCCTTCCTTCCTTTTCTTTCTATCCTTCCTCTTTCTTCTTTCTATCCTTCCTCTATCTCCTCTGTCTTCTTTTTATTCTTTCTTCCTCTTCTTTCTACCCTTCTTCCTTACTACCTTCCCCGTTTTCTTTCTATCTTTCCTCCCTTCCTCTTTATTCTTTCTATCCTTCCTTCCTTTTTCTTCTATCTCCTACCTTCCTATCTCCCTCTGACTTTCTTTTCCCTTTTTCTTCCTTCCTCCCTTCCCCTCCCTCCCTCCCTCTTACTAGAAATTCAATTGGTAGGAAATAGTCAGCTTTAGAAATAAAACCAAAGATTGCACATGACATTTTCTGCCAGCTGAGATGAATAGCTTTCCAGCAGGCCTTCTCTCTTAGTCCGGCCACTTGAGCCCACAAAGCTTATTGTCCATTGGCTGCAGCCACTGAGATGCTGTTAACCAAAGGACTTGGGAAAAACCGGTGCTTGTAAAAAAGCTTCTTTGTTATAGGCAAACCAGGTTATATACAGCTTGGATTTCCACCCTGATTGGCAACCATTCTCCAGGTCCGGCTTGCTGGAGAGAAAGAAGACTGAACTGGGCAGCCTTCTGGGTCCCAGTTACTGTATTTTTTGGAGTATAAGACGCACCAAGAGTTTGAAGAGGCAAATTAAAAAAAACATTTTTTTGCACTTTGCAGACCTCCCCAAAACAGCCCATATTTTTGTGAAAACGACCACATTTTTTGTCCAAAAAAAAAAAGGGCATGCATAGCCTTTAGGAGGCTTATAAAGTACTCCTGGGAGCTGGGGGGGGGGGGGACGAGCAAAAAACGGCCTGCTTTCGTCATTTTTGCCCTCCCCAGCCCCCAGGAGCTTCTGGAAGCCTCCTAAAAGCTATGCACAGCCATTTGTTTGCAAATGGGGCTGGTTTTAGGAGGGCAAAAATGCTGTATTT
Source organism: Rhabdophis nuchalis (assembly GCA_039707465.1). Lineage (NCBI taxonomy): Eukaryota > Metazoa > Chordata > Lepidosauria > Squamata > Natricidae > Rhabdophis > Rhabdophis nuchalis. Next base: position 26,388,772 of record CM077643.1, read on the forward strand.
AGTGTATAAGACCCACCCAGATTTATATCCTCTTTTTTGAGGGAAAAATGTGCGTCTTATACTCAGAAAAATACAGTAAGCTACAGATTTCTGGTTACACAGCACAACACAACACTTTCTACCTAGCCACTGTCCTTTGCCCACCCAGTCTGATACAGGTAGTCCTTGACTTCCGACCACAATTTGGGCCAGAATTTCTGGGGTTCAATGAGTCGGTGATAAGCGAGTTATCCAATTTTATGACCCCTTTTTCCCACGGTTGTCAAGTGAATCCTTGCAGTTGTTAAGCGAATCCGACTTTCCCCATTGATTTTGTGTCCGAAGCGGTCTGGAAAAGTCACAAGTCACGATTACGTAACTGCAGGACGCTGCAACCGTCCTTGGATCCCATGGACCATGGAGATGCTATAACAACCGCTGTAAGCGCGAGAACTGTTTGTAAGTCCGTTTTTCACCGTGCCGTGGTAGCTTTGAATGGTCACTAAATGAATGCTTGTAAAGGGAGGACTACCTGTAATCCAAGCCATTCCTTGCCAATTAACACGTATGATGACATAAAAACAGAAAAAGAGAGAGAGAGAAAAAAAAACCTAGAGCTGGTTTTTTCCCCCCCTCCTATCAGCTGATAATATCTAAAGTCACCTCCAAATGTGCTTTTGGACATTGTCTTACAACACAGTGGGGTTTTGTTTAATCTTTTTTGTAGCTTTTCTAACTCTGGGAACTTGCTTTGAATTATGAGCTGTTGCAAATGTGTCCCAGAAACAGGACAGAACGTAGTTTTTTTGCAAGGACAATTCACCTAGGAAACACACTGGAGCGTTCATTAGAATCCTTCTTAAGCAGGGGAAAACCAACCTCCGCGTCGTGGACCGACACTGCGCCATGACATGCCAGAAAACCGGGCCGCACAAACAAGCAAAGCCCCATCCGTGGGACACAGGCAGCAGGCAAAACCACGCCCCTCCGGTCTGTGGAAAAACCCTCTTCCACAAAACCAGTCCCTGGTCCCCAAAAGGTTGGGGGAGGCAGTGCTGGATAGGTTGGGATTAAGGCAGGGATGCCCAAACTTGGGAACTTTAAGACTTGTGGACTTCAACTCCCAGAATTCCCCAGCCAGCTATGCTGGTTGGGGAATTCTGGGAGTTGAAGTCCACAAGTCTTAAAGTTCCCAAGTTTGGACATCCCTGGATTAAGGTAAAGGTTCCTCTGGCACATATGTGCTAGTCGTTCCGGACTCTAGGGGGCAGTGCTTATCTCCGTTTCAAAGCCGAGGAGCCAGCGCTGTCCGAAGACGTCTCCGTGGTCATGCGGCCTGCATGACCAAATGCCAAAGGCGCACGGAACGCTGTTACCTTCCCACCAAAGGTGATCCCCATTTTTCTACTTGCATTTTTACATGCTTTCGAATGCTAGGTTGGCAGAAGCTGGGACAAGTAACGGGAGCTCTCTCCGTTATGCAGCGATAGGGATTCGAACTGCCAAACTGCCGACCTTTCTGATCGACAAGCTCGGCGTCTTAGCCACTGAGCCACCGCATCCAATTTAATTTCAGATAGCCTTGTACAAAGTTAGCACCCATCCCTCTCCTAGAGGAATTAAATATTTTGAGAAATATTAAGGATAAAATATTTCCCCTAAAAAATAAATTTTAAAAAAAATCTTAAGGGAGACGGAAACTCAGAGTTTCATCTCCTTGCTCCCAGCAGATATTTGGTGCCCACTGAGGAGGACTGGGCCAACCTATCTACAAAGCAAAAGACTTTCAGCTCTGGGGAGATGGGATTAAGACATGACCCTCCAGGACATAATAGGATTATCCTATCTAGCAGCAGAGCTCACCGCATGGCCTCATCACCCTCCAGGCTTCAACTAAAGTTCTCAGACAACCTACAAAGTTAGCCAACAGCCAATAGAATATATACTATTGCACAGGAACAGGGAGCTCAAGGGCAAGGCCCAAGAGAAGCTATAAATAAGCCTAATTCTCAACATGTGTTGTTCAGCTGCACCAGACCCATGTGCTTGATGGTTCTGTTCCATTAAACCACAATCAGCCTCCACGTTTCCAGTGTCTTTCTTCCCGCTTAGAACTGAGCCAGATGGAAATTTCTTCCAAAAGCCTTAAGAAGCTCTTTTGTCCTGCTTCTTCCCAATCACAGGTCTTACAACCATTCATTTAGTGATTGTTCAGAGTTGCAATAGCACTGAAAAAGGTGACTTATGACGGTCTTTCACATTTGCAACCATTGCAGCATCCCCATGGTTACATGATCAAAATTCTGACACTCGGCAACTGGTATATATTTATGACGATTGTACTGTCCTGGGTCATCTGAGCAGCATTTCTAATTTTCACAACCAGCTCCGAAAAGAAAAGAATAGAATAGAATAGGATGAGATGGGATGGGATGTGATGGGGATAGGGGTGGGGGTAGGGGTAGAATAGAATAGAATAGAATAGACCAACCCCCTGCTTAGGCAGGAAACCCTACACCACTACAGACAAAAGTCAGTGGGAGAATCCTGATTCGTTAACAATTGCGTAATTCATTTAACAGCTGCAAGGATTTATTTATTTATTTATTTATTTTATTCGAACTTATATCCCGCCCTTCTCCATGGAGGACCCAGGGCGGCGCACAGGAAATTTAAAAAACATATAAAGTACAAAAAATAAATATATAATTTAAAATAAATATTAAACACTCCCACCTGTGCTAAAACCAAATTTAAAACCCAATTAAAAAACTTCCTAAAAGTCCCCATGGGAGGTTAGGCTAGGCCGGCTTGTTGGAACAAATATGTCTTTAGACATTGGCGGAAGAGGCAGAGGTCGGTGATGGTGCGTAGTTCAGGTGGTAAGTCATTCCAGAGGGCTGGGTCCGCCACAGAGAAGGCTCTTCCCCTGGGTGTCGCCAGTCGGCATTGTCCGGCCGACGGCACCCTGAGAAGGCCCTCTCTGTGGGAGCGTATCGGTCTAAGGGATGTATGGGGCAGGAGACGGTCTCGCATATAACTAGGCCCCGAGCCATGGAGCGCTTTGAAGATGGTCGTCAAAACCTTGAAGCGCACCCGAAAGGCCATAGGAAGCCAATGCAGCTCGCGCAGGATCGGTGTTATGTGGGAGCATCTGGTGGCTCCCATAATCACCCGTGCGGCTGCGTTTTGGACTAGCTGTAGCTTTCGGGTGCACCTCAAGGGAAGCCCCATGTAGAGAGCTTAACTTTACTTAACAACTATGGCAAGAAAGTTCATAAAATGGAGCAAAATCCACTTAAGAAACATCTCGCTTAGCAACGGAAATGTTGGGCTCAATTGTGGACCTGTGGTAATTCCTAGATGCAGCTGAGTCATAAATTTAGCAATGCCTAACCATCATTTGGGGAATGAAACCACATTCGGCTAGGCCCAGTGGTGGGATTCAGCTGGTTCAGGCGAAGCAGTGGTTGAATTGCTGTCTGGCCCCGCCCCTTTGTGCCCTGCCCCTTCAGGATTCCCTACACACCTCATTTTGGCTCCCAGGAGGTTGCAGGGAGGCCTACTAGGCCCAAAACAAGGCGCAAAGGGAGAGCGTTTTTGCTCCCCGGGGGATGCAGGAGACCAAGTACTGCCTGTCACACCCCGTGGCCACGCCTACCATGGACATGCCCACCAAGCCAGTCATTAGGGCAGAGAACCGGTTGTTAAATTATTTGAATCCCACCACTGGCTAGGCCTGTACACACACACACACACACACACACACACACACACACACACACATCAGGGGTGGGTTTGCTCATGGTCGCGTTGCATGCGTGTGTGCACCCTTTATGCGCAGTGCAATAAAAATTGTTATGCGCAGAAGTGAAAAACAAAATGGCGGTGCCTATGGCGCCACCCAGAGAATCATGGCAGGCATGGGTCTTTGCCAGTTCCAGCAACCCAGGCCATCAAACCAACACTAGTTCGGCCAAAGAGGTCCGAACCGGTAGGAACCCAACACACACGCACACACACACACACACACACACACACACACCTGAGGCATACTTTACAGCTCCCCATGGCTGGGTTCCTATCAACTGCTAAATTAAAATAAAGAAAATATAGAGGTTTAGCTAGGAACTGATGTCTAGCTTCAGCTGGCTGTTCCCTCTTAAACCCACCTAGGGTTGAGGGACCAGTGAATACAGGGTAGGCCTCAATTTAAAACCATTCGTTTAGTGGCCGTTCAAAATTGCAACAGCACTGAAAAAAAGTGACAAGACCAGTCCTCACGCTTACGACCTTTGAAGCATTCCCATGGCCATGTGATACAAATTCAGGTGCTTGGCCGCTGACCTGCATTTATGACAGTTTCCGCATCCCAAGGGGGTCAGGGGGTCGCCATTTGCGGCCTTCTCAGTCGGCGTCCGATAAGCAAAGCCAATGGGTGGAGCCAGATTCACTTAACAACCGCCTGATTCACTCAGCAACGGCAGTGATTCGCTTAACAACCAGAGCAAACACGTTTGTAAAGCTGAGTAGTGACTCACTTAAAAACCCCTTGGTTACCGACAGAAATTGTGGTCTCGGTCCTAGTTGTAAATTGAAGGGCTAGTTGTAATTACGGTATTAATCTACGAAATAAGTAGTAATGATAATCCAGGACCTCCTAGCACTGCAGGATTGCAAATTTGGTGTCTTTGAAAGAACAGACAAGAGTTTTAACCATTCTTAATGTTTTCTCTGCTCCTTTGAACTCAGCAACTTTCAGGCGGGTAGAAATCAACTCCCCAGGATGCTGGCTGGGAAATTCTGGGAGTTGAAGTCCACTCATCTTGAAAGTTGCTGAGGTTGAGAAACACTGCTCTAAAACACCTGTTTTTCCCAATCTTCTTTTGTTCCTTTTAGCCAGATTAAATTATTGTTTCTGCTCCTTTTCCTTCTCCCAGTATACAACATTTGTTTTGTCATTTAATGCTCCTGCTATGCATCTTCAACTAGTTCTACCTTCCTTCATTTCATCTTCCTATTTCTCTTCCTTCCTTTCCCTGCTTTCTTTTCCTCCCCTCTTCTCCTTTTGCTTTCTTTCCTTTTTCTTCCTCTCTCCTCCCCTTGCTCATTTTTCCTTCCTCTTTCTCCTTCATTCTTTCCTCTCGCTCCCTGTCATCTTGCTTCTTCCTTCCTTCTTATTTTGTCCTCTTACTTGTTCTTTCCTTCCTCTCTTACTATTCCTTTCTTCTATGCCTTCGTTCTTCTCCCTCCCTCCCTCTTCTCCTTCCTTCCTTCGTTCCTTTTCTTCTTCTCCCTCCCTCTCTTCTCCTTCTTTCCTCTCTTCCCAGGGGTGAAATTCAGCAGGTTCTGACATGTTCTGGAGAACTAGTAGTGGACATTTTGAGTTGTTCGGAGAACCGGCAAAGACCTCTGACTGGCCCCAGAGTGGGGTGGGAATGGAGATTTTGCAGGATCCTTCCCCCGCCACGCCCTCCAAGCCACGCCCACAGAACCAGTAGTAAAGAAAATTTGAATTTCACCATTGTCTCTTCCTATTCCTTTCTTCTATTCCTTCCTCTCCCTCCTTCTCTTCTCCTTCCTTCTTTCCTTCCTTCTTCTCTCTCCCTCTCTTCTCCTTCCTTCCTTCCTTCTCTCTCCCTCTCTTCTCCTTCCTTCCTTCCTCTCTTCCTCTCTTCCCCTTCCTTCCTTCTTTCTCCCTCCCTCTCTTCTTCCCTCCTTCCTTTTCTCCCTCTCTTCTCCTTCCCTCCTTCCTTCCTCTCTCCCTCTCTTCTCCTTCCTTCCTTCCCTTCCTTCCTTCCTTCCTTCCTGTCTCTCCCTCTTTTCTCCTTTCCTTCTTCTCTCTCCCTCTCTTCTCCTTCTTTCTCCCTCCCTCTCTTCTCCTTCCTTCCTTCTTGTCTCTTCCTCTCTTCTCCTTCCTTCCTGCCTCTCTTTTAATGTTTTTAGTGAGCGATTACATAGGAGTAAACAGGGAAACTTATCCCAGCTAAGCCTGTTAGAATTCACGTCATGTGGAACATTGCAAATTACGCTTCTTTGAGGGACTTATATTTAGCAGACATGAAAGAGCGAGCATTACCTTCTTCCATAGTTTGCAAATTGGAATTCCATTAACCTCCCAGGCATTCAGAGGAAGAGGCGGCTTTCCTTCACACGCCACACTTACAGGTCAAGGTTAAGCAGTGGCTTTTCCAGCCAGAAAGGAGTGTTTTCTGTTTCTGATAGGGTTCTTTTGGAAAGAAGCCTTTTAAAAAATAAAAACAGCCTGAATCTCAATGTGAACCAGAACAGAGGCTGGCAGGAAGAGGGAAAAACAGGTGGTTTTTAAGCTCAGAAGAGGGGGAGAGAGACACATACAAAACACAACACCACAGAATAACAGAGTTGGGAGGGATCTTGGAGATCTTCTAGTCCAACCCCCCTACTCAAGCAGAGGATCTTACATCATTCCAGACAAATGGCCGTCAAGCGTCCCCTTAAACACCTCCAATGTTGGGGCATTCACAACTTCTGGAGGCAACCTCTGTTCCACTGACTAATTGAGAAATCCTTCATTTCATTGTTGCCCCTATTGCAGATAACCCAATTATTTTGGGATTAACATGGCTGAGAAAGTGGAACCCAATCATAGATTGGAAAGAAGGGTGGATACGTCTTCCCCTAATTTCCCCACCACCACCTACAACTATGGACCCCACCCCAACACCCATTGACCACAGTGAAAACATAACAACGGACCAGGTAGCAACCGTTTTGGAACACATACCAGGGGAGGAAAAGATACCTAGAGAATATTGGGATTTAAAGGAAGTTTTTAGCGAGAAATCTTCTGATAAACTGCCACCCCATCGCTCCACAGACTGTACCATTGATTTCCTCCCTGGAGTACAACTACCTAAACCACCCAACCTCCAGAGCTAACCCAGAGGTTCAACCACACTGGACAGGTATCAGGAGAGGAATCGGAGAGAGAGCCTCTCCCATAAGCAATGTGCTGAAATATACTGTATTTTTGGGACTATAAGATGCACCAAGATTTTTTTTTTTATTAGAAGATTTTATGAAGATTACAGACAATTTCTCCCCCCTCCCCCTCCCAACCTCTTCCCCCCTCCCCCCTCCCCAGACTTCCCAGAACAAGATGCACCAAGATTTTGAAGAGGCAAATTAAAAAAAAAAACGTTTTTGCACTCTGCAGACCTCTCAAAAACATTTGTCAAAAAAAGAAAGGGCATGCATAGCCTTTAGGAAGCTTGTATTTTTATTTATTTTATTTTATTTTATTAAATTTATACCCCGCCCTTCTCCTAAAAAAGGACCCAGGGCGGCGCACAGGCATCATTAAAATCATACAAAAATCCAAAATTGTTAAAAACTAATTAAATATTCCCTGTGCTAAAATTAATAAGACTCTAAAATTTAAAAATTATCCCTATAAAAGTCAGAAACGGGGATTATGCTAGGCCGGCTTGTTGAAATAAATAGGTTTTAAGACGTTGTAGAAAGCTCCTGGGGGCTGGGGGGCAAAATCGAGCAAAAAACAGCCCTTTCCCCCTCATTTCTGCCCCAGCAGCACTCTGGAACCCTCCTAAAGGCTATGCATGTCCATTTTTGTGAAGGGGGGGGGGGTTTCAGGAGGCCAAAAATGCTGTATTCAGTGTATAAGACACACCCAGAGTTTCACCCTCTTTTTTGAGGGAAAAAGGTGCATCTTATACTCCGAAAAATACGGTAATTTAGATTGGTAGTTGCCTGGGCTGACAGGAACCGGGCTAGGTGTTGGGAGTTATGGGCATCTGGTGACGAGTGGGCTACAGAAGAAACAGTGGAGCCCTGGATGGAGCAACCCAAAGAAATACACCAACAAGAATGCAGCTTGGATGAAAGAGGTGAGTAAGAATCAAAAAGAAACGGAAAGAAAATAACTTGTAGTAACAGCAGAAATGGTGGAGAAAAGGCCAAGGAAGATTAAGAATATCCGCTAGAAGTGTCATTTGCCTGCAAGCAAGAGCTGGTGGGCCGCAAAACAGACAAAGTACTATAATGAAGGGGAGGGGGGCGGAAAGACACTACAGTGTTTTGGGAATTTAGAATTCAAACGGATAAGCACCTGCCACATAACATCCCAGAAATAACAATTGTGGATAAGAAGGACAAACAAATCTGGAGAACGGAAGAAGATACAAAACCGAACAAAACGCCAAGAGTAATAGAAATGGAACAACTGAGGCAAAAGAAGGCAAAGGGTGGTACCAATAGCGGCAGGCACTTTGGGTGCAGTCCCAAAACCTCTGGAGCACCACTTGAACGCCATCGGCATTAGCAAAATCCCCGTCAGTCAATTGCAAAAGGCGGCTTTGCTTGGAACAGCCGACATCCTGCAATGCGAAATGGGACAACTCGCCACAGCCAATTTGTGGCCATTTCACCAGAGGACAACTCACCGTGGCATAAGAGTATTCAATACAATACAATACAATACAATACAATACAATACAATACAATACAATACAATACAATACAATACAATACAATACAATACAATGGGAAGTAACGGACTCAGACTCAACCCGACCAAGACCGAGTGGCTGTGGTTTCCGGCTGCCTGATTCAACCAGCTGACTCCATCGCTGGCCATAGGGGGAGAACATCTTGCCCCTGTGGATGGGGCGCGCAACTTGGGTGTCCTCCTAGATGCCCGGCTGTCCATGGAAGATCAAGTGACAGCCGTGGCCAGGAGGGCGTTTTACCAGGTTCGCCTGGTTCGCCAGTTGCGCCCCCTATTGGATCGGGACGCCCTTCGCACAGTCACTCATGCTCTCGTGACATCCCGACTGGACTATTGCAACTCTCTCTACATGGGGCTCCCCTTGAGGTGCACCCGGAGACTTCAGATGGTCCAGAACGCAGCCGCGCGGGCAATTCTGGGAACCTCCAGGTTTACCCACATAACACCGCTCTTGCGCGAGCTGCACTGGCTGCCTGTCGTCTTCCGGGTGCGCTTCAAGGTATTAGTCATCATTTTTAAAGCGCTCCATGGCTCGGGACCTAGCTATCTGCGGGATCGGATCCTGCCTCACACATCCTCACAGCCGATTCGCTCCCACAGAGAGGGACTTCTCCGGGTGCCGTCCACTAGACTTTGTCAGCGGGCGACGCCCAGGGGAAGGGCTCTCTCTGTGGCGGGCCCAGCCCTCTGGAACGACCTTCCCCCCAACATTAGAACGACCACGGACTTCCGCTCCTTCCGTCTAAAATTAAAAACACATCTTTTCTGCTTGGCCGGCCTAGGGTAGTCTCTCTCTATGGGGTTTTAGTTACTTATAATTGGGAATTTTAGTATTTAATGGGGCATTTTTTAGCACAGGTATATGTTTAATTTGTTTTTAATGTGTTTGTATATTTATTGTTTTAGTTTTCCCTGTGCACCGCTCCGAGTTCCTATGGGGAGAGGGAGCGGTCAACAAATTAAAATTATTATTATTATTATTAATACAATACAATACAATACAATACAATACAATACAATAGCAGAGTTGGAAGGGACCTTGGAGGTCTTCTAGTGCAACACCCTGCCTAGGCAAGAAGCCCTATACCATTTCAGACAAATGGCTATCCAACATCTTCTTAAAGACTTCCAGGGTTGGAGGATACACAACTTCTGAAGGCAACTTCTGTTCCACTGATTAATTGTTCTGTCAGGAAATTTCTCCTCAGTTCTACCAGTTTATAAGTTATTTTCTTACTCGGAGTAGTTGTAAACGAGTTATTTATAAAGCAATAAAGGCAGGATAAAAATCGAATACATACATAAATAAATCATGGCTAGATTCTATGCCTCTGCTGGGAAGAATAGATGAATATGTTTAGGTTGAACATACACAATACAATACAATAGCAGAGTTGGAAGGGACCTTGGAGGTCTTGTAGTCCAACCCCCTGCCTACAGTATAGGGCAGGAAGCCCTATACCGTTTCAGACAAATGGCTATCCAACATCTTCTTAAAGACTTCCAGTGTTGGAGTGTTCACAACTTCTGGACGCAGGTAGTTACACTGGTTAATTGTTCTTAACTGTCAGGAAATTTCTCCTCAGTTCTAAGTTTCTTCTCTCCTTGATTAGTTTCCACCCATTGCTTCTTGTTCTGCCCTCAGGTGCTTTGGGGAATAGTTTGACTCCCTCTTCTTTGTGGCAACCCCTGAGATATTGGAACACTGCTATCATGTCTCCCCTGGTCCTTCTTTTCATTAAACTAGACATACCCAGTTCCTGCAACTGTTCTTCATATGTTTTAGCCTCCAGTCCCCTAATCATCTTTGTTGCTCTTCTCTGCACTCTTTCTAGAGTCTCCACATCTTTTTTATATTGTGGCGACTAATCACTAATATCAAAGAAATATTGGCATAGAATGTCTATGGAGATTCTCAGCCATCCAAATTATGGTTGTCCCAATGGAGCTTTTTCAAGAGACAACTGCACCTTCCGGTTTTACTTTGAAGACATTTCCCTTCTCCTACAAGAAGATCAGAGTTGAAGAAGCTTCTTGGATGAGAAGCAAAACGCCTTCAAAGAAAATCAAGGACATCCAGCTGCCTCTTGAAACGACACCTTTGGGACATTGGAATAGAACCATCAAAGAAAGGATGCAAAGAAAGGGGGGACAAAAATGAAATGTGAAAGAGAAAAATTGAAATCTGTTAAAAATTATTTTAAATAATTAAATTGAACTGTTGAATTGTCCTGTGGCGAGTTGACCACTGCGAGTTGGTTGCGGTGGAGTTGTCGTAGACCCCCTGCAACCATACCTTTAATATTGTTTAAAAATATATATCTACCTATCCAGTGGTGAAATTCACATTTTTTTACTATCGGTTCGGTGGGCGTGGCTTGGGGGGCGTGGCAGGGGAAGGATACTGCAAAACCTCCATTCCCTCCCCACTCCAGGGGGAAGGTTATTGCAAAACCTCCATTCCCTCCCCACTTCAGGGGAAGGATACTGCAAAATCTTCATTCCCTCCCAACTCCATGGGGAAGGATACTGCAAAATCCCCATTCTCACCTCACTCCAGGGGAAGGATACTGCAAAATCTCCATTCCCTCCCAACTCCAGGGGGAAGGATACTGCAAAATCCCCATTCTCACCTCACTCCAGGGGAAGGATACTGCAAAATCTTCATTCCCTCCCAACTCCAGGGGGAAGGATACTGCAAAATCTCCATTCCCTCCCAACTCCAGGGGGAAGGATACTGCAAAATCCCCATTCCCTTCCCACTCCAGGGGAAGGATACTGCAAAATCTCCATTCCCTCCCAACTCCAGGGGAAGGATACTGCAAAATCCCCATTCCCACCGGACTCTGGGGCCAGCCAGAGGTGGCATTTGCCAGTTCTCCGAACTACTCAAAATGTCCGCTACCGGTTCTCCAGAACCTGTCAGAACCTGCTGAATTTCACCCCTGTGCCTATCCCCATGTTGTTGGGAAGGACTTGATAGGTGGATAGAAACGCCACATCATCCAATCTAAACCTCTGGCTGGCTGTGGGACCCACGCCAGTAATAGGAGGAGCAGGAGGAGGGGAAGGAAGTGGTGTTAGCGCCACAGAACCATTTATCTAAAGCAAGGCAAAGAAAGAGAAGGGATTTACGGATGAAGACGCAAAAGTGGAAGAAACAAAAGAGGTCAGGGGTTAAATGCAATGAGCCATCTTGAGCCTTTTTTCAGATGGAGGTGAAAACTGGGGGATTAGAAGAGGATTGGTAACAGACTGAAAAGGCAATGAAGCAAACTGCCTTCATCTCGTCGCAAGGGTGTATTAAAACTTCGGCAAGATGTTGGTCTCTCCCTCGCAGTCCGGGCCCTTCTCTCAAGCCTCCTTGGCCTCTATTAAGGGGAGCATCCATAAAGGATGCCCCCCCCCCCAAATTCAAGAGGGCGGCCCCTGTGATGTAGCCCTGCATCACACCTTTTTTTTAAAAAAAATTGTGACTTGCTTAATGTCTGCTGCAAAAAAAGGTCCTAAATCCGTCATGTGATGACCTGCTTTACGACTGTCACGATTTATGACGTTAACGGGCAGGCTCCATTGTGGCTGTAATTTGTGGACTACCTGTACCATCAAGTTATTCCATGGATTAATTGTTTTAACTGTCAGGAAATTTCTCCTCAGTTCTAAGTTGCTTCTCTCCTTGATTAGTTTCCACCCATTGCTTCTTGTTCTACCTTCAGATGCCTTGGAGAATAGCTTGACTCCCTCTTCTTTGTGGCAACCCCTGAGATATTGGAACACGGCTATCATGTCTCCCTTCTTTTCATTAAACTAGACACACCCAATTCCAGCAACCGTTCTTCCTATGTTTTAGCTTCCAGTCCCCTAAACTTTACATCTAATAATCTTTACATTGTCTTCTCTTTCCTTCTGCCTTTCCCATTATCAGAGCCAGGAGAGCTGGGTCTTTGCATCGCGTGTCCTAAGTGGGATCATTTGAGCTTGGTCCTTGGTCCCTCAAAGAGGAGGGGGGGATCTCTGAATTGATTGGTTCAGTGATCCATATTTGTTTGCTGCCTTGGCTGTACACGAGACATCTTCTGATACACCAACATTCAGGAGCATGGATACGCTTCCTTACCCCACTTCTTCTTTGAAGTCCAACTTTCACTACTAGAGAGGGTCACAGGGAATACTGTGGCTTGCACAATTCTGATTTGTGTTTGTGTGTGTGGTGTACGCGTGCACACATCATGCGCAGGGCCTTTGGTGAGTGTGAGTGAAGCGCTTTTTAAGTGATGTGGATTTGGGATTTTTTTTTGGCCATGCCGAATTGTTCTAGGCCAGGGGTGGGCAAACTTTGCAACTTTAAGTCTAAAGGACTTCAGCTCCCAGACTTCTACAGCCAGCAAAGCTGGCTGTAGAAGTCTGGGAGCTGAAGTCCTTCAGACTTAAAGTTGCAAAGTTTGCCCACCCCTGGCCTAGGCAGGTCCTACCAAGTGCTAATCTACGGCATCTTTCTTGATCGCTGGTTCCTTTGCTCTTGACATTTGATCCTATAAGAGCTCCTGAAATCTTTGTGGTCAGCGATGACCAGGCCCTGCAGGAGAGCCCGGCAAAATCCGTTAAATGTATGTGATGCTGTCATTCTTCTTTTTCTAGGGTTACTTTCAATTATCCTCAGGAGTGTAAGTGCGGGCACTCATAAAACCCGGCCCGTGAATGCAATCACTCAAAAGTTTCTTTCCTTCCTGCCCTCCGTTTGAAGGAGCCCAGAGACAAATGTCTATAGCTATCAATAAAACACTGCAGAAAGAGGACACTCGGCAGAGGCCAACGTATCTAAGTTAAATCTATGTCACTTTTGTTTTCATTGATCGATCGGAGGTTATACTGGTGGAAGGAAAGGAAGCTAAAGCGCACTTCAAATACAAATAAATACAATAGCAGAGTTGGAAGGGACCTTGGAGGTCATCTAGTCCAACTCCCTGCCTAGGCAGGAAGCCCTATACCATTTCAGACAAATGGCTATCCAACATCTTCTTAAAGACTTCCAGTGTTGGAGCATTCACAACTTCTGGAGGGAAGCTGTTCCACTGATTGATTGTTCTAGCTGTCAGGAAATTTCTCCTCAGTTCTAAGTTGCTTTTCTCCTTGATTAGTTTCCACCCATTGCTTCTTGTTCTGCCCTCAGGTGCTTTGGAGAATAGTTTGACTCTCTCTTCTTTGTGGCAACCCCTGAGATATTGGAAGACTGCTACCATGTCTCCCCTGGTCCTTCTTTTCATTAAACTAGACCTACCCACTTCCTGCAACCGTTCCTCATATGTTTTAGCCTCCAGTCCCCTAATCATCTTTGTTGCTCTTCCCTGCACTCTTTCTAGAGTCTCCACATCTTTTCTACATCGTGGCGACCAAAACTGCATGCAGTATTCCAAGTGTGGCCTTACCAAGGCCTCATAAAGTGGTATTAACACTTCACCTGCTTGATTCTATCCCTCTGTTTATGCAACCTAGAACTGTGTTGGCTTTTTTGACTTCCTCTTTTTAGAAATTTTAGCAATGTGCCTGGAATTTGGCAGAACACCAAAAGGGCAAAAAGAGTAGAACGGGCCCTGCCAGCTAAAACGCAGATTGAGGTTTCTTGCGAATGCAGATCCTTTCTCTTGCTAGCTCAGAGGTGGGCGGTCTAGCACAGCGGTCACCAATTGGTGGTCCATAGACCACTGGTGGTCTGCAGAATAATTATTTGCATTTTTTATATTGCAGTAAATCAGGGCTCCTCAAACTACGTCCCCTGGGATGGATGCGTGCAATGAACGCTTGTGTTGCTGCAGAGAGTCTCCCTCTTCGGGGTCTTTTTGTGCGGGTTGGAGGGGGACAGAAATTCCGATTTGGGGTCTGCTTCAGCCTCCTGGTGGGGGGCTTTGGGCGAAGGCTGGAAGGAAGCACCGCTGGTGGCGAAGAGCCAGAGGGCCTCGTTCCAGTGGGGCTGCATCATGGCCTGAAACTGGCTGACCATCTCAGCCCATTGAGTCTCCAGACGCCAGTAGCTGGCCTTGCACTCCTGCAGGTCTTCCCTCTGCTTGGATAGCCTATGCTCGTAGTCCTCAGTGAGGTGCTTCTGCTGAGCCTCCTTCTTGGTCAGATCCAATTTGAACTGAGCTGTTTTGGCAACTCTTTCTCGTGGGGGCTGCTTAGCGCAGGTTCAGGTAATGTTGTAAAACTTCATGAAGACTTTAAAAAAAAAAAACCTCCTTTCCACTGTTTCCTATAGCTCCCTGGTTAAAAAAAAAGAAAGAGAAAGAAAAAAAATCACCTGCAATTAAATCAATTCCATAGGTATATAAGATTCCAAGAATGTATCTCAATGCTGTGCTAAATTGAAAAAGTCTAATTAAAAGTGAAGAGGGGTGTAGGGCAATCAGGATATAAGCCCAAAACAAACTATGGTTACAAGGTATGGTTACTATATACCAGTGATGGTGAACCTTTTCAGAGTGACCAAACCAGAATGCGCATTCATGCATGCAGGCTAGAGTTCCGGGAACCCAAGACCAGATGCCTGGTGTGTATGTGCGCAGCTCCCAGCTTGTCTTCGGGTTTCTGGCATGTGCTTGTGCACCGGCCAGCTGGTCTTCGCATGCACCAGAGCACCGGAAACCCAAAGCTGGCTGGTGCACACATCAATACAATAGCAGAGTTGGAAGGGACCTTGTAGGTCTTCTAGTCCAACCCCCTGCGTGGGCAGGAACCTTATACCATTTCAGACAAATGGCTATCTAACATCTTCTTAAAGACTTCCAGGGTTGGGGCATTCACAACTTCTGGAGGCAAGCTGTTCCAGAGGTTAATTGTTCTTACTGTCAGGAAATTTCTCCTCAGTTCTAAGTTGCTTCTCTCCTTGATTAGTTTCCACCTATTGCTTCTTGTCCTGCCCCCAGGTGCCTTGGAGAATAGTTTGACTCCCTCTTCTTTGTGGCACCCTCTGAGATATCGGAATACTGCTATCATGTCTCCCCTGGTCCTTCTCTTCATCAAACTAGACATACCCAGCTCCTGCCAACCGTTCTTCATATGTTTTAGTCTCCAGTCCCCTAATCATCTTGGTTGCTCTTCTCTGCACTCTTTCCAGAGTCTCCACGTCTTTTCTACATCGTGGCGACCAAAACTGTATGCAGTATTCCAAGTGTGGCCATACCAAGGCACTATACAGTGGCATTAACACTTTACGTGATCTATGCCTGTGTTTTGGCTGTTTTTCAGGCCGTTTTCCAGCACCCGCAAAGACCAGCTTCCAGGGCGCTGGAAACTAGAAGAACAGCTGGCAATGGCGCGTATGCCCACATAGTGGGCTCTGCGTGCCACCTCTGACACGTGTGCCATAGGTTCGCCATCCTTGCTATATACCAAATAATCGTGCATCTTGAGCTGGAGGATATGGTAAAGCTAGGACTCTGGGATCCTTTGGTGCTCTCTGACTTTAGTGGTTTTGGCAGGCATTTCATTACCTAAGTAGGCAACATCATCCGTTCTAGAAAAGCTAAGACTTTGCTTAAGCTTTAAAGGGTTTTATTTAGCAGGAGACAACCAAAGAGCACCATCCCTATACAACAGGGAAATGCTCTATAAATGTCCTTAGTAATAATTTACGTCCCGTCTAGACTACTGCAACGCTCTCTACATGGGGCTCCCCTTGAGATGCACCCGAAGGCTGCAGTTGGTTCAGAATGCGGCCGCGCAGGTAGTTTCGGGAGTCTCTAGATACTCCCACGTAACACCTCTCCTGCGCGGGCTGCACTGGCTGCCTGTGGCTTTTCGGGTGCGTTTCAAGGTGTTGATTATCATCTTCAAAGCGCTCCATGGCACAGGACCTAGTTATTTGCGGGGTCGTATCCTGCCCCATACATCCTTTCGGCCGATTCGCTCACACAGAGAGGGACTTCTCCGGGTGCCGTCCACTAGGCTGTGCCAGCGGGCGGCGCCCAGGGGAAGGGCCTTCTCTGTGGCGGGCCCGACCCTCTGGAATGACCTTCCCCCTGACATTAGAACGACCACGGACCTCCGCTCCTTCTGCCAGAAACTCAAAACCCACTTGTTTCATCTAGCCGGCCTGGCCTAATTCCAGCTTTCCCACCTCAGTTTGTATTTTTAAATTTTGCGATTTGGTTTTAAGGTTAAGTTTTTAATTTCTATAAATTTGTACAGGGGTTTATTTAATTCGATTTTAGTTATATGTATTATTGATTGTAATGGTTTTAATTTGTACCTGTACACCGCCCCGAGTCCCTTCAGGGAGAGGGGGCGGTCTAGAAGTCCAATAAATAAATAAATAAATAAATAAATTTTAGATAATTAAATTAATTTTATAATAATGTAATCTTTATGATAATTTAATTTTATAAGTATCTGGGTACAGTAGGGAAATACGTTATAAGTATCCCTAGGCTTGGGAATAACTGCACATTTTGCAAAAGTGGACAAAAATTAGAAAGAAAAAAAAGGAGAAAGAAAGAAAGGGGAGAGGGAGGTAGGGATGAAGGAAGGAGGGAGGGAAAGAAGAAAGAAGGAAAGAAAGGGAGAAAGAAAGAAAGAAAGAAAGAAAGAAAGAAAGAAAGAAAGAAAGGGGAGAGGGAGGTAGGGATGAAGGAAGGAGGGAGGGAAAGAAGAAAGAAGAAAAGAAAGGGAGAAAGAGAAAGAAAGAAAGAAAGAAAGAAAGAAAGAAAGAAAGAAAGGGGAGAGGGAGGTAGGGATGAAGGAAGGAGGGAGGGAACGAAGAAAGAAGGAAAGAAAGGGAGAAAGAAAGAAAGAAAGAAAGAAAGAAAGGGAGAGGGAAGGAGGAAGGAAGGAGGGAAAGAAAGAAAAAGAAATAAAGGGGAGAGGGAGTTAGGAATGGAGGAAGGAAGGAGGAATGGAGGGAAAGAAGAAAGAAGCAAAGAAAGGGAGGAAGAAAGGGAAACAAACAAGAAAGAAAAAAGGGGAGAGGGAGGGATGAAGGAAGGAGGGAGGGACAGAAAGAAAGAAAAAGAAAGGAGAGGGAGGTAGGGATGAAGGAAGGAAGGAGAAATGGAGGGAAAAAAGAAGAAAGAAAGAAAGAAAGAAAGAAAGAAAGAAAGAAAGAAAGAAAGAAAGAAAGAGAAGGACAGAGGGATGAAGGAAGGAAGGAATGAAAGAAAGAAAAAGAAAGAAAGGGGGGAGGGAGTTAGGAGTGAAGGAAGGAGGGAGGGAAAGAAGGGAAGAAAGGAAGAAAGGAAGAAAGAGAAAGAAACCAAAAAAGAAAGAAAAAAGGGGAGAGGGAGGGATGAAGGAAAGAAGGGGGGACAGAAAGAAAGAAAAAGAAAGGGGAGGGAGGGATGAAGGAAGGAAGGAGGAATGGAGGGAAAGAAAAAAAGGAAAGAAAGAGGGAGGAAGAGAAGATGGAGAAAAGATGGAGAAAAGGAAGGGAGGTAGAAGGAGAAAGATAGAAAGATGAAAGAAAGACAGAAAAGAGGGAGTGAGAAAGAAAAAGAGGAAGAAAGAGCAAACTTTGGGAACAAGAGAATATGCAAGCAGGAGGTCATGAATATTGATTTGAGGCTGAGGTGGGGAGAAGGAAAAACAAAAACTAAAGGGAAATCGAGTGGAAGAGAAAATTGCACACTCCACCATTTTATTACAGGTTGTCACTACACACACAAACGCACACACACACGCAGAGGCATTCCGGCACATATTGAGAGACTTCCCGTTTCCAGATTAACCCGGGTGGCTCCCAATTTCAAAAGGAAAAAGAAAACCGTACAACGGAAAAATAAATAGGTCGGGAGTGTGTGTGTGAGTGAAACCCCCAACATATATAACCCAAAACCACCGACCGAGGCTTGTTTTGCCACACAGGTGCCGCGCCGGATCTCCAAGCTTCGGTTGTCAAATTTGTACCTATCCCCCCAAAAAGGAGAGCGAAGCCTCCCGAAATAAAATGAATGAGCTGCCCCCGGAGCTTTGCATAATTTCCTACCTCCGGGTCCTTCCGACACGCCCTAAAAAGTTGGCTTTTCCAGCAAGCCGGCCTGGCCTGAATAAAATAAATGATTCACTTAATAGTTAATTTTAATTTTTTAAATTTTGATCTACACCTGCACACACAAACACATACACACAACCACCGTATAACCCCCAACCTACCTACCTACCTACCTTCTCCCCCTCTCTCTCTACCTCCCTCCCTACTACCCACCCACCTACCTACCTACTTACTGCATTTCTCCCTCCCTCTCTCTATCCCTATAGCTGCCTGCCTGCCTGCCTACCTACCTACCTACTGCATTTCTCCCTCCCTCTCTATCCCTATAGCTGCCTGCCTGCCTGCCTACCTACCTACTGCATTTCTCCCTCCCTCTCTATCCCTATAGCTGCCTGCCTGCCTGCCTGCCTACCTACTGCATTTCTCCCTCCCTCTCTATCCCTATAGCTGCCTGCCTGCCTGCCTACCTACCTACTGCATTTCTCCCTCCCTCTCTATCCCTATAGCTGCCTGCCTGCCTGCCTACCTACCTACTGCATTTCTCCCTCCCTCTCTATCCCTATAGCTGCCTGCCTGCCTGCCTGCCTACCTACTGCATTTCTCCCTCCCTCTCTATCCCTATAGCTGCCTGCCTGCCTGCCTGCCTACCTACTGCATTTCTCCCTCCCTCTCTATCCCTATAGCTGCCTGCCTGCCTGCCTGCCTACCTACTGCATTTCTCCCTCCCTCTCTATCCCTATAGCTGCCTGCCTGCCTGCCTACCTACCTACTGCATTTCTCCCTCCCTCTCTATCCCTATAGCTGCCTGCCTGCCTGCCTGCCTACCTACTGCATTTCTCCCTCCCTCTCTATCCCTATAGCTGCCTGCCTGCCTGCCTGCCTGCCTACCTACTGCATTTCTCCCTCCCTCTCTATCCCTATAGCTGCCTGCCTGCCTGCCTGCCTACCTACTGCATTTCTCCCTCCCTCTCTATCCCTATGGCTGCCTGCCTGCCTACCTACCTACTGCATTTCTCCCTCCCTCTCTATCCCTATAGCTGCCTGCCTGCCTGCCTGCCTGCCTACCTACTGCATTTCTCCCTCCCTCTCTATCCCTATAGCTGCCTGCCTGCCTACCTACTGCATTTCTCCCTCCCTCTCTATCCCTATAGCTGCCTGCCTGCCTGCCTGCCTACCTACTGCATTTCTCCCTCCCTCTCTATCCCTATGGCTGCCTGCCTGCCTGCCTACCTACCTACTGCATTTCTCCCTCCCTCTCTATCCCTATAGCTGCCTGCCTGCCTGCCTGCCTACCTACTGCATTTCTCCCTCCCTCTCTATCCCTATAGCTGCCTGCCTGCCTGCCTGCCTGCCTGCCTACCTACCTACTGCATTTCTCCCTCCCTCTCTCTATCCCTATAGCTGCCTACCTACCTACCTACTGTATTTCTCCTTGAATCTTATGGAGTATTTTATGTCATAAAGGATGACATAATACCTGTGGCCCACTGCTCTCTCTGTATCCATCTAACTACCTTTTAAACATTTTTTTACATTTCCGTTGCGTGTACCTGGCACAGGTGTGACATCTGCACAATCTATATATATATATATATATATATATATATATATATATATATATATATATATATATACTGTATATCATTGGTGCAGTACTTGAAAGGAACGTTGTGTGAAAATTTGGAAGCGGTCAGTGCAGTACTTTCAGAGATTACCGGTTTTGAACAAACTCTTGTTACATTTTTATTTAGATATAGAAGATAGAAATAGAATCAGAATAGAATAGAATAGAAAGATGTCAATTGGGGGTTGTATTTTTGTATTCTCCCTTTGGGAGAAGGGCGGCATATAAATCCAATAAACCTCAAACCTTAAAATGAAGGGGAAAAAGTTCAGAGAAAACAAAAACTTTTGGGGCGAATCCTTCCTCAACTGCCTCCCCCCCCAAAAAAATCACTTCGCATAATAACTACTAAAACTCTTAGGTGAACCCTGGGAAGGAAGGGTGGGGGGGAAGCCTGGAAAAGGGGGAAAAAAGGGGCTCGGCGATCTACACTCCCACACACAGAGAGAGAAAAACACACACAGAGGGAACAAACAGCCCAGGTTGCACGATTCCCACGTTGCCCCATTCCCTCGCACTTTCTCCCAGCCTCCATTCATGAGCCCGGCGTTGTGTGTCCTCCCCCCACTTTCCTTCTCTGGGAAAGAAACCCTGGGTGGCGGGACATGCAAATGAAGGGGTGTGGCTACGCAAATGAGGCCTTTCTCGCGTTCTCTCTTTTTTTTCAATGACTCCCATTGTTGGCGCCCCTCTTTGGTCCCATTCAGAAAGGATGACGTCAGCCCGCGGATTGTCCGCGGACAATGGCGCTCTTCTTGCTCGGAGGGAGGGCTGGGTGGGAAAGCCATGGGGAGGGAGGGGATCGCAAGAGAAAGCCCCCCCGTGGCTGGTGTCAATATCTCAGCAAGCCGCTGAGACCAAGATTGAAATAGCTCTGGGAACAGCTGCTGGCGGTCTCCTCGGATTGTAATTGAAGGACCTCCGTCCTCGGCCCTGGGTTTTCTCAGCCTGCCTGTTTGCCTGCTGGGACCCCACTTTCTTTTTTAAACGAGCCACCCAAATGAGGACAATTCTGAAGAATGCCAGAGCACTGGAGTCAATAGCAAGAGCACTTACATACCGCTTCATAGGGCTTTTTACAGCCCTCTCTAAGCGGTTTTCAGAGTCAGCCTATTGCCCACAACAACCTGAGTCCTCGTTTTACCCAAGGACAGAAGGCTGAGTCAACCTTCCTCCTGGTGAGATTCGAACTGCCAAACTGCTGGCAGTCAGTAGAAGTAGCCTGCAGGACTGCACTCTGACCACTGCGCTCAAAAGCCCAGGACAGCCTCTTAGCTGCATCCACACAACAATGAACTTGGAGTTACTTTGGGGTACTAGTTCAGGGACGGGCCTAGAAACCAGGAGCCTGTGACTTCTAGTACCGCATTAGGCATGAAAGCTGACTAGGTGACTTTGAGCCAATCACCAGGAGACAGTGAGTTCTAGTCCCGCCTTAGCCATGAAAACTGACTAGGTAACTTTGAGCCAATCACCAGGAGACAATGAGTTCTAGTCCTGCCTTAGGCATGAAAACTGACTAGGTGACTTTGAGCCAATCACCAGGAGCCTGCGACTTCTAGTCCTGCCTTAGGCATGAAAACTGACTATCAGGGGTCTGCAAAGTCGGCTCTTTTAAGACGGATGGACTTCAACTCCCAGAGTTCTGGGAGTTGAAGTCCATCAGTCTTAAAAGAGCCGACTTTGCAGACCCCTGGACTAGGTGACTTTGAGCCAATCAGCTGCCGAAAAAGCCAACACAGTTCTAGGCTACATAAACAGAGGGATAGAATCAAGATCAAGTGAAGTGTTAATACCACTTTATAAGGCCTTGGTAAGGCCACACTTGGAATACGGCATCCAGTTTTGGTCACCACAATGTAGAAAAGATGTGGAGACTCTAGAAAGAGTGCAGAGAAGAGCAACAAAGATAATTAGGGGACTGGAGGCTAAAACATATGAAGAACGGTTGCAGGAACTGGGTATATCTAGTTTAATGAGAAGAAGGACTAGGGGAGACATGATAGCAGCCTTCCGATATCTCAGGGGTTGCCACAAAGAAGAGGGAGTTCCCAAACTATTCTCTGAAGCACCTGAGGGCAGGACAAGAAACAATGGGTGGAAACTAATCCAGGAGAGAAGCACCCCAGAACTAAGAACAAAATTTCCTGACAGTGAGAACAATTAATCAGTGGGAAACAACTTGCCTCCAGAAGTTGTGAATGCTCCAACACTGGATGTTTTTAAGAAGAGATTGGACAACCATTTGTGCGAAATGATATAGAGTTTCCTGCCTGAGCAGGGGTTGGACTTGAAGACCTGCAAGATCCCTTCCAAGCCTATTATTCTATATTTTAACTCAAACCATGCCTAATATTTCTTCCTCCTGTTTTCCCCACAACAACAGTCCTGTGAGGTAGGTTGGGCTACAAGAGAGTAAGTGGCTCAAAGTAACGCAGACAGCTTTCGCGACTAAGGCGGGACTAGAACTCACCGTCACCAGGTGATTGGTCCAGAGTCACGCAGCCAACTTTTGTGCGTAAGGTAGAACTAGAACTCAGAAACCACCACCCCTCAACTAAGTAGCGGATCTGTTACCCCCACATTCCCACCTGAGTTAACCCCTGCAGCAATGGAGTGTCCTCTACCTCTTGAAGCAATCTGATCCTAACCATAAACGTTATTTTATTGTTAGGACTGCTTCCTGACGTCCAGCCAAAATGATTGGTAAACTTGAATGCTACTTTTCTCCGTGTTGTGTGAACCTAGCCCGTGTCTTTAAGTATCCAAATCACTGATGGTCCGTGTGCTCTCCCCCTCCCCGAAGCTGATATGCGCGGCTAAACCGGCGAAATAAAAACCCTCCGTTAAGGAGTACAAATACACATAAGGTTAAATTCATTCTCATCTGGAATTCGTGGCCAGGATAAGATTATCGGGTTTTGCATTTTGATTATGTCTGTCGAAAGACAAGTCTGTTTCTGCCAACAGCTTCTTTATTCTGTTTGCTTTAGAGGGGAGACGGAGTTTAGGGAATCCTACGGCCTCCATTCGTCACTTCATTTATATGTTTTTAGGCTTAAAAAAGAGCATTTTTATAAATAAAAAAAACCTACTGTCCAGGGCAGTTAGTCCCTTTAAAAATCTGCCATCCTATCCCCCCAAAATCCATATCGTATCTATCTACCTATTTACTCTTATCTATCTGTCTGTCTATCTATCTATCTATCTATCTATCTATCTATCTATCTATCTATCTATCTATCTATCTATCTATCTATCTATCTATCTATCTATCTATCTATCTATCTATCTGATTCCCACAACACTGTCAAATAATTTATTAAGACTGTATTACTATTATTCTTCCTTTCTAGTATCTATCTCTTCCCACTTATGACTATAACCATGTTGCTTGTATCTTTCAATTTATATTGTTTTTATTTGTTTTCCTAGCACGATTTGATAGCTTATTAGTAACCTTGACCATCATTAAGTTTTGTATCTTTTTATTCTTGAATGTATTTTATTCTGCTTATGGACACTGAGAGCTTATGCACCAAAGACAAATTCCTTGTGTGTCCAATCACACTTGGCCAATAAAGAATTCTATCTATCTATCTATCTATCTATCTATCTATCTATCTATCTATCTATCTATCTATCTATCTATCTATCTATCTATCTATCTATCTATCTATCTATCTATCTATCTATCTATCATATCTCTTTTTCCCATCACCTGCCTGCCTGCCTGCCTGCCTGCCTGCCTGCCTGCCTGCCTGCCTGCCTGCCTGCCTGCCTGCCTGCCTGCCTGCCTGCCTGCCTGCCTATCTATCTATCTATCTATCTATCTATCTATCTATCTATCTATCTATCTATCTATCTATCTATCTATCTATCTAATATAGCTCTTTTTCTCATCATATCTTCTTTCTATCTATCTATCTATCTATCTATCTATCTATCTATCTATCTAATATATCTCTTTTTCTCATCATTATCTATCTATGTATCTATGTATCTATCTATCTGTCTGTCTGTCTGTCTGTCTGTCTGTCTGTCTATCTATCTATCTATCTATCCATCTATCTATCTATCTAATATAGCTCTTTTTCTCATCATTATCTATCTATCTATCTATCTATCTATCTATCTATCTATCTATCTATCTATCTATCTATCTATCTATCTATCTATCTAATATAGCTCTTTTTCTCATCATATCTATCTATCTATCTATCTATCTATCTATCTATCTATCTATCTATCTAATATAGCTCTTTTTCTCATCATTATCTATCTATCTATCTATCTATCTATCTATCTATCTATCTATCTATCTAATATAGCTCTTTTTCTCATCATTATCTATCTATCTATCTATCTATCTATCTATCTATCTATCTATCTATCTATCTATCTATCTATCTATCTATCTGAAAGTTCCTCAGAAAAAACCTCAGAAAACAACTATCTATCTATCTATCTATCTATCTATCTATCTATCTATCTATCTATCTATCTATCTATCTATCTATCTATCTATCTATCTAATATAGCTCTTTTTCTCATCATATCTATCTATCTATCTATCTATCTATCATCTATCTATCTATCTATCTATCTATCTATCTATCTATCTATCTATCTATCATCTATCTATCTATCTATCTATCTATCTATCTATCTATCTATCTATCTATCTATCTATCTATCTATCTATCTATCTATCATCTATCATCTATCTACTATATCTGATCTCCAAATGATTAAAAAGCAGATTTAAAATAGAAGTGGGGTATGGAGAGAGAGAGACAAGCCTAAATTCTGAATTCACCAACACTGACAATGCTTTGGGGAGGAGGTGGGAGAGAGAGGAGAATTGCTGATCTGACCCACTTTGCTTTTTTTATTTTATTTTTTTCCTGTTTCCAAGTGGCCGGTTTCTTGCTCTGCCTAACTAGGAAAACAAGCCGGGGAGAAAAAAGAGGCAGGCCGGGTGACCAGGCTTAGATCTATAGTCCCCTGGAGGAACATTAATATAAATCAGTGTTCCAGCGTGGTTCGAACATTCATTTTCGATGACCCTTGCATAGAGAGGAAACTCCTAGCTTTCTTCAAACAGGATGTTCCCTGGATTTCTTTGCAATTGGGCTGTCAAATCCAATCCGTTTTAGAACAGGCGAAAAATCCGCCTTGGCAAATCTTTGCTTTTTGCTCCACCAAAATAGGGCGTGTGGGTTTTTTTTCTTCTTCTTCCTTTTAACTCTCTTTTCTCTCTCTTTCTCTCTCTCTCTCTCTCTCTCCGCTGGCCCATCCATCCTAATCCAACCAATTTCATGGCTGGGAATATTCCCACTGGGCGCCCCCCTGCGCCTCGTCCCCGTGGTTTTAATTACCAATTTTTACTCTCCTGCCACAACAAGCCCCTTCGCCTCTCCTTCATCACAGAGATCTCACACACAGCCGGCCCGGGCTGAAGGGAGCCCTCCAAAGCGTATCATTTGGCTTGGCAGGTTTTTTTTGGGTGGGAGGGGTTGGGTGGAAATCCAAACACATCTAAGGAGCCGGGTGCTGGTTAAGTATCCCTGCCTGGGGGTCAGACAACTTTTGACATCGGTTTTGGTAGTTGATCAAAGACATGGCTTTAGAAGCGAAGCCTATCGTGCGGTAAAAAGGAACCGGGGATACCCTAAGAGAGCTTTAAGCTGCTTAGCAGGGCCCGGGAAACATCTGTGGGTCAAATAGCAATTGGTGGGGATGGTCTGGAGGCGGCTTGCGGAGGGCGAGCTGTTGAACATAATAGTGCCCATCAGCCATCGGGGCAAAGATTCTCAGCGTTCAGGAGGCAGGTTTTTTCGCCGTGGCGGTGGTTGCGAATCTGGGGCTCTGTTGCACTGGTAAAATGGCAACTATCCCAGGGAGGGGGGGGGCGTTATCCGCTCTGAATGCGGAGGAATCATGATGCGGTTTGCTTTATTTTTTATTTACAATACAATACAATAGCAGAGTTGGAAGGGACCTTGGAGGTCATCTAGTCCAACCCCTGCCTAGGCAGGAAGTCCTATACCATTTCAGACAAATGGCTATCCAACATCTTCTTGAAGACTTGCAGTGTTGGGGCATTCACAACTTCTGGAGGCAACTTCTGTTCCACTGATTAATTGTTCTAACTGTCAGGAAATTTCTCCTCAGTTCTAAGTTGCTTCTCTCCTTGATTAGTTTCCACCCATTGCTTCTTGTTCTACCTTCAGATGCCTTGGAGAATAGCTGGGCTCCCTCTTCTTTGTGGCAACCCCTGTGATATTGGAAGACTGCTATCATGTCTCCCCTGGTCCTTCTTTTCATTAAACTAGACATACCCTGTTCCTCCAACCGTTCTTCATATGTTTTTGTCTTTAGTCCCCTAATCTTCTTTGTTGCTCTTCTCTGCACTCTTTCTGGAGTCTCCACATCTTTTTTACATCATGGTGACCAAAACTGGATGCCCTATTCCAAGTGTGGCCTTACCAAGGCCTTATAAAGTGGTATTAACACTTCATGTGATCTTGATTCTCTCCCTCTGTTGATGCAGCCTAGAACTGTGTTGGCTTTTTTGGCAGCTGCTGCACACGGCTGTCTCCTATTTAAATGGTTGTCCACTAGGACTCCAAGATCCCTTTCACAGTTGCTACTATTGAGCAAGGTACCACCTATACTATACTATAGGAGACCATACAGATTTGCTTATAAATGGGGAACAATGCAGAGTTGCTGGAAAAATGAAGAGCAAAATTGTGCGTGCCTTTTTGCTCCGTACGAATTTGGAAAGGAAAAAGGGAAGTGAGGGGGGAGAGGAAGGGAGAGGGAAAGAAAGGAGGAAGGGAGGGAGGGAGGGAGGAATGGAAAAGGGGTGTGAGTGAGAGAGAGAGGAGGAGGGGAGGGAAGAATGAAGGAAGGGAAGGTGGAGGAAGGAAGGAAAAGAGATGGAAGGAAGGAACAAAAAAGACAGGAAAGGAAAGAAAGTTAAACAGAAGAGGAAGAAAGGAGAGGAAAGGAGGGATTGAGAGGAAAGAAAGAGGAGGAAGGAAGGAAAGAGAAGGGAGGGAGAAAAAGAGGGAGTGAGAGAAAGGAAGGAAGGAAAAGATGGAAGGAAGAAACAAAAAAGACAAGAAAGGAAAGAAAGTTAAACAGAAGAGGAAGAAAGGAGAGGAAGGGAGGGAGGGAGATGGAAAAAAGGAAGGGAGGAGGGAGGGAGGAAGTAAAGGGGAGGGAGGGAAGAAAAAAGGGGAGAGAGCGAGGGAGAGAAGAGGGGAGGAAGGAAGGAAGGAAAAGAGATAGAAGGAAGGAACAAAAAAGTTAGTGTGTCCATTTTAGGACAGTCTAAAGTATTTTGAATTACATCTTCATCTGGTGGGTAGTTCTCATTTTCCAGTATTTTGTAAATATGATCCTTGCTGCTGTTTGTATACGTAAAACAAAATATGTGGTCCCTTTTTCATAACCTTCCGGCATTATGCCCAACAGATATATTTCTGATTTCAGAAATATGAATACAGATATATTAATATTACAAGAAACTTAGTTAATTAAAACTACTTGGTTATAGCATTATTTTTTTTATAAGAATTTTTTTAATTTTAATCAAACATAAACACAAAAAAAGGAATCATCCTTCATTACATCTTGTAGAAGAACAGTTGCAGGAACTGGGTAGGTCTAGTTTAATGAAAAGAAGGACCAGGGGAGACATGATAGCAGTCTTCCAATATCTCAGGGGCTGCCCCAAAGAAGAGGGAGTCAAACTATTCTCTAGGGCACCTGAGGGCAGAACAAGAAGCAATGGGTGGAAACTAATCAAGGAGAGAAGCAACTTAGAACTGAGGAGAAATTTCCTGACAGTTAGAACAATTAATCAGTGGAACAAACTTCCCTCCAGAAGTTGTGAATGCTCCAACCCTGGAAGTCTTTAAGAAGATGTTAGATAGCCATTTGTCTGAAATGGTATAGGGCTTCCTGCCTGGGCAGGGAGTTGGACTAGATGACCTCCAAGGTCCCTTCCAACTCTGCTATTGCATTAATTGGTTACAGATAGCTTTCGTGCATTCTTACACCATCATTACTTATAATTCACATTAGATTGTATATTTTAAATCAAAAATCTTTATGTATTTTGCCATCAATATACCACTATTCTCATTTGACTACAATTATTTAAACGTCCTTTTGCCTAAAATAATTCATACATAGAAACACAACCACATATTGGCATTCATTAGCTATTTCAAAAGTCCTTGAATAACATTACCAACTCGCTGCTTAGAGTTTGTATCCAAATTTCTTTTACCAAAAACCAGTGCATATATGTATTATTAAACAATATCGATTATCTTGTCATTATTTTTGTTATAGTTAATTATTTGTTAACAAGAAATCGTTTACTATTTATATCCAACTTCCCACTCATGAAACACAATAACAGAAACCTTTATAGCAAGTTTTAAATAAGAAATCAATTACTAAAATTTCTAGATCTTTTCCCCTTGGTTATAACATTATTATTGTCATTAATACATGTGTTATTATATAATTATTATTACTATTATTAGTTTATGTGTTAATATTTATTATTTTTTCGCTGGTCTTTCTTTTTTGTGAATGGTACACCACGAAAACACACTGTATTCAAAAATGTTTATGGATAAAACTTTTTTGTTTTTAAAAAGGAAGGAAGGAACAAAAAGGAAGAAAGAAAGTTAAACAGAAGAGGAAGGAAGGAAGGAAAGAAGGAAGGAAGGAAGGAAAGAAAGAAAGAAAGAAAGAACCTTGCTCAATAGTAGCAACTGTGAGAGGGATCTTGGAATCCTAGTGGACAACCATTTAAATATGAGCCAGCCATGTGCAGCAGCTGCCAAAAAAGCCAACACAGTTCTAGGCTGCATAAACAGAGGGATAGAATCTAGATCACGTGAAGTGTTAATACCACTTTATAATGCCTTGGTAAGGCCACACTTGGAATACTACATACAGTTTTGGTCACCACGATGTAGAAAAGTCGTGGAGACTCTGGAAAAAGTGCAGAGAAGAGCAACCAAGATGATTAGGGGACTGGAGGCTAAAACATATGAAGAACGGTTGCAGGAGCTGGGTATGTCTAGTTTGATGAAGAGAAGGACCAGGGGAGACATGATAGCAGTGTTCCGATATCTCAGAGGGTGCCACAAAGAAGAGGGAGCCAAACTATTCTCCAAGGCACCTGAGGGCAGGACAAGAAGCAATGGGTGGAAACTAATCAAGGAGAGAAGCAACTTAGAACTAAGGAGAAATTTCCTGACAGTTAGAACAATTAACCTCTGGAACAGCTTGCCTCCAGAAGTTGTGAATGCCCCAACCCTGGAAGTCTTTAAAAAGATGTTGGATAGCCATTTGTCTGAAATGGTATAAGGTTCCTGCCCACGCAGGGGGTTGGACTAGAAGACCTACAAGGTCCCTTCCAACTCTGCTATTGTATTGTATTGTATTGCATTGCATTGCATTGCATTGTAAAGAAAGGAAGGAAGGAAGGAAGGAAGGAAGGAAGGAAAGAGAGAGAAAGAAAGAAAGAAAGAAAGAAAGAAAGAAAGAAAGAAAGAAAGAAAGAAAGAAAGAAAGAAAGAAAGAAAGAAAGAAAGAAAGAAAGAAATGCAAATTGCTGGAGCACTTGAGTTTTTTTAGAACTAGCTTTGTTTGCATGTTACCTGAAAGATACAAAACAAAAACAAAAAAAAACCCCTCTTTGATTGGCAGGTTTACTCTAACGCCATTTCCCCTCTTTGTCTCTTCTGCTTTCTTTCAGCGGCCACTCCACCTAATCTGGTTGACAAACCCTGCTTAAAGTTGAAGGTTTATGTTCGACCAACAAGTAAGTAGGACCAGACGAAGGAAGGCGTAGGAAATGTGATTTATTTTTCTGTTTTGAACCAACTTGGAGTAATGCTGAATCAGACTGTACATTAAGTACCAACCCTTCCTCCCCCCCCCCCCCCCCCCCGCAGTCTTCTGCTGCACCACTCAACTCAGAAATATCAAAAGCCATCTTTTGAAAGGACGTGGTTTAAGGGTAAATAGAAATTCATGTTTGAAAAACAAATGTCCTTTATTTTTCCCTCTAGACCTATTCTGAAGTCCAGATTTACTTACAAATGGGGGAATGGCAGTGCTGCTGAAAAGACGAATGCTTTGAAAAATGGGTTAAAAATAGGTGATGTTGCAACTGGGTCTCTCTTGCATTAGCATTACAGGTAGTCCTCAACTTACGACCACAATTGAGCCCAACATTTCTGCGGCTATACCAGGCAGTCGTGAAGTGAATTTTGACCCATTTTACTACCTTTCTATATATACAATATACAATAGCAGAATTGGAAGGGACCTTGGAGGTCTTCTAGTCCAACCCCCATAATTGTTGTTAACTGCTAGTGGTTAAATTAATAACACGGTTGTTAAGTGGATCTCCCTCGTTGACCTTGCTTGTCAGAAGGTTGCAAAAGGGGATCCCAACACTGCAACCGTCGTAAATATGAATCAGTTGCCAAGCATCTGAGTTTTGATCACATGACTGCTGGGATGCTGCAAAAGTCATAACTGTGAAAAACGGTCATAAGTCACTTTTTTCAGTGCTGTTGTAACTTGATCACTAAATGAACTGTTGTAAGTCGAGGACATGGTGACTAAGGGACATGGTGGCTAAGCAGCTAAGACTCTGTACTTGTCAATCAGAAAGGTCAGCAGTTCAGCGGTTAGAATCCCTAGCACCACGTAACGGAGTGAGCTCCCATTACTTGTCCCAGCTTCTGCCAACCTAGCTGTTCAAAAGCATATAAAAATAGGAACCACCTTTGGTGGGAAGGTAACAGCGTTCTGTGTGCTTTTGGCATTGAGTCATGCCGGCCACATGACCACGAAGGCGTCTTCGGACAGCGCTGGCTCTTCGGCTTTGAAACGGAGGTGAGCACCGCCCCCTAGAGCAGTGTTTTCCAATCTTAGCAATTTAAAGCTGTCAGGACTTCAACTCCCAGAATTCCCCAGCCAGCATTCACTGCCTGGGGAATTCTAGGAGTTGAAGTCCAGACATCCTCAAGTTCCCAAGGTTGGGGAACACTGCCCTAGAGTCAGGAACGACTAGCACATATGTGTGAAGGGAACCTTTGCCTTTATCTAAGTCGAGGACTATCTGTCCTGATCAGGACATTACAACCATTCATTTAGTGACGGTTCCAGGTTATGTCGGTGCTGAAAAAAGTGATCTAGCCTTTTAATCGCCGTTTGTGATCTTCCCAGCCAGCTTCTGAGAAACAAAGTGACTTGGGGAAACCAGATTGGCTTAATGACCATGACAGGAAAAAAGCCATAAAATGGGGCGCAGTCATGTGACAACTCTTAATGACCACACTGCTTAATGACAAAAATTCTGCTCCCAAGTCGAGGACTACCTGCATAGAAAGACTAAAAACTCATGAGGTTTCAATATTGCTGCCCAGAACTCAGGTGAAACCCACACGTGTGAGATTTGATGATCTCGCGAGGATTCAGCTTTTAAGAAGAAAAGAAATAGAAATAATTCGAATTTGAATTTGAATTGGTGAACTACCGTATTTTTCGGAGTATAACACACACCTTTTCCCCTCAACAAAGAGGGTGAAAATCTGGGTGCGTCTTATACACTGAATACAATATTTTTGGCCTCCTGAAACCCCACCCCCTTCACCAAAATGGCCGTGCAGAGGGTTTGGGAGGCCTGCAAAGTGCTCCTAGGGGCAGAAATGAGCAAAAAAAATGGCCTGTTTTTGATCATTTTTGCCCCCCCCCCAGCCCACAGGAGTACTCTACAAGCCCCTCAAAGCTGCATCTCCCCCCCCCCCTTTTTTTTTTCTTTTCAAAAAACGAGGCGTGCAGAGAGTTTTGGGGGCCCGCAGAGTGCAAAACCTTTTTTTTTTTTTTAATTACCTCTTCAAAATCGTGGTGCGTCTTATACTCCGTTGCGTAGTAGTAGTAATAATCTTTATTGTCATTGTAATAATATTGTAATAAAATTACAATGAAATTGGTTAGAAGATCTTTATCTTTAATAATAAGTTAATAATAACTTAATTACTCCCTGCAGGTATAGACTAGTTTTTGCCTAACTCTGCTGTGACACCAGGAGCTCAAAGCCGCTGCGCCTAAGCGCGCCGCCATCTTGAAAAGGATGATATAGTCTTATAGTCTGAAAAATACTGTTTTCCAGAGACTTGATGTTTGGGTAGCTATGGATGCTGTACAAATAGTCTGTGACTTAAGACTGTTCAATGACCGTTTAAAGTTACAAAGGCACTGAGAAAAGTGACTTGTGACTAGTTCTCACACTTATGACTGTGGCAGCATCCCCACATCACGTGATCAAACTTCAGGTGCTTGGCATGTTATCTACAACAGTTGCAGCCTCCTGGATCCTAAGATTATCATTTGCAAACTTCCTAGGGAGCTTCAGACAAGCAAAATCAGTGGAGGATGGCTGATTCGCTTAACAATTGCCCGATTCACTTAACAGTGGTAGTGATTCGCTGAACAGCCATTCCCAAAAATGTCGCAAAATGGGGGCACAACTCACAAACATCTGCCTTGCTTAGTAGCAGAAATTTGGCTTAACAACTGTAGTGATTTACTTAACAACCATGACAAAATGGGGGCATAATACAATAACAGCTGCCTTGCTTAGCAACAGAAACATTGTGGTCGTAAATCCAGGACTACCTGAATTCCCAGCTTCACTGCGCCCCCTAAGATAGGAATAAGATTGTCTGAATTCTTGGTTATCAAAGGTGAAACTCAAAGCATCTCTCTTTCGCCCCCAAGCCAGGAAACCGAGGGAAACAAGATCCATGGTCCACCATCAGCAGGTGGATCTAGTGAAGCTGCCACCATGATTTTGGCAGATTCCATCAGCAACAAATAGCTTCCGTGGGCCATTCCAGCCCACTTGGGTCTGGTGGATCCAATATTACCCCAAAAATAACACAGATCTTACTTTCTTTTGACCCCCTAAATAAGCGCTTGGCCTTATTTGCAGGGAGGTATTATTATTTTTGAGGTGCAGGAGGCGGTGAATGTGGTTTCTTCATGGCTGCTTATGTGATGCAATATTTTCAGGGAGGGCTTATTTTAGCACATGCACTCAAAAGCCCGATTGGGCATATTATCCGGGGAGGTCTGATTTTCAGGGAAACAGGGTAGCAACATTATTGTTGTTGTTGTTGTTGTTGTTTAAATTTCTATACCGCCCTTCTCCCTTCCAGGACTCAGGGCAGTTTACAGGCAACAATAAAATCACAAGTAAAAAACATAGAAACCTTTAAAAATACATTAAATGATAAATAGCCTGTCTTAAAACCTTGTTAAAATCCCTACTAAAAACCATTCAAAACTATACCATTTAAAACTATGCCAGTTAAAAACTATGCCAGGCCGGCCGCACGAAATAAATAAGTCTTCAAGGCCCGACGGAAAAGGTGCAGGTCCGTGATTATCCGTAGGTCAGGGGGGAGGTCATTCCAGAGGGCAGGGGCTGCCACAGAGAAGGCTCTCCCCCTAGGGGTCGCCAGCCGACATTGCCTGGTCGATGGCACCCTGAGGAGGCCCTCTCTGTGGGAGCGAACTGGACGGTGGGAGGTATTTGGTAGCAGGAGGCGGTCTTGCAAATAACATTAACAGTGGTAATCACAGGGTTTCAGCAAGAGGCATTGGCTGGATATCATTTCTCTGTCAGGGTTCCAAGTGACATACCCACAGCAGGCAAAACTCCGAGGCAGGTAGATTCCTCAAAAGAATAGGATTTATTGGATACGCCATATTGGCATGTGCTGAAATGCACCAGCTGAAATGTCCTTGGTTCTCGAGAGAAATTATTTTGTTTTGGCTACAAACCCCAGCTATCTCTACTTCCCCCCTCCCTATCCTTAAACTCGAGATGTTGCAGCCCTGAAGTCTCAAAATGGCCTCAGTTGGGTCAGCTTCAGGGTTGACACTCGGTTCATTAGACATTTTAAGATAGACACATTTGCCTCAATAGATGTGAAATTTGGATATACCTGAGCCCTGAGGAAGGGTGTTTTTCCATCCATAAACTTATGGAATGCTACCAGAGTATGTGATGGGCTTTAGACCGAGGACTTCCTCTGGGCTCCATCTTTGTTGGCCAAGAAAGGTAGTTGGAGTCACCATGAAGTTCCTTGCTGGTCAGTCAGAGATGGACCTGATCACCTCACCCGAACCATACAGGTGCCCAGCCCTTGGCCTCTTTAAGACCTGTGGACCTCATCTCCCAGAATTCCCCAGACAGTCATGTGGACTTCATCTCCCAGAATTCCCCAGCCACCCATGTGGACCTCATCTCCCAGAATTCCCCAGTCAGTCAGAGATGGATCTGATCACCTCACCCAAACCATAGGGGTGCCCAGCCTTGGCCACTTTTAGACCTGTGGACTTCATCTCCCAGAATTCCCCAGCCAGCCATGTGGATATCTCCCAGAATTCCCCAGTCAGTCAGAGATGGACCTGATCACCTCACCCAAACCATAGGGGTGCCCAGCCTTGGCCACTTATTTATTTTATTATTTTTATTTTATTAAATTTATACCCTGCCCTTCTCCAAAAGGACCCAGGGAGGCGATTCCCCAGCCAGCCATGTGGACCTCATCTCCCAGAATTCCCCAGTCAGTCAGAGATGGACTTGATCACCTCGCCCGAACCACAGGGGTGTCCAACCCTGGCCACTTTAAGACCTGTGGACTTCACCTCCCAGAATTCCTCAGCCAGCCATGTGGACTACATCTCCCAGAATTCCCCAGCCAGGCATGTAGACTTCATCTCCCAGAATTCTCCCTGACTGGCTGGGGAATTCTGGGAAATGAAATCCACAGGTCTTAAAGTGGCCGAGGTTGGACACCCCTGTGGTTCGGGTGAGGGGATCAGGTCCACCTCTGGCTGGTTGAGAAATTCTGGGAGATGAAATCCACAGGTCTTAAAGTAGCCAAGGTTGGACACCCCTGCCATACAGAAGAGGAATAAATTCAGAAACGGTTCAAGGCTTCAAAGGTTAACCCAACAGCTATTCTGCAGTGTTGGTTGACTGTTGTGCATTGTTCTTGGTTTCCTTATGGTCCTTGCCAGTGGCAAGTTTCTGTTGCTATTCTTCAAGAAAGGAAAAGTTGATCTGCATTCAGAGGGAGTCAGCGCCTGCAGCTGAAGGGAGGGGATTCCTCCAAAGGAGAATCTTAAATCCTCACTTCTCGGTAGAGCAATTTTCCCCTCGATTCCATCTTTCAGTGATCCTACGGTTCAGAGATTCTTTTTTTTTTATGACATGAGATAAGATTACAGGCAGTCCTCAATTTACGGCCACCGTTGAGATCATAATTTTGGTTGCTAAGCAAGGCGGTGGCTTAGGTGAAGTGCACTCAATTTCAGGACCGTTTTTGTCACAGTTGTTCAGTGAATCCCTTCGGTTCTTAAGTGAATCATGAGGTCCTTAAGCGAATCCAGCTTCCCCCATTGACTTTGCTTGTCAGAAGCCAGCTAGGAGGGCCTCAAATGGCAATCAGATAATCTCAGCGCTCTGCAACTACCACAAATACATGCCTGTTGGCAGGCAGCCAGATTTTGATCACATCACTGTGGGAGTGCAAGGACCAGGTCGTAAGTTAAATTTTTCAGTGCCATTGTATCTTAGAAAGTTACTAAATGAATGGTTATAAGTCAAGGACTCTCTATATTGGAAGTTTAATTATAGGGGGGGAAATGTCTGGACCAAATGTAATTTCTAATGTTGGATTTTCACCGTTACCAGAGAGAACCCCCTTGTGGAGTACTGTGAAGCCATTACCATGGCAACTCCACGGCACTGTACAGTAGAAGCCATTTTAAGGCACAACAGGCTGTATCTTAACAGAACACACACACTGAGGAGTGTCTTACCCCCCTCAGTATTTGTTTCCAGAGAGTAAGTCATCTCTGTAGAATGTTTGGTTAAAATTGCTCAACACGTTCCAGAGTTATGCTGGAAAACACACACACACACGCACACGCACACACACACACACTGAAGTCATATTCTTGGCTACTAAAACCTTGAAGAATCAGTCTTGTCTTATCTGCAGGGTTGGGGAACAATGGCTCTTTCTTGACTTTTGTGGACTTCAATTCCCAGAATTCCTGAGCCAGCCAATGGAATTCTGAGAGTTGAAGTCCACAAGTCATGAGGGGGAGATTGTTCCCTACCTCTGGTCTACAGCAGTGATGGCAAACCTTTTTTGGCTCACGTGCCAAAAGCAGGGGGAGCGCAGGGGGTTTGTGCACGGGCGTGCCACCACCATAATGCTATGCGCACTACCCCAGCGTGCCTGCGCGGACCCCCCCCCCCAATTTTTGATGTGCTTTTTTCACTCTCCCCAGGCTCCATAGGCTTTATAGGAGCCTGGCGAGGGCAAAAACAGTCTCTCCCACCCCCCGGAGGCCCTCCGGAGGCTTCGGGAGCTTCCCTG
Source organism: Rhabdophis nuchalis (assembly GCA_039707465.1). NCBI lineage: Eukaryota > Metazoa > Chordata > Lepidosauria > Squamata > Natricidae > Rhabdophis > Rhabdophis nuchalis. The sequence goes on from CM077643.1 coordinate 26,425,380, forward strand.
AAGCCTCCAGAGTGTGAAAAACGGACCTCAGGTTTGCTTGTAGGGCTGGTTTTAGCCCTCCGGAGCATTCAAGAGCCTTCAGGAGGGCAAAAAATGGCCTCAAAAGAAGGCTGAAGTCAGCTGGCCCGAGCACGCACGCATCGGGCAAAGCCTTGCGTGCCCTGACAAATGGCTCCGCGTGCCACCTGTGGCACACATGCCATAGGTTCGCCATCACGGGTCTACGATTCAGCCAATGGAATTCTGGGAGTTGAAGTCCACAAAGTCATGAGGGGGACATTATTGCCCACCTCTGGTCTACAGGGTGGGAGTGGGTACAGGTCGAAAAAAGTCAAGATGGCATCCCCTTTCATCCATCGGTGCTCAGTCCTGATTACTAACACCACAAAACACAACACTGTTTTCAAGCAGAACGGACCCTGCCCCTTCCTTGCACATTTTGCCCTTGAGATCAAATTAGTGGAGGCCTTTTGACACACAGGCCTACACACACACACACACACACACACACACACACACAAACACACACACAGAGAAGTCATATTTTTGGCTACTAAAACGTTGAAGAATTAATCTTGTCTAGTCTGCAGGGTTGAGGAACAATGGTTCTTTCTTGACTTTTGTGGACTTCAATTCCCAGAATTCCTGAGCCAGCCAATGGAATTCTGGGAGTTGAAGTCCACAAAGTCATGAGGGGGACATTATTGCCCACCTGTGGTCTACAGGGTGGGAGTGGGTACGGGTCGAAAAAAGTCAAGATAGCATCCCCTTTCATCCATCGGTGTTTTGTGGTGTTGGTAATCAGGACTGAGCACCGATGGATGAAAGGGGATGCAGAACGGACCCTGCCCCTTCCTTACACATTTTGCCCTTGAGATCAAATTAGTGGAGGCCTTTTGACACACAGGCCTGCACCCACACACACACACACACACACAAACCTTTCCGATAGCTTTCACCTTTTGTTTTCTTGGCAATGGCTGAAATACCAAGCACCCGCATTGGCTCAAGTGGCATGCCGAATTCCACCCAAATTATGTCGGGGGTGAAGAGAAATCTATGAAAAGGGAGGGTGTGTGTGTCAACTTAAAGGAACCCGGGGGCAGCCTGGACTACCCGCTGACTTCATTGTTGGGATCAAGGAGGGGGAAAAGAAGCCAATTATTTTATTTAAAAATGTAACAAACAGCAACAACCTTCTGCTTTTTTCCGAACAGGTGGTATTTTAAAAAAGAATCAAATCATGCAGCTGTTTGGGGAAAAAAGAAAACACAAATTAATAATTTTCTCCTGTTAACATGTAATTAATGTTTGGTCACAGTTCTTCCCAGGGAGTGTGCAAATAGTCAGAAATGACAGAATCGGGAAAGAGATTGCCGTTTTATTTGGTGCCGTTTCATTTCTCTCTGTGTGGGTGTTTGTGTGTCTGTGTGATTTTAATTGGCTTTAAAACAAAACAAGGACTTTTTTTTAAATATGAAAGAAACCCCCTGGTTGTTGTTTTGTTGAGGTTTTTTTTTCCTCTCCTCATGAAGCATGAAGTATTTGTAGTGGCTCTACACAAGGGTTGCGACAAATATCCTGTGGCAGTTTTTTCTTTCTTTTCTTTCTTTCTTTCTTTCTTTCTTTCTTTCTTTCTTTCTTTCTTTCTTTCTTTCTTTCTTTCTTTTTCCCCTCCCTTTTTTCTCTCTTCTTTTACTTCTTTCTTTCTCTTTCTCTCTGCTTCCTTCCTTCCTTTATCTCTTCATTCACTTCTTTCTCTTTCCCTCTTTCTTTCTGCTTCCTTCCTTCCTTCATCTCTTTTTTCACTTCTTTTTCTTTACTTTACTTTACTTTACTTTAATTCGACTTATTAACCGCCCCCTCTCCCCGAAGGGACTCGGGGCGGTGCACAGGAAATATAAAAAACACAATATATCACCATAAATACATAAATATTTAAAACTATATTAAACTAACTCCTATGCTAAAATCTTCCTGTAAAAATTATCATAAAACCCAATATAAAAATTTCTCTAATAACTAAGGCTAAGTAGAGTAGGTTAGGCCAGGCCGGCCTGTTGGAAAAGGTAAGTTTTTTATTGCTGGCGGAAGGAGCGGAGGTCCGTGATGGATCTAAGTTCGGGGGATAGGTCGTTCCAGAGGGTAGGGCCCGCCACAGAGAAGGCCCTTCCCCTGGGCGTCACCCGCTGGCATTGCCTAGTGGATGGCACCCGGAGAAGTCCCTCTCTGTGGGAGCGAATCGGCTGAAGGGATGTGTGGGGTAGGATGCGATCCAGCAGATAACTTTCTCTCTTTCTTTCTGCTTCCTTCCTTCCTTCATCTCTTTTTTCACTTCTTTCTCTTTCTCTTTTTTTTTGCTTCCTTCCTTCCTTTCTCTCTTCTTTCACTTTTTTGTTTATGTTTCCTTTCTTTTTTCTTTCTTTTCTTCCTTTCTCTTTTTTCTTTTCTTATCTTTCTTTCTCTCATTTTCTCTTTTTTTACTTACTTTATCTCTTTCTTTCTTTCTTTCTCTTCTTTGTTTCTTTTCCTCTCCTTTTTTCTTTCTCCTTTCTTTTCCTTCCTTCCTTTCTCTCTTCTTTCATTTCTTTCTTTGTTTCTTTCTCTTCTTTTTTCTTTCTTTTTCTCTCTTTTCTTTTTCTCTCTCTTCTGTTTCTTTTTCCCTCCTTTTTTCTCTCTTCTTTCTTTTCCTTCCTTCCTTTCTCTCTTCTTTCATTCCTTTCTTTGTTTCTTTCTCTCTTCTGTTTTCTTTTTTCTTTCTTTTTTTCTCTCTTTTCCTCCTTTCTCTCTTCCTTTCTCTTTTCTCACTTTCTTTCTCTTACTTGTTCTCCTTTCCTCTTGTTTCTTTTTCTCCTTTCCCTTTTTCTTTCTCTTTTTTTCTCTTTCTCCTTTCTTTCTCTCTCTTTCTTCTTTCTCTTTCTTTTCCTTCCTTCCCTTCTCTTTTCTTTCATTTCTTTGTTTCTTTCTCTCTCTTTTTTCTTTTTTCTATCTATTCTTTCTTTTCTTCCTTTCTTTTCTTCCTTCCTTTCTCTTCTTTTTCTATTTCTTTTTCTCTTTCTCTGTCTTTATTTTTCTCTCTCTCTTCTTTCTTTCTCTTTCTTTTCCTTCCTTCTGTCTGTCTGTCTCTCTGTCTGTTCAGATTTCAAGGGGACATAACTAACCTCCACCCCAACCCCCATCTGTTCTCCTTCACAATAACAGCCATAGGAAAGGTGTCTGTGTCAATTGACTGAGACAAAGGAACTTGTCCAGAGTCACCCAGGAGATTCTGTGCCGAAGGAAGACTAGAACCCAGGTCTTGCCCCTTCTAGAACATCCCCATCCCCACTACATCTGATTGGCTCTTGGGCTGAAAGGCAGGAGTTGGCCCAAATTCAGCCAATGAGCTTCTGTGTCTGAAGAGGGACTAGGACCTGGATCTCCCCTAGTCTAGTCTAGTCTAGTACCTGAGAAGTATAGTTGTCTAGTCGCAGACAGAGGATTTAATTCAAAATGAAACGCCTAGTTTTGCAGAAGAAGCTAGATTTTGCCCCCATGATTCTTTCCCAGTTGTAAATGTGAAAAAGGGTCGTAAGGCACTTGCCGTGGTAACTTTGAACGGTCACTAAATGAATCTTGTAAGTCAGTGTCTACCTAGAACCCCGAGAGTCAGTTTGGTTTAGTAACTAAGGACCCTGGGCTAGAAGCCAAGTGCCTGGGAGTTCTAGTCCTGCCTTAGGTGCAAAAAAGCCAAGAAAGGGGCCTTGGGCCAGTACCCCTCTCTCAACCGTCGGCTAAACAATGTCGACTGGCGACACCCAGGGGGAGAGCCTTCTCCGTGGGAGCACCTGTCCTCTGGAACGAATTGCCCCCGAAGTTAAGAACTATCCCTGACCTACACACCTTCCGCCGTGCTCTCAAAACCTTTTTTTCCCAACAAGTCAGGCTGGCATAAAAATGATTTTTTAAATATGAATTTTTATTCATTTTAATCGGGATTTGATGGTTTTTTAATCTTATGAGAGGCCAAATTATTTAATATGTTTTTTAAACTGTTTTTAACTTTTATATATCTGTTTTACTTTGGCTGTACACCGCCCCGAGTCCTTCGGGAGTAGGGTGGTGTAAAAAACTAATAAACTAAACTAAAATAAAATAAAATAAAATAAAATAAAATAAAATAACCCTCAGAAAAAGAAGACCAGGAGGACAACCTTTCAAAAGAAAAATGTGCCTAATAAAAACGACAGCGACTTGTCCAAGCACAGACAGGTGAAAAAAAGAAAAGTTAGTTCCGTAGAATTGGTGGAATTCGAAGCCAATGCCAAAGTGGATTTGCATCTCCAATTCCCCCCCCCCCCCATTCCTCTTCTCCAACCCCCCCCCCCCGCCCTCTCCTCCAGGCTGCGAGTCTGCCAAAACCGCCCTTAATCTAGTAATAAACTTAAGAGGAGCCGAGCTGAGGGAATGGCGTTAAAACCGGCTTTGGCTGTAATTTAGCGGATTCCCTCGAAGACATTTTTGCATCGCTGGCTGATTAGGCGTCTTTTGGAAACAGGATTATTGGATCGCTATGAAACAATTGCTCTCTGACCTTCCAAACGGCGGTGCTGACTGCCAGCCAAAGCCGGAGGGGGGGGGGAGTGGGGGGGGGGGAACGACACATAACAAAACCTAACCTAAACAGGCACCATCCCTGGAGATGTCCTGTTGTTACAAGTTGGCTGGCAGATCTTGAAGTTGGCTCCGTGCCATCGTGCGAAAATTGCCGCCCGCCTATTTTGAAACGGAGTCTCCGTCTGGGGGGAAATGGGGAGCTTCTGATCTGGGCACAAGCAGCTTGTTCGCCAGCCTGTTTTAACCCCGGACCGCTCTGCTTTGCCCGACCCAGCCCCTCGGCAGGAGAGCTGCTCAGACTGCATGGCATCAAAGTGTCCCAGATGGCAGGGCGCTAGAGAAGGCCGCCCGCTTACTCGAGTGCGCGGTTGATTTTGAGTCTTTCCATTTCAAGATTTTATTTTATTCCCCCCCCCCCCCCTGTTAGGGTCCATGAAACCTATACGTACAGGTGGTCCTCGACTTACGGACACAATGGGGACCAGAATTTCTGTTAAGCGTATCCTACATGGGGCTTGCCAGTGGCATCTCCCAGTGGCACTTTGCAAGGTGTGTGTGTGTGTATCACAGAAGTGAGTACACCCCCTCACATTTTGTAAATATTTAAGGATAACTTTTCCTGTGACAACACTGAAGAAATGTACTGTATACTGTATACTCACAATGTAAAGTAGTGAGTATACAGCTTGTATAACAGTGTAAATGTGCTGTCCCCTCAAAATAACACATATTAATGTCTTAACTGCTGGCAAGATATACTTAAATATTTACAAAATGTGAGGGGTGCACCCACTTCTGATACACACACACATACACACACAGAAAAAGAGAGGGAGAGAGGGAGAGAGAGACTGATATTACAGGTAGTCCTTAATTTACAACCGAATTGGAGCCAGAATTTGCTAAGCAAGGCAATTGTTAAATCTGTCATGCCTAATTTTACAACCTTTTTTTTTTTGGCCATGGTTGATAAGAAAAATGACAGCAGTTAAGTGAATCACATACAGGTAGTCCTTGACTTACAACCACAACTGAGCCCAACGTTTCTGTGGCTAAGTGAGGCATTTGTTAAGTGAGCTTTGCCCCATTTTACAACCTTTCTCGTCACAGTGTGTAAGTGAATCGATGCAGCCGTTAAGTTAGTGACAAGCTGGTTAAGTGAACCTGGCTTCCCCCTTAATTTTTTCTTCTTGTCAGAAGGTCGCATAAGGGGACCCCGGGGACATGGCAACGGTCATAAATATGAACCAGTGGCCAAGCGTCTGAAGTTTGATCACATGATCACATAATCATGGGAGGGGGGGGGAGGCTGCAATGAAAAACGATCATAAGTCACTTTTTTTTCAGCGCCGTTGTAACTTTGAACGGTCTCTAAATGAATGGTTGTAAATTGAGGACTCCCTGTAGTTATTAAGCAAATCCAGCTTCCCCCATTGACTTTGCACGTCGGAGGCCGCTGAGAAGGTCACCAATGGCACGCAAGCCCACTCCCTCCGGTCCCGGGAACACCCTCTCTCCACAGAACCAGTCTCTGGTGCCCAAAAGGTTGGCACCACTAGTGCAGGATTTCCTGCCTGAACAAGGGGTTGGACTAGAAGACCTCCAAAGTCCCTTCCTAGTCTGTTATTCTACCCATTTTATGGAGTGTCAGGGTTTTTTTCCCCTTGATGGTTCCTTGATTAATGCATTGCTTTCTTGATTGTGAGAGGGACTTGCGTATTGCTTTCTGTCTGATTGTGGAGTGTGCATCCCTGAACACCAAATAGCAGTCAGAAGATAGGATGAAAACTCTTTAATCTGAGGGGCAGACTCAACTATAGTTTCATCTGGGAAACTGTGAGTAGACTAAGCTAAATCCGAAGACATTGGGGAATTCCTGAAAGCTTGGCATTCAGACAAATCAGCCATCAATAGACCCATAGAGATAAGCTATATTTACAAACCATTCAAAAGAGACAATAAAAAGGCTTAGAAGGAAACAAAACAGACCAGAGACACATCCTCTCCAGCAGCCAACACCCAGATAAGCAGGGATTAACACCAGACAAACAATCAGGCAGGAAACAATACCCCAATCAAAGAATTACCAAGGAGAAAACGACACCCCCACAAAAACCCGGCAGGGCAAGCTACTGTATATAAAACAGGGAGCAAGCCCCATACTCACTGGCACTCATGATGTTACCTAGGTGGGTAATGAAATGTGCTGGCTGGGGAATTCTGGGAGTTGAAGTCCAGATATTCAGTCAAATGTGAATGATTGAATGTGACGATTGTTCTACGCTTGGAAGACCTGCGTTATGTTTTCCCGTTGTGCTTTTTATTCTTTTGCTTGTTAAAATCATCTCCCTATTCCCATCCAACAACAGAGGGACATCAGCGATGGTTGGGGATCTTGAGAGATGGAAAAGGAAGCATCAACCCTGAAGTGAACCTGGCTGAGGCCATCTGGGAGGGTTGCCACACAACAGAGGGAGAGGGGAAATAGCTAGATGGGGTTTTGTAGCCAAAACAATAAATTTTTGCTGTGGGAACCAAGGACATTCTCACCAGTGGCTGGCCAAAGGAGGAGTGAAGTAACCAAGCAACCAGCCAGCACCTGGATTGGATAGCGTGACCAGTGACTTGGAGGAAAGGGGAAACTTTTATCTTTTAACCAGCCATTCCTGGCCATGCATTGCTGTGGCCCAGTCTGGTTAAATGGCCAACAAATCTGTGTGTAGATCTATACCTGCACACACAAACATGTGTACACAACCACCATATAACCCCCAATCTACCAACCTACTGTATTTCTCCCTTTCTCCACCTACCTACCTACCTACTGTATTTCTCCCACTCTCTATCCCTCTACCTACCTACCTACCTACCTACTGCATTTCTCCCTCCCTCTCTCTATCCCTATAGCTGCCTACCTACCTACTGTATTTCTCCCTCTCTATCCCTCTACCTACCTACTGTATTTCTCCCTCTCTCTATCCCTCTACCTACCTACCTACCTACCTACCTACCTACCTACCTACTGCATTTCTCCCTCCCTCTCTCTATCCCTATAGCTGCCTACCTACCTACCTACTGTATTTCTCCCTCTCTCTATCCCTCTACCTACCTACCTACCTACCTACCTACTGCATTTCTCCCTCCCTCTCTCTATCCCTATAGCTGCCTACCTACCTACCTACTATATTTCTCCTTGAATCTTATGGATTATTTTATGTCATAAAGGATGAGATAATAACTGTGGCCCACTGCTCTCTCTGTATCCATCTACCTACCTTTTTTTACAATTTTTTACATTTTCGTTGCGTGTACCTGGCACAGGTGTGACATCTACACAATCTATATACATATCATTGGTGCCGTATTTGAAAGGAACGTTGTGTGAAAATCTGGAAGCGATCGGTGCAGTGCTTTCGGAGATTAGCGGTTTTGAACAAACTCTTGTTATATAAGATTGGGTGAAAGCTGCGGGAACTTTCAGAGTCGGCTTTTACCAGTTGTGCCAGTAGGATGTAGCCAATAAATTGTTCTTTGAGGAATTTGTCTGTCTCAGAGTTCTGCTTTCTATGGGTGCATTACTTGGAACGCTGAGAGGAAGTGGGTTTCTCTGGAACCAAAAAATGCCCAACTCTTTCCTTCTTTTTCTTTCTCCCCCCCCCCCAGACGATTCCCTGTATGAGTCGCCGGAGCCCATTTTCACCAGCAATAATTCCTGCTGCAGCTTCACCGTTCCCGATGCCTTCTTCGTGGTGGTGCCGATGTTTTGGACTATCCTCGCTTCCTAGCCCCCCGGCGGAATTGCAGACGAGAAAAAGGGTGTGTGTGTGTTTTCTTTTACAGCGGCAGCTGCAAAAAAACCAAGGTGGGGAGGGGGGAAAGGAAACGTATCGGAGGAAAGAACGAGAGGAAGAAAAGGCGTGAACAAAGGTGTTTGTTGACGGATCAGAAACGATACGCTTGGGATGGGGCGGGCGTGGGGGGGTGTTGCAAGGATTTTGATCTCCAGCCTCTCTGCCAACGTCAAGGCGAAGACGGGGCCCTGGATTTCCTATGCTTGCCTTTGCGTCTCCTGGGGAAAAAAAACACCCCTCGCTGAGCCAACCCTCCCACCAAGTCTGATGGCAGTACAGAGGAAGGGGGGGAAAAGGCTCCCAAAAAAGTTTTTTTTTAAACTGTGACATGGGGAGCTCAGCTGGTTTTATATTTCCGAAACAAAACAGAACAAAACAAAAAAAATCTTCCACAGACCTCTATCAAGCCAGCTGGTGTAAAAAAAAAAAAAGCACCCCCATCCCGCCCTCTTTAGATGAATCCCCTGTGGAGTTTTTCTTTTTTAAATCTCTAGACCAAATATAGTCGTTTTTTTATTTTCTTATTTTTCTCAGCTTAACCTTTACTGGGGGTTTTTTTTTTTGGTTTTTGGGAGGGTATGTGTGTGTGTGTGTGTGCGCGTGTCTATTCTAGACTTTTTCCACAACTGGAACTCAAGTAAGAGACATCACAATATGAGGGGGATGGAGGAGAAACCCCAAAAGGACCCTCTGTGTTGGTGCCTCGTTTTTTTCTTTTTCTTTTTTGGAGAAGGGGTGGGTGGGTTTGAGGCATATCCTTTACATTCCCTTTGAAGTGGGTTTTTTTTTTTTGGTTTTTGGCTTGAATATGACGATACAGCAGTGAGGGGAACGGACCTCTCGTGGTGACCAAATTCCATTTTTTTTGCGATGTTGGTAAAGCCCCTTAACCCATAGGAGTCACCAACTGTAATGAGACCATTCCTTTGGAAACAAAACAAAAAAACAAAAAACCACCTTGAGGACTAGAATACTGTTATGCCAAAACCTGTTGCTCTTTCGGATTTCTTTGTTGTCATATTCCATGGGTACCGCAGGCTCACTGCCACTTGGAAAAAGAAAAGAAGAAAAGAAAAGAAAAATAGATTCCTTAAAAGAGCATCTCTCACACTTCGGGTCATTTCCTTGATCGATTTCTCCAAGAAAAGACTGTGGAAGATGCTGGTCCTCAAGACGAATCGAAACTCTGGACTGTGTTCTTGTGTGTGTTCAAGGGAGTGGGTGGGGGAGGGAGGGTTGTCTGAACAGAAGGAGGATTTATGCAGGTCTAAAACTGGGAAAGTGTAATTTGTAAATCTTGGGGGGTTTTTTCTGTTCATAAAGAAAGTTCGGGTTTTGGGGGGAGGCAGGGTGGATGGGGGGGGGGGGGGAGAAACCAGCACAATGCAACTGAAGAGGCGACAGATGAGGATACCCTGCCCATGTGGCTGAACTGGTTTGAGGGGTGTTCAAGCTGCCGAGGTCCAAAATGGCGGGTGTTTGGGGGCGCTCTCCCTGCAGAGAAAATGTCCCGAATGACCAATTTTCACACACACAAAAACAACCACAACAACCCAGCAACCAAAAATCGGATTGGGGGTTTGTAATGCATTGATCCACCCTGCCATTCAGCGGAAAATTGATCCCAGGTGGAGAAGTAGATCCTGTTTTTGGATTTCTTGGCTTGGAAACCCCTAAAGCAGGGTTGTCCAAGATGCTGGCTGGGGAATTCTGGGAGTTGAAGTCCACAAGTCTTAAAGTTCCCAAGTTTGGACACCCCTGCCCTAAAGCAATGTTTCTCAACCTTGGCGACTTGAAGTCCCGTGGACTTCAACTTCCAGAATTCCCCAGCCAGCTGTGCTGGCTGGGGGAATTCTGGGAGTTGAAGTCCACGGGATTTCAAGTCGCCAAGGTTGAGAAACACTGCCCTAAAGCAAACAAAATGGAGGATGTGACTTGGGTCGTTGACTTGAATCTGCCTTGTTCCTTCCCTCAATCCCTTTCCTCTTATGGTATCTGCCTTTCTGCGTTTGTGGACATCAACTCCCAGAATTCCCCAGCCAGCATAGCTGGCTGGGGAATTCTGGGAGTTGAAGTCCACAAGTCTTCAAGTGGCTGAGGTGGTGAAACTGCGCTAAACTTTTCTTAAACCCGACTCCTTTCTTCCTCCTGACCTACCATGAATTTATCTAACCAGGGGAGGCGAAGAAGATGTAAAAGGAGGGCTTATAAACCCAACACCGATAGTCCTTGACTTACGACCAGTTGCTTCCCGACTATCCAAAGTTACGACGGGCCGCCAAAGTTAAAACAGTCCCGTTCCAAAGTTCCAATATCTGCCCCCTCCCGCCCCTAACCCACGGTCATGCGGCCATATGTCAGGTAGTCCGCATCCGATTTGAATTTATGACCGTTTGCAGCGCATGACTGCAATTTATGTCATTTCACACCTCATAGTGAACGAGGGCTTTGCGCTAACCGCAAAAGTTGTAAAATGATGGCCTGCTTTATGATGGTCATAACTTAACAACCCTCATTGCAGCGCTCAAGTACGGTCATAACCCGAGGATTACCTGTATATAAAATGAAGGACAAAAGGGAAAGAGCTTAGTGAACAAATCCATTCGAATTTAGAAGTCAAAAGAATAGATTTTGAAGAGAGGCTCTGCTGTGGTCTTGTTTACACGTTTCATCGTGGCTTATTCAATAAGCTACGATGGGCTAACTTCAGCAACGGCACTAAGCCCACAAACTGGGATTTCTGACCGCGCCAACCCACAACAAACAAATAGCATTACAGGTAGTCCTCAACTTAACAACCATTCGTTTAATGTCCAAAAGTTACAACAGCACGAAAAAAAGTGACTTATGACCGTTTTCCACACTTATGACCATTGCAGCATCTGCACGGTCACCTGAATAAATTTTGGAAGTTTGTGGCCACTGGCTCATATTTATGACAGTCGTCATGTCCTGGAGTCGTGATTCCCCTGGGTGGCCTTCTGACCAGGAAAGTCACTGGGGAAGCCACAGGTGGCACGCGGAACCATTTCTTAGGGCAGGCGAGGCGTTGCCCTGTCAGCTCCAGCGCGCAGGTGTGTGTTGGCCAGCTGATTTAGGCCTTCTTTTGAGGCCGTTTTCTGCCCTCTGGAGGCTTCAGGGAAGCTCCTGAAGCCTCTGGAGGTGGGGTAGGGAGGCTGTTTTCACCTTCCCCAGGTGCTTAGAAAGCCTCTGGAGCCTGGGGAGGGCAAAAAAAGCCAGCCAAAAGCAGGAGGTCGCGCACATAGCATTATGGGTGTGGCACGCCCATGCACGACACCCCCCCGCGCTCCCCCGCTTTTGGCACAGGAGCCAAAAAAGGTTAGCCATCACTGCCCTAGGTCACACTGAGTGCTGAAACGGAAGTGTGCATGTGGGAGTGCCAGGACCTGGAAGAGTAGCTCCCTGATGCGTACACATGGGAGCGCCAGAAACGGAATAGCAGCTCCCCAGCGCGCATGCACATCAGAGGTGGGTCACAAATCCCGGCTCTTGTCAGTTTGCTCGCACACACAAGCAATGCTTCTGCTCATACGCAGAAGCGGCTGGGCGGGTGGAGCCTTCCACCGCTGCCACTACCGGTTCAGCCGAACCGGTAGCAACCAACCTCTGATGCAAATGCCGGGAAGCTGAACTTCCAGGTTTTGGCACGCGCATGTGCACCGGCCACCTGGTCTTCCAGTTTCTGGCCTACGTGCATGCGCGGAGACCAGCTGGCTGGTGCGCATGCATGCACCGGAACCCAGAAGAGCAACGGGCAATGGCCGGCATGCACGGAGAGATGGTTCTGCATGCCACTTTTGGCACACAGGCCATTGGTTCGCCATCAGGGGCCTAGGTAGTGTGTGATTGGAATCGCTGCACTTCACTCCAAAACTTCACAAGACCCAATGCACAAAAGCTGCAGATCCAAGATTGGATGAGGCACACGAGTCCTTGTGGTTGGCAGGCCTGTGAAGCACCTGGATTGAGTGGACTTTTTGGGCTCCTGCCCTATCCCATTTTGGCTTCCCCGATCCCACCCGATATTTCTCCTTTGGAACACAACACCATTAATTGTGTAGGGCAGCAGCAGATTTGGATCCAAACTAAAGCTGGTTTACTTGCTTCTTTGCCCAAATTCAGAGGTACACGATTTGCAAGGAGGGAATAGCTGCAGCTCGACGAGAGTTTTAGCTGATAACGCAAAATAGGAAAAGTTTACAGAGCTACCAGAATTGGTCGCAAGTGCTTTAACAACAGCTCTGCTCCAAGTCACACAATGAGGAGGAAAGGTGCTCAGAATGGTAAGGTCATTTAGCGACCATTCAAAGTTACAACCTCACTGGAAAAAAATGACGTACAACAGATCCTCACTCTTACGACGGACGCAGCATCCTCATGATTACTTGTTCTAAATGTGGGTGTTCGGCAACTGGCATATATTTATGAGTGTGCCAGGTGTCACAAGATTGCCATTTGTAATTTTCCCAGTTGGCTTTTGACAAGACAAGCAACGGGGGAAGCCAGATTCACTTAATCAGGGGTCCCCAACATTTGCAACTTTAAGTCTGAAGGACTTCAGCTCCCAGATGTCTGGGAGCTGAAGTCCTTCAGACTTAAAGTTGCAAAGGTTGGGGACCCCTGCATGTGAGTTGCTTAGCTATTGTAGTAATTCACTTAACAAAATTCTGGTCTCAGTTCTGGTAACATGTTGGGGTGGGGGGAGATGGATTTGCTCAACAACTGTGTGATTCACTTAACGACTGCAACAATGGTCATGAAAACAGATGCTATTTTTCAACCACCTTACTTAGTAACAGGAATTCTGTTTCAATTGTGTTTGTATGTTGAGGACTGCCCTGCACAACCCAAGATATCTGTACAACGAGATATCTTTTAGAAGGTTTCTGTTAAATTGTCTGCAATTCCTGGCTGGATTTCAGTCGATTTTGAATTGAAGAATAGTCTTTTATTTTCTTCCTCCACCAATTTTGGACTTGTTCTGTTCTGGGGTTGGAGATTTCATCTGCTGATGGGCAGAGCCTTGAATTCCTTTGTGGTACAGGTAGTCCTCGACTTATGACCCCAATGGAACCCAAAACTTTCATTGCTAAGCAAGGCAGTTGTAGTGTTGTCGCATTTTATGATCTTTTTTTGCCATGGTTGTTAAGCAAATCGCTGTTCTGACCTTAGGTTTCCTCAGCAGCACGAAGCAGAGGCCTCGTCCCGATAAACCCCTTTTATTTAATTTACAGTGAATTCCTCTCCCACAGTCTTTTCAAGATAGTTTACAATTACTGACCATTATCAGGTTTGGAGATTGACCAGGCCGATATCTGCCTCAATACTTGGCAGGAATAAACTAATTGTCTCCTGCAAACTCCACTCCCCTGTTGCTCCTTTTTTATTCCCTATGGGAGGGGCCATTCATTGTCCACCTGTGGCCTTCCTCCCATGTCAACCCTTGTTCCTTAGGTGTTCCCTTTGTCTGGCAACTCTGCGCATGCGCACACTGGAAACAGGCTCCAGCTGTTCCTCTGCCTCACTGATGTCTGACTCTGAAGGCAGCTGATAACTGTCAGACGGCCCTGGCCCCCTCCCTGCCTCCGACACAGAGCCCTCCTCAGAGCCTTCCCCAGACTCCAGGACTGGCCCAGGTTCCTCCCCAACCCTCCTCACTCTCCGAATCTGCTGCCAACTCCACAACAATCACCACAGTTGTTAAGTGAATCACACAGTTGTTAAACAAACCTGGGTGTCACCCCCCCCCCGACTTTGCTTGTCAGAAGCTGGCTGGGAAGATCACACCTGGTGATCAGTGACCCCAGGTTAGCGCAAGTGTCATAAATATTATATTACAAACCACCCAGTCCCTCTGAGGGAATGGGCAGTTTAGAAATATGAATAGAAAGAAAGAAAGAAAATGCATGTCTAAATCTCGGATTTTGATTACATGATCACAGGGATGCGGTCGTAAGTGTGAAAACTGGTCACAAGCCAATTTTTTCGATGCCAATGTAACTTGGAATGGTCAGTAAACAAGTGGTTGTAAGTCAAGAACTATCTGTATTTGTTTCACTGATTTTCCCCCTCAACAGAGGCTCATTGGGAAAAAAAAATGGTGCCTTATAAGAGATTCCCTTAAACAAGGCTCTCCTAACGTGGCAAATTTAAGGCTTGTGGACTTCAATTCCCAGAATTCCTATGCTGCCTGAGGAATTCTGGGAGTTGAAGTCCACAAGTCTTAAACGTTGCCCAGTTTGGAGACTCCTGCCTTAAAAGATAGTTAAAAGGATGATTCTGGGCCTTTCTGCGTTTAAAATGGAGGCTATATTCTCCGTAAAGCAAGCGTTTATTGTGCCATTTCATTGGAGGGGGCCTTTGAAAAAGCCATCCCAATGGCCACCATTTTGTGGCTGAAGATCTACTCTTCGAGGCGGGCCTTCACAATCATACAGTTGCAGTTGTCCTCTTGAAAGCAGATCTTTGTGACCACTCTGGGCTGGACTCACAACCTCCTTTCCGATGGCAGCAGGTTTTAGAAACTTTGCAAATGATGATTTAGTGCAGGGGGTCTGCAAAGTTGGCTCTTTTTAAGACCGGTGGACTACAACTCCCAGAATTCCCCAGCCAGCATGGCTGGCTGGGGAATTCTGGGAGTTGTAGTCCATCGGTCTTAAAAGAGTCAACTTTGCAGACCCCTGGTTTAGTGCATTGCCCAATGCTCCCCACCACACAGCCCATGGGACCAAGTCAAGAGAGAGCGAGATTTCCTTCTGTAGTTGCTAAGGTTGTGCTCAGTACTGGCTTTGGTCCAGGTTTGCCGACTGCAGGTGTGAAGTATACAAAGCTATAAAAGTTAATTCAAGAAAATAAAGTTAGGAAATGTCAGCTGGTATTACAGGTAGTCCTCGACTTACAGTCATCATTTAGTGACCATCCAAAGTTAATAACGGCACTGGGGGGGGGGGGGGGAAATGACTTACAACCGGTTCTAGAGATCACTTGATCCCTTGATTTCTAACCTTCCCAGCCAGCTTTTGACGATCGGGAAGCCAGGTTCGCTGAATGACCTCACTGAACGACTGCAGCCGATTTGTTTAATCAGCATGGCCAAAAGGTTGTAAAATGAAGCAATCTCACTCCACAAGTGTTTCTCTAAAAGCAATGAAAGGAAGGAGAGGAGGCCACTCAGAAGGCCGTTCATGATTTCTTCCAAACATTTCCACTTCTGCCTTCCTTCCAGCCAAGAATTCTGGAAACCCACTCGGGGAACTGAAGTGCAAATTCTCCTTTTGTAAGACTGTATATTCCCACCTGACAATCTTTTCTGTGGATGTTTTTAATTTTATTTTTTTTCTTTCCAACTCTCAGCAGACATCTGTAAAACAACAGCACACCAATTTTACTCCGTCTCGGTGTGCCGCGGGACTAAGTTGGAACAGTTGTTATATTTCTGTACATATTGCCAGCAGGCATAATACTGTGATTATGAATTATTATGAATTATTATTACTATTTTTAATGCATTTGCTGAAAATGAATGAGTCGGATTGGTTTTTTTCTTAATTTTTTTTTTTTTTTAGTTTCCTGGGGGAGTGTGGAGGCATCCCTGTTGATTTTGGGGAAAAGGGTAAAAAAAAAAATTAGAAACCTAACGTTTTCCTATTTCCCGCTGTATATTAAAAAAAGCAAAACAAAACCCTGAATTAACATCTTCGACAGTTCAAGGACGGTTTTCATATTTTACGACACTGCTTTCTAAATTTTCCCGGCTCATATTTTCTATCTGGATTAAGTAGTATTTCTTACAATCCAGCCATTTCATTCACAACAACAACAACAATACATTTTATACATTTTATAAAATACATCAAGAAACTGCAGCTTCCTGCAATAACACCAGTGGAACTGCAAGAAACTGCGCTCCTCAGAACATCGTACATTGTAAGAAGGTACTTGGTTGATATCTAGGATGCTGGCAGCAAACCGTATCAACCATTAGCACAAGTAAATGGTATTTGTAATGCATTTTGAATGTTCAGTTGACTAGTTTCATGTTTAATGAATAAAGTATATAATAATATTAATTGGAGAAGATAACAAAATACAAAGACCTACAACTAGAAACAGAACAACTATGGCAAAGGCAAGCAAGGATAGTACCAATAGTAAACAGGTGCCTTGGGTGTAGTCCCAAAACAATACAATACAATATAATTGTACCTAGGACCTAGTTATTTGCGGGATCGTATCCTGCCCCATACATCCCTTCGGCCGATTCGCTCTCACAGAGAGGGATTTCTCCGGGTGCCGTCCACTAGGCAATGCCAGCGGGCGACGCCCAAGGGAAGGGCCTTCTCTGTGATGGGCCCGACCCTCTGGAACGACCTTCCCCCTGACATTAGAACGACCACGGACCTCCGCTCCTTCCGCCAGAACCTCAAAACCCACCTGTTTCAACTAGCCGGCCTGGGCTCATTCCATGCTTCCTGCCTCAGTTTGTAATTTTAAATTATGTTATTAGGTTTTAAGGTTAATTTTTTAATTTTTATAAATTTGTACAGGGGATTATTTAATTCGATTTTAGTTTATATGTATTGTTGATTGTCATAATTTTAATTTTTTACCTGTACACCGCCCAGAGTCCCTTCAGGGAGAGGGGGCGGTCTAGAAATCCAATAAATGAAATGAAATGAATAGCAGAGTTGGAAGGGACCTTGGAGGTCTTCTAGTCCAACCCCCTGCCTAGGCAGGAAACCCTATACCGTTTCAGACACATGGCTATCCAACATCTTAAAGACTTCCAGGGTTGGGGCATTCACAACTTCTGGAGGGAAGCTGTTCCACTGATTAATTGTTCTCACTGTCAGGAAATTTCTCCTCAGTTCTTGGTTGCTTCTCTCTTTGATTAGTTTCCACCCATTGCTTCTTGTTCTGCCCTCAGGTGCCTTGGAGAATAGCTTGACTCCCTCTTCTTTGTGGCAACCCCTGAGATATTGGAAGACTGCTATCGTGTCTCCCCCGTCGTCCTTTTCATTAAACTAGACATACCCAGTTCCTGCAACCGTTCTTCATATGTTTTAGTCTCCAGTCCACTAATCATCAACTGGAGCACCCCTCGAACACCATAAGTAGGCATTGACAAATTTGCCATCAGTCAATTGCAGAAGGCAGCTTTACTTGGAACTTCTTCCATCCTGCGACGATATCTGTAACACCATCATCATCCAGATTTGCCTATCCTAGGTCCTTGGTAAGGACTCGATAGGTAGACAAAAATGCCAAACCTAGACTGAACATGTGGCTGACTGTGCGAATAATAATCGGGGCACTTGGTACCATGTCCAAGAATTTTATAAGATACATCAAGAAATTGCAGCTTCCTGCAATAACACCAGTGGAACTGCAAAAAACTGTGCTATTCGGAACATCATACATTTTAAGAAGGTCCTTGGTTGATACCTAGGACCCTGGCAGCAAGCCGTATCAACCATTAACACCAGTCAGTGGTATTTGTGACACATCTTTAAATGTTCAGTTGACTGAGTTTCATGCTTAATGAATAAAAGAAATTATTATTATTATTATTGTACTTGGAAATTCTAAATTTACCTGACTTGAACATTCAAGTCAGATGTTAGATAGCCATTTGTCTGAAATGGTATAAAGTTCCTGCCCACGCAGGGGGTTGGACTAGAACAGGGGTCCCCAACCCCCGGGCCGCGGACCGGTGCCGGTCCGTGGCTGGGTGGGAACTGGGTCGCAGGGCGGAGAGGAGGAGGAGGGAGGAGGGGGCAGCCCCCTGAGCAGAGTATGCGGGAGAACGCAGGCGCGGCTGTTCGCGCTGTTGGAGTTGGGCTCTTCCTCCTCCCTCATCGACGGTGGGACTCCTGGGCGGCGGCGCCCCTCCCTACCGGCCGCCGATTCCCTTCCCCCCCCCCCCCCCCACACACACATACGGAGCCTTCTCAGTGAGTGAGTGAGCAAACGAGCAACCAAGCCCGGGCGGCGAGGCAGGCTAAGGCAAGTGAGCACGGGCTAAGGAGGGTCTGCGGTGGGGGGGCGGGGACGACGACAGACAGACAGAGAGAGGCAGAGACACAGAGAGAGACAGGGAGGGAGGGGGGGAATCAGAGTGACAGACACGCACACAGAGACAGGGAGAGAAAGAGAGACACAGAATGGGTGATTAAGTGCGTGGATGCGAGACAGACAGACACATACACACACATAGAGTGTCAGATGGGGGGACGAAGGAGAGAGACAGAGATAGAGAGAGAGTAAGAAAGAAAAGAAAGTGGGGGAGAGAGAAAGAAAGAGAAAGACAGACAGAAAGTGAAAGAAAGAGAGACAGAAAGGAAAGAGAGAAAAAAAGAGAGGAAGAGAGGAAGAAAGACAAAAGAGAGAAAGAGGGAAAGAGAGAAAGAGGGAAAGAAAGAAAGAGAAAAATAAAGAGGGAAAGAAAGAAAGAGAAAGAGAAAGAAATAAAGAGAGAAAGGGGGAAAGAAAGAGAGAGAAAGAAAGAGAGAGAAAGAAAGAGAAAGAAAGAAAGAAAGAGACAAAGAAAGAAAGAACTTATGACCACAGTTGAGGCCAAAAGTTTGGTTGTTAACCAAGACCATTGTTAAGTGAGTTTCACATTTTTCAAGTTGGCCACGCCCACCCAGTCACATGACTGCTGAGCCACTTAGCCGGTCCACAGAATTTTCTTTAAAATGAAACCGGTCCCTGGGGCAAAAAAGGTTGGGGACCCCTGGATTAGAAGACCTACAAGGTCCCTTCCAACTCTGCTATTGTATTGTATTCTACAAAAAACCACCTTACTTGGAACAACTTATATCCTCTGACATTATCTTAACAGTTCCTAGGTCCTTGGTTAGGACTCGAGCTGTTGAGCTACCAACCAGTCCCAAAGGCTGTGAATCTCACAAAAGATTAACCACAGAATAATTCTAATAATAATACAGATTTCAATAATAATAATACAGATTACCTGCAATCCTTATGGAATTCTGGGACTTGAAGTCCACATATCTTTAAGTTGTCAAGGTTAAGAAACACTACTTTAAACACATGTATTAATGCTAGGCCTAGCTACAGCTTGGAGACATAATCTCCCAGCATGATACATCCAGTGGTGTGCTGGGATTCAGCCAGTTCGCACCTATTCAGGAGAACCGGTTGTTAATTTTCTGAACAGTTCAGAGAACCGGTTGTTGGAAGAAATCTCATTTTGTTTTGTTTTTTCCACTTTACAGGGCTAATCCTGTAAGGAAGGCAGGAAGGAAAGGTTCTGGTGTTTCTAGCCTTATCTTCATTGCCCTGCTTAGAGAAACTGCCTCTCCGGTTAACCCTTATAACATCATAACAAGCACCCATCAACCTGAGTGATGAATTGGCCACACCCACCCAGTCACATGACCACTGAGCCCCGCCTACCCAGCTCGTCATTAAGGCAGAGAACCAGTTGTTAATTATTTGAATCCCACCACTGGATACGTCATCTTTCTTACTGCAATGGAGCCCCCTTGGATGGGTCTAGAGCAGAGGGTCTCCAAACTTGGCGGCTTTTAAGACTTGTGGACTTTAGCTCCCAGAATTCCCCAGCCAGAATAGCGAATTATGGGAGTTGAAGTCCACCCTTCTTCAAGTTACCTCTTTTGGAAAACACTGGTCTAAAGATTGGGCTTCCTTGGGATCAACATGGCCCATGGGTGGACAAGGCAGATGTTTAAGGTGAATACGTCCAATGATAACATCTAGAAAGTCCCACATCTTCTGGAATGCCCGTCTGAGTGGGGAGTCAACAGGGGTACTATATAAGAGTGTGTGTGTGTGTGTGTGTGTGTGTTCCAGCATAACTCTGGAATGCCTCAAGCAATTTCTCAACCAAACTTGCTACACAGATGACTTACTCTCTGGAGACAAATACTGTGGGGGGTAAGACACCCCTAACACCCCTCGGTGTGTGTGTTCTGTTAAGATGCAACCTGTTGTGCCTGAAAATGGCTTCTACTGTACTGCCGTAAATGGATTCTACTGTACAGCGCAGTGGGATTTCCATAGTAACAGTTCCACAGTACTCCACAAGGGCCCTCCTTTTGGTAAAGGGGAAAATCTACATTAGAAATTACGTTTGGTCTCAATATTTCCCACCAATAAATAAATACCCAGGTTATCTGCTAGTGTCCTATAAGTGGCGTCACAAAGTCAGAGGCCACCAGAAGCTGCAAAAACCTCAACAGAAGCTCAACAGACATCAGAGGCGGCCTTTGCTAGACTGGCGGACGTTTGGAGGGTGCGGAGCAAAGCATTAGCAGAAACGGCCCTTCCTTGGCCAGTAACGCCATCAGAACCAGGTGCAGCATTTGGAGCCCCTTCTGGGAAAGCCATGAAAAGGGTGACCAGGCTTCTCTTGATTCATGGCCCTGAGCTTCCTTCTGGCTAGTCTGGCTCTGCAGATAATTTCTGTCTCTTCTCCAGTGCTGGATGGCCGGATAATCAATCTTGATGTTGAAAGGCAGATGAATTAGTAGCTGGAAAGAAACTACTCACTGCTGGTTTTATTTTCCCTTCCAAGAGGAAGGACAGCCAACTGTTGAATAAGGACAGCCGTGCCTTTCTCTCCTAGCTTCTAGCTCTGATACAAAGAGATTCCTCCATCCTCTCTTCTTCCTCTCCTCTTCCTCCTCCACCTCCTCCTCCTTTTCTTCCTCATCCCCCTCTTCCTCCATCTTCCCTTCTTCCTCATCATTCTCCTCATCCTCCATCTTCTTTTCTCTTCCTACTCCTCCAATCTCACTTCTTCCTCCTCCATCTTCTCTTTATCCTGCACCTCCTTCTCTTCCTTCTCCTCCATTTTCCTGTCTTCCTCTTCTCCTCCTGCCTTCGCCATCCTCTCTTCTTCCTCCATCTCCATCTTCTCTTCATCCTGCACCTCCTTCTCTTCCTTCTCCTCCATTCTCTTTTTCCTGTCTTCCTCTCCCCCTCCTGCCTTCGCCATCCTCTCTTCTTCCTCCTCCTCCATATCCATCTTCTCTTCATCCTGCACCTCTTCCTTCTCCATTCTCTTTTTCCTGTCTTTCTCTTCTCCTCCTGCCTTTGCCATCCTCTCTTCTTCCTCTTCCGCCTCCTCCATCCTCTCCTCTTCCTCCTCCATCTTTTCTTCCTGCCCCTCTTCCTCCAAACTCCCTTCTCTTCTTCATCTTTCTCCTCCTTCTCCTCCTACATCCTCCCTTCTTCCTCCTCTTCCTCCTCCTACATCTTCCTATTCTCTTCCTCTTCCTTCTCCATTTTCTCTTTTTCCTGTCTTCCTCTTCTCCTTCTTCCCTCTCCATCCTCTCTTCTTCCTCTCTTCCTCCTTCTCCTCCTGAATTAGCCAATGATAAAAAAAGAGCAAAAAAAAAAAAAGGATATGATCCTTCAGAACGATTTGTGAAGAGCACAGTTTAATCTTTAATCTTTATTGTATTTCTATACCGCCCTCTCTCCCAGACGGGAGTCAGGGCGGTGCACAGGAACAATAAAATATATATATATATATATATATATATATATATATATATATATATATATATATATATATATATATATATATATATATATATATATATATATATATATATATATATATATATATATATATATATATATATATATATATATATATATATATATATATATATATATATATATATATATATATATATATTTTATTAAGTTTATAAACCGCGCCACTCTCCCCAAAGGGACTCGGGGCGGTGCACAGGAGATTAAAATAGAGAATATAAAACAGCAATAATAAATATTAAAAAACAATTAAATACCAAACCCTGTGCTAAAATCTTAAAAACTCTTTCCCCTAAAAATCCAATTAAAAACAATTTAAAATTCAGTCAGCGAGCTTGACAGTGTGGATTAGGCCAGGCCGGCAAGATGGAAGAAATACGTCTTCAATTTTTGGCGGAAGGAGCGGAGGTCCGTGATAGTTCTGAGTTCGGGGGGTAGGTTGTTCCAGTGGGTTGGGCCCGCCACAGAGAAGGCCCTACCCCTGGGCGTCACCTGCTGGCATTGCCTAGTGGATGACACCCAGAGAAGTCCCTCTCTGTGGGAGCGAATCGGCCAAAGGGATGTATGGGGTAAGATACGATCCTGCAAATAACTAAGCCCCGTGCCATGGAGCGCTTTGAAGATGGTAATCAACACCTTGAAGCGGACCCGAAAGGCCACAGGCAACCAGGAGCGGTGTTACGTGGGAATGCCTTGGGGCTCCCAAGATTCCCCACGCGGCCGCATTCTGGACTAGCTGTAGTCTTCTGGTGCACCTCAAGGGGAGCCCCATGTAGAGAGCGTTACAATAGTCTAGACGGGATGTCACGAGCAATGACAATCAAGTAGTTAGAACTGAATTAAATAAAATTTGGACCCGTGCTAAAAACATAATTAAAACCCAACTAAAATCAGCCATAAAACAGCTATGCCAGACCGAAGAAGAAAGCAGGTGGGCAGGTGGGGAGAATTCACATCAGCCCTCCAAGGGTGGGAGAAGAACTGTGACCATCAACAGAAAAGGGGGCCCAGATTCCGGGTCAAAGAAAGTAACGTGTGAAAACCTCTCAGACACTCCCCTTCCCACAAAGATAAAAGGAGGGAGGGAGAACCCTCAGACGTACACATTTGCTGTTACAAAAATAGTAGTCTTGACCAGCGGTGGTTTCCGGCCACTGCTATTGCCGGTTCGCTCAGGGATGCGCCGCGTAGAAGCCAAAAACAAGATGGCGCCGCCTATGCTGCCGCCAAGAGAACCGGTAGAAGCCAAAAACAAGATGGCACCGCCTATGCTGCCGCCAAGAGAACCGGTTCAGTGGCGTTTGTTGCAGGCCTGGGTCACTGCCAGTTCCACCAACATAGGCTGCCAAATTACTACCTATTCAGCCAAACCGAACCAAACCAGTAGGAACCCACCTCTGGTCTTGACTTAACGGTGGTTTCTTAGTTGGGCCTATCTTGTAGGGCTCACAACAACAATAAGAAAAAAATAGTTTGGATCTTAAGCACAGAAGCTTCCAAAACGAAATATAATAGCCAACCCTCCAGAAGATCGGCTTAAGATACAGAAGGATCTTGACAAACTTGAACATTGGGCACTATCTAATGAAATGAAACTCAGTGGTGAAAAGAGTAAGGTTCTACATTTAGGCAAGAAAAACCAAATGCACAGGTACAGTATAGGTCTCTGATGGCGAACCTTTTTCGCCTCGGGTGCCTAAAGCACACATTCTCACACAATTGTGCACGCTCGTGTGCCCACCCCCATAATTTAATGCCCCCTGAGAATACATGTGTGACACCCCTTGCTGTCCAGCTCATGTACACACGGCTTTTTTGGAGTCTGGTGAAGGCAAAAATGGCCTCCCTCAGAGGCCGGAAACAGCCCGTTTTCTGACTTCCGGTGGGCCCAGTATAGTGGTGGGTTTCTGCAGGCTTGCACCTACTCGCAAGAGCCGGATGGTGAAATTCAGAGAACCGGTGAGAGGGGGTTCCACTGGTGGACCAAGAAGTAAGTCTGGCCTGCCGCTGCCAGTAACCCAATGGGAAGGAAAGGAAAGGAAAGGAAGGAAGGAAGGAAGGAAGGAAGGAAGGAAGGAAGGAAGGACAGAAAGAAAGAGAGAGAGAGAGAGAGAGAAAGAAAGAAAGAAAGAAAGAAAATTTATCATCACAATCGAGCCCAAAATTTTGGTTGCTAAGCAAGAGCGTTGTTAAATGAGTTTCACCACATTTTACAAATTGGCCACTCCCACCCTGTCACATGACTAAGCCACGCCCACAAAATAGGCCACACCTAGAGAGCACGTCCTAAAAAAATTTGAAACCCACCACTGGCCCAGTAGATCCATTTTTCGCCCTCCCAAGGCTCCAGAAGCTTTCTAGGCGCTTGAGGCGGGCGAAAAAAGCCCAACACACGAACTAGAAGTTCTGGAATGGACTTCCAGGTTGGCCGTTGGGTCATTTTTCTCCCTCTGGAGGCTTCAGGAGGGCAAAAAATGGCTGAAAATCAAGGCCTGAAATCAGCTGGCCAGCACAATCATGTGCGCTGGAGCTGACAGGGCAACACCTCACGTGCCCTCAGAAATGGCTTAATGTGTAAGGTGACCAGATTTTCAAAGTCACAAAGCGGGACACTGTCGACGGGGGGGGGGGAGGGCGAGCGTGCGGCAGGTCCCCGCAGCCCCGCGCCTTCCTTCTTTCCTGCCGGTCATCTGATCCCAGGCAGGGGACGCGGAAGGCAGGAAGGCAGGCAGCCAGCCTCATCCACCGCCATGCCACCCACGGGAGACCCGCCTAACCCTGGCAGCTGATTCAGCGCTGAGCTCCTTGGCTCCCGTCGCAATGCCTCCTGCAGGCCGCCTTGCTCCCGGCTCTCCTCACCTCCTTCATTGATTCCTGCAGCGGCTTTTTTTTTTTTTGACGCGCCGGAGCGCGCGTCACCTCCCTCTCTTCAGCCCCGATGTCCACTGCGCAGGTGCGTGCTGTGTCAGAGCATGTGCTGCCCTGCCCCCCTCTCCTCGGCCCCGACGCCCTCCCCACCCGAGCCGGCGCTCTCAGCTATCCGGGCCTCTGAGTGCGTACAGAGCGCCCACCGCCTGCCCGCAAAAAGCAGGACATTTTGAAGAGGCGGCGGGGCGCAGGACATCTGTTGGTGAACCGGGACTGTCCTGCCAAAAGCGGGACGTCTGGTCACCTTATTAATGTGGCACCTGTGGCATCATGGGTATAGGTAGTACCTTGCTCAATAGCAGTAACTGTGAAAGGGATCTTGGAGTCCTAGTGGACAACCATTTCAATATGAGCCAGCCGTATGCAGTAGCTGCCAAAAAAGCCAACACAGTTCTAGGCTGCATCAACAGAGGGATAGAATCAAGATCACATGAAGTGTTAATACCACTTTATAAGGCCTTGGAAAGGCCACACTTGGAATACGGCATTCAGTTTTGGTCACCATGATGTAGAAAAGATATGGAGACTCTAGAAAGAGTGCAAAGAAGAGCAACAAAGAGGATTAGGGGACTGGAGACTAAAACATATGAAGAACAGTTGCAGGAACTGGGTATGTCTAGTTTAAGGAAAAGAAGGATTAAGGGAGACATGATAGCAGTCTTCCAATATCTCAAGGGATGCCACAAAGAAGAGGGAGTCAAGCTATTCTCCAAAGCACCTGGAGGCAGGACAAGAAGCAATGGGTGGAAACTAATCAAGGAGAGAAGCAACTTAGAACAGAGGAGAAATTTCCTGACAGTTAGAACAATTAGTCAGTGGAACAGAAGTTGCCTCCAGAAGTGGTGAATGCCCCAACATTGGAGGTGTTTAAGAGGACGCTTGACGGCCATTTGTCTGGAATGATGTAAGATCCTCTGCTTGAGTAGGGGGGGTTGGACTAGAAGATCTCCAAGATCCCTCCCAACTCTGTTATTCTGTGGTGTTGTGTTTTGTATGTGTCTCTCTCCCGCTCTTCTGAGCTTAGAAACCACCTGTTTTTCCCTCTTCCTGCCAGCCTCTGTTCTGGTTCACATTGAGATTCAGGCTGTTTTTATTTTTTAAAAGGCTTCTTTCCAAAAGAACCCTATCAGAAACAGAAAACACTCCTTTCTGGCTGGAAAAGCCACTGCTTAACCTTGACCTGTAAGTGTGTCTGAACCGGTATAGGGCTTCCTGCCTAGGCAGGGGGTTGGACTAGAAGACCTCGAAGGTCCCTTCCAACTCTGGTATTGTATTGTATAAACATCAGGGTATTACCATCTATCAACACGGAGAGAATAAATAGATCACAATGAAATGCATGCCAACACGCCATACACAACCAGAATATCTAAAAGATCTCCTAGAAATGTAATTGAAATTAGCTTAATGATAATAATAGAGGCAATAAGCAGCTTACATCTAGTAACACACCATCAGCCTAGTAATGTCGTTTTTTCCTGGCTTTTTTTTCCTTTTCTTCCTGATCGGTTGTTTTCATTTCATTTCCTGCCCATGAGGGAAACAGCCTTAAATCATCCTTAAGTTGCACCAGGGTTAAAGTGGTGTTTTCCTCTTAATACGACGGCATTCAGTGGCAGCTACAAGATGTGTACAATTTGTGGCATTCATCTGCCATTATGTTTGAGGCGAAGGCAGGGAACCTGTAGTACATGGGATTAGAACAGCACTTAGCATCCGTCTGGGGCTGATATGATGATAGATTCTCTTCTGCACTCCTCCCTCAGCTTCTTTCCACTCTGTTTCTTCCTAAATAACTGATCCCACCAGTGAATTGAGAAATGCGGGTGGTCCTTGTTTAGCGACTGCCTCACTTAGCGACCATTTGCAGTTACCGCCGTGGTTTTGGCGCCTCTGTAAAAGCAAAGAAAAGCTGAAGTCAGATCAATGATCACAATCGTGCCTCCTCTTTTTTTTTTTGCCATTTTTCAAAAAATTAGGTTTCATTATAAAATAAAAATACAAAAGGAAAAAAAAACAAAAGGAAGAGAACTTAAAAAAAAGAAAGAGAAAAGTGCAAAGAGAAGGGGGAAAGTGGTGACTTCTGGTTATTTTTCAGTGCAGTAAAATGCCAAAAAAAACCCTCACCCCCTACCCCTCAACTTTTTGCTTTACATTACACATTTCTAACTATTTCTAAAATAACAAATTCATTCTAATCGTTGAACCCTAGAATCAGAGTATCGTTATTTTTTTCAGTTTCAAGCCAAAAGTCCAGAAGTGGTTTCCAAACAAAACTAGCTAAGTTCTTTTCTTTAATTAAAATAATTTTGCCATCTCCCCTGGCTCCATCACCTTCCCGGAGAGGGACTTCTCCGGGTGCCGTCCACTAGGCAATGCCAGCGGGCGACGCCCAGGGGAAGGGCCTTCTCTGTGGCTGGCCCAGCTCTATGGAACGACTTACCCCCCCACCTCAGGACAACCACGGACCTCCGCGCCTTCCGACAAAAGCTCAAGACTTATCTATTCCAACTGGCCGGCCTGGCCTAACCTACCTTCCTGCCTCTCAGTCTGAATACTTAAATTGTTTTAATTGGGTTTTTAAGGGGTTTAGTTTTTAGTATTTTGGGTTTTTAGCGCAGGGATAAATTGTTTAATCTGATTTTATATATATTTATGATGTATTTATGTTTATATGTTTTTAATTTCCCTGTGCACCGCTCTGAGTCCTTTCGGGGAGAGGGAGCGGTCTACAAATTAAATTTTTTATTATTATTATTATTATTATTATTACAGCTGCGTGTTCATGCTTCACTGAATAACCAACTTGTTGGTTTCAATAGTTACTATAATAATACAATACAATAGCAGAGTTGGAAGGGACCTTGGAGGTCTTCTAATCCAACCCCCTGCCTAGGCAGGAAATCCTATACCGGTTCAGACAAATGGCTATCCAACATCCTCTTAAAGACTTCCAATGTTGGGGCATTCACAACTTCTGGAGGCAACTTCTGTTCCACTGGTTAATTGTTCTCACCCTATAGAAGGAGTGGGTTTCGTTCGTGGACGTGCCGTAAGCATGCATGCACTTGATGCGTGCTGTACATAGTACAATCAAAATTGTTCTACACATGCGCAGAAGCAAAAAGTAAAATGATGGTGCCTATGGCGCCGCTCAGAAAACCGGTTGGGGGAGTGGCCGACCTGCATCTCTGCCGGTTCCAACAACCCAGGCTCCCAAACCACTACCAGTTCAGCCAAACTGGTCCGAACCGGTAAGAACCCACCACTGCCCTATAGTACCAGGGGGTCAGCAATCTTAAACACTCAAAGAGCCACAATTCAACTCTGGAGCCAACCAAAAGTCCGTTTCCCCCCACCATAGAGTCTCCTCCTAGCGCGGCATCCTTTTTCCTCTACCTGTCCTAACCGAAAGCCCCATCAATTGTGGAGCTGACTGGTGACAGGGAGCCGCAGCAGAGGGATGAAGAAGCCACATGCAGCTCCAGAGTCGTAGTTTGCTGACCCTTGCCCTATACCATTTCAGACAAGTGGCTGACACATTAAGCACAACTTAATTGACACATTAATTGACACATTAAGTACAATTAAACACACTAAGCACAACTTCTAATTTTATTTTTTTTAAAGGCACCTCAGATGAAAACGTTTTCCCGCTGATTTCCCGCACCATTGCTTCCAAATCCGCTTTTTAGAAGTTGCAGCTTTTAAATCTGGCACACAATTTGAAACAACGAAATCTCTCTCTCTTTTTTTTTTTTAAACAAAAAAAAATTCACTCAGACAACTTAAACTGTAATCCTAATAACGTTTGATATATTTAATTTGTTCCAACAAATGTTGACTGGTTTGGGGTTTTGGGGGGGGGGGAGGGGAGGTGAAGATTTTGCATTTGTTCTCATGCCTTAATTTCTTCAGCTTTGTGTACCAGTGTTCCTTAAAAATCTAGTATTTGAGTGCCTTTTTGAGCAAAAAGAACCACGGACAATAGCAAAGGCTGCTTGCAAAGCTTTAGCTGGATTTTGCCACCACTTATGTGGGCCTTTTCTATTCCTGTGGTACTTTTCCTTTCTGGTTAATGCCAGAAAAACCAAAACTAGGAGTAATTCAGGGATGGGTTGCTGCTGGCATTACTGGCAGTTTGCTTCGGGTGCATGCCGGCCATGCATTGTTTGTGCATGCACAGTGGCTTGTAGATTGTTCTGCACATGTGCAGAACATTATAAAACGATGAAAAAACCTTCTGGCAAAAAACCTTCCTATCCCATTTCAGACAAATGGCTGTCCAGTTTCTTCTTAAAAACCTCCTAGAGCAGGGGTCTGCAAAGTCGGCTCTTTTAAGACTGGTGGATTTCAACTCCCAGAATTCCCCAGCCAGCTATGCTGGCTGGGGAACTCTGGGAGTTGAAGTCCACCAGTCTTAAAAGAGCCGACTTTGCAGACCCCTGTCCTAGAGCATTCACAACTTCTGGAGGCAAGTCGTTCCACTGATTAATTGTTCTCGCTGTCAGGAAATTTCTCCTCAGTTCTAGGTTGCTTCTCTCCTTGATTAGTTTCCAGCCGAGGGGGATTATGGACCAGCATAAAGCCAAGTCTTCACGCCGTCTCCCTTCAAGGGATGGTCCAGAATGAGAAGAATAAGAGCAGTTTCCCCAAAACTAGCTAGCTAACTAAACATCCCTGGGGAGGGGGGGGTGTTTGGGGATGGCAAGGGGGCGAATGTCCTCTTAAACCTAAAGAAGGTGGGCATCTTTTGGTGTCTGGCATCCCACCTCCAAGGCAAGGGCGACATCAATGGCGAGGTGCGAGTGACGGTGAATGCAGCCTGGATGCGTTGGCGAGAACTCACCAGTGTGTCATGAGACAGACGAAAGCCAACCTGTCTTAAATCTAAGATATACAATATACAATAGCAGAGTTGGAAGGGACCTTGGAGGTCTTCTAGTCCAACCCCCTGCTTAGGCTGGAACCTTATACCG
The DNA here is from genome assembly GCA_039707465.1 of Rhabdophis nuchalis. NCBI lineage: Eukaryota > Metazoa > Chordata > Lepidosauria > Squamata > Natricidae > Rhabdophis > Rhabdophis nuchalis. The sequence goes on from CM077643.1 coordinate 26,455,306, forward strand.
AGACAAATGGCTATCCAACATCTTTTTAAAGACTTGCAGTGTTGGGGCATTCACAACTTCTGGAGGCAACTTCTGTTCCACTGATTAATTGTTCTCACTGCCAGGAAATTTTTCCTCAATTCTAAGTTGCTTCTTTCCTTGATTAGTTTCCACCCATTGCTTCTTGTCCTGCCCTCAGGTGCCTTGGAGAATAGCTTGACTCCCTCTTCTTTGGGCCGACCACTCAAATATTGGAAGATGGTTATCATGTCTCCCCTAGTCCTTCTTTCCATCAAACTAGACATACCCAATTCCAGCCACCGTTAGAAGCAAACACCCTCCAGAAAAGGCCCTGGTACTGAGTATATCAGTATATCAGAAAAGTTAAGAAAAATAGAGATTTGGCACCAAAAATATAATAATGTAGGATGCCTGCCAACGTATGGCAAGAAACACTGCACTACTGAACCACCTGCAGCTGTTTTCCTTCCCAATTGCAATTATAAAAACAAAGTTAGCTGGGCAAGCTGGCATTTAATTACGCACCATGCCACTTGCCGCGGCCGCGTTGATGCCTTGTGGGAAATTTACATCTTCGCTGAATGCAGCCGCTTCCAATACGAGCTCTGGGATCGTCCGTGACTCTTCCTACCTGCAGCTAGGTGGAAGTTAGCGTGTTAAACTTTTTTCGAGGAGAAAGTTAGCCAGCTAATGTCTACCTAGCTGCGGGTAAACGATTCCATCTTGGTCCGTCTTGGTCTTATTCCCAGCCTGGGATAATGTTTTCTCACCAAGTTAGCCAGCCAACCTCTACCTAGCTGCAGGTAGAGGATTCCGCCTTTCTCTTATTCCCAGCCTGTTGCTAAAGTTGTCCAACTTTCTGTTTAGCCCAGGGGTGGGCAAACTTTGCAACTTTAAGTCTGCAGGACTTCAGTTCCCACACTTCTCCAATCAGCTTTGCTGGCTGGAGAATTCTGGCAGCTGAAGTCCTTCAGACTTAAAGTTGCAAAGGTTGGAGACCCCTGCTTTAGCCGAATAATGGAGTTGGAAGGGACCTTCTGGTTTCGCGAATCTGAGGCTAAAATGGCGTTTTCCCAACTTTTCCCACCTTGAGCTTTGCTGAATGCACACTTGTGGGTCTGCCATGGCAGCTGTGGGATGTTGACTCCGCAGGCAGAGTGCTCAGCTCCTATTGGCTGTTTTGGGCGGCAATCTCTTGGGGTTCCGACCTAGGCTTCACAAGGTCATGAAGCCGACTCCTCGTCCCGATAAAGCCTCTTTTATTTAGGTTAAAGGGAATTCTTCTCCAGCAAAGTCCTAGCAAACAGTCTTTCAAAGAGATTTCACAACTGCAGACCTTGATCAGGCTTGAAGAGCTGCCAGGCCGATATCTTCCAAACGCCATGCGGTAGCAGCAATTACTTGGCAAGAAGTCAGGAACAGATCTTCACCCTAATGAATTGGGACTAATTGTCTCCTGCAAACTCCACTCCCCTTTTGCTCCTGTTTATTCCCTATGGGAGGGGCCATTCACCGTCCACCTGTGGCTTTACTCCCGAGTCGGCCCTTGTTTCCTAGCTGTTCCTGTCTCCTAGCAGCTCTGCACATGCACACACTGGGAACAGGCTCCAGCTGTTCTTCTGCCCCACTGATGTCTGACTCTTCTGATGACTGTCAGACGGCTCTGGCCCCCTCTCTGCCTCCGACACACAGCCCTCCTCAGAGCCTTTCCCAGACTCCAGGACTGGCCCATGTTCCTCCCCAACCTCCTCACCGTCCAAATCTGCTGCCAGCTCTGCTGGTGGGCCACAAAATTGGGATTCTCCTGGTCATTGGTCACTCACTCCCCTTGGGATTTTTGGCCTTTTGCTACTGAACTGATACAATTTTGGGCATGGAGTCAACAGTCTAATGCAGGGGTGGGCAAACTTTGCAACTTTAAGTCTGAAATCCTTCAGACTTAAAGTTGCAAAGTTTGCCCACCCCTGGTCTAATGCCAGGTTGGCACAAATCAGATTTTGCGGAGACTCATTGCTAACACATGTTCCCCAGAAATAGCAGTACAGGTTTTCCTCAATTTACGACCACCTAGTGACCAAAGTCATGATGGACCACCCCTGGATGACAACCTGGATTTGAAGTTCTAATGTCCCGTCCCCCGTGGTCACATGATCTGCAGTTCGGGCCGCTTGGCTATTTGCAGTACCCCATGGTCACGTGACCACAATGGATGATGTTTTTGGCCAGAAACCCATATTTACTTACAGCGTCTGTGCAAAAAAAAAAAAAAAAGGTGCCGATTATGGACAATGGATTTATTTAATGACCATTGCAAAAAAGGTAGTAAAATCAGCTTTCAAAACTGTTCCCTTCTGTTCTACTTTTAAATGTAGTAATGCTACTTCTTGGTCATTCCGTTCCTTTCTAGTTTCAAGAAAGAAAAAAAGAAAGAAAGAAAGAAAGAAAGAAAGAAAGAAAGAAAGAAAGAAGGAAGGAAGGAAGGAAGGAAGGAAGGAAGGAAGGAAGGAAGGAGGGAAGGAGAGGAGAGAGGGAGGGAGGAAGAAAAAAGAAAAGGAAAAGAAAAGAAAAGAAGAAGAAAAGAAAAGAAAGTGGTAAGCACAGAAGACAGGGAGAAAGAAAGTTACGTGTGTGAATTAGACCAGGGGTCTGCAACCTTTGCAACTTTAAGTCTAAAGGACTTCAGCTTCTAGAATTCTCCAGCCAGCAAAGCTGGCTGGAGAAGTCTGGGAGCTGAAGTCCTTCAGACTTAAAGTTGCAAAGGTTGCAGACCCCTGATGTATGCCAGGGAGAAGAGAAGAGAAAGAGGCGCCCGTGGCCAGGGCCTGTCAGATGAAGAGCGAGGAGACCCTTCTTCCAATTCGGGTGGTCAGGAGACCATCAAGTGTTGTTGATTCCTTTGCAGGATTGTTCGGAGGATAAACAGTGAAGAGCAAAAGGACCTTTTGAGGCATTTAGAGGAAATAAGGAAGCTAAATCGATCAGTTTCAATCAGAAAGATGGAAAAAGAATTGTTCTCTGGCTTTGACACTTAAAATATTATTTTAGGGGTTTTTTTCAGTTCTTCTTCTTTTTCTTCTTCTTCCTCCTCCTCCTCCTTCCTCTTTCTTCCATGTTATCCTCCTCCTCTTCTCATACATTTTATTATCACTCTCTTCCTCTTCGTCTTCATCTTCTTCTGGGAGCTGAAGTCCTTCAGACTTAAACTTGCAAAGGTTGGAGACCCCTGAATTAGACAATTACAGAAAAATAACAGTATTTCCCTCGTGCCTTCACTCTGCTAAACACCTAATTCCCACAGCACTTATGTCTTATGTCTAAGGATATTTATTCATGTTGTATGGTTATAATATTGTGATCCTTCTCACCTATTCCATTCCCTCCTCCTGTTGGTATCTTACATTTACATATTACTCTCTTCTCTGTATGTGCTCCGATAACTTCTGCACCGGAGACAAATTCCTTGTGTGTCCAGCCACACTTGACCAATAAAGACTAAAGAACATTCTAGTGTATTCTAGAAGCTTTTCCCATGTAAGCCACTCCCCCAAAACAGGGAAAGCGGGGAAAACCATCCCGTGATGGAAATCTTGCAAAATTGCAGCCGGCTGTTTGGGTTCTATTGAGTCCCGATTCCCTGCTCTCTTTGTCTTTTTCTTAATGATGCTTAAGGAATTTTAATAGTCCTCACGAAGCACCTCCAAGCCTCTTATGGTGTCACAGCTCCCTAAAGGGGTGTGGTGGGGGAATTAAATCCCAGTGATTAAGGAAACGGATTGTCCTAGAATTGCCTCCAGTCGCTCCGAGCAGCTCTTTTTCAACCAAGACTTTCTCCATGGAAGGAAAAGACAGAGAGAGAGGGAGGGAGGGAGGGAGGGAGAGAAACAGAGCGAGAGAGAGAGGAGGGAGAAAGAGAGAGACAGAAAAACAGAGAGAAAGGGAGAGAAAGAGAAGGACAGAGAGAAAGAGGGAGGAAAAGAAAGAGAAAGAGAGAGACAAAAAGAGAGAGAAAGGGAGAAAGAGAGACAGAAAGAGAGAGAAAGGGAGAAAGAAAGAGAGACAGAAAGAGAGAAAGAGAGAAAGAGAAAGAGAGAGAAAGAGGGGGGGAGGGAGAGAAAGAGACAGAAAGGGAAAAAGAGAAAGAGAAAAAAAGAAATAGAAAGAGACAGAGAGAGAGAGGAGGGGGAGGGAGGGAAGGAGAGAGGGGGAAGGGAGAGAGAGAAAGAGAGAGAAAGAGTAAGTGAGAGAAAGAGAGTGAGAGACAGAAAGAGAGAGAAAGGGAGAAAGAGAAATTGAGAGACAGAAAGAGAGAGAGAGAGAGAGAGAGGAAGGGGAAGGAGGGAAGGAGAGAGGCCGTAGGGGAGAGAGAGAGAGAGTGAGAGAGAAAAGAAAGAGAGAGAGAGAGAGAACGGGAGAAAGAGAAATAGAGACAGAGAGAGGGAGAGAAAGGGGAAAAGAGCAACTCTGTTAATCTGTAACAGAAAGAGAGAGAAAGAGAGAGGGAGGGAAGGAGAGACGGGGTAGGGAAAGAGAGAAAGAGAAAGAGAGAGGAGGAGGGGGAAAGAGAGGGAGAGAGAGAAAGAGAGAGAGTGAAAGGGGAGAAGGGAAAAAGAGAGAGAGAAAGAGAGAGGGAGGGAAGGAGAGACGGGGTAGGGAAAGAGGCAGAGAAAGAGAGAAAGAGAAAGAGAAAAAGAGGGAGGGAGAGAGGGAGAGAGGAAGAAAGAGACAGAAATGGAAAAAGAGAGAGAGAAAGAGAGAGGGAGGGAAGGAGAGACGGGGTAGGGAAAGAGGCAGAGAAAGAGAGAAAGAGAAAGAGAGAAAGAGAAAGGGGGAGAGAGAAATGAAGAAGAAAAGGGCAAAGCTGTATTTTCAAGACCTCCCTCCCTCCCTTCCCATTTGTGTGTCCATGCACAACCAGTATTAATTTCCAGCGCTGGAACGCCGAGATGTCAGCCTAATTAGCAGAAGGGAAATAATGGGACGTTCATTAAGGGAGCATAATACAGCTGATCAGAGGCTCTGAAGTTTGACCACATGTAGTAATTTCACTTTGTTTTCCCGGCTTTTCTTTCCTTTTCTTTCCTTCTAATGAGGGCCAGTTGCATGCCAAGGAGAGGGCAGAATTAATACTCAGTGGGTGGGGGGGGAGGATGGAGGGGATAGAACCACCCACAGACCCAATCGAGGGAGTCTGGGGAGGACAAATGCTATTAATTTCTTGGATTTCAAAGCAGGGAAGCGATCTGTTGGGCTGACAAAAGTGGACCCACGGGGAAAATCCAGGGGGAACCAGAAGAGGGAGGGACACAGGGACAAACCATGGTTAAAATGGACAGCGTTTGCCGCTTCACCATCTTCTATATCTGTCTTTCTCTCATTTTCACCCTCTCTTTTCCTAGGTAAATCAATAGCTCCAGAAAAAAGGAAGCTGAACATTCTTTCGACCGGATTTAGAACAGGCCGAAGCAGAATTAAAAGAATAGCAAGAGTTGGAAGCAGTGATGGGTTTCAAATTTTTTTAGAACCTCTTCTGTAGGTGTGGCCTGCTTTGTGGGAGTGGCTTGCCGGCCATGTGACTGGGTGGGAGTGGCTTGGCAGTCATGTGACTGGATGGGCGTGGCTTGCCAGCCATGTGACCGGGTAGGAGTGGCTTGCCAGCCATGTGACCGGGTAGGAGTGGCTTGCCAGCCATGTGACCGAATAGGAGTGGCTTGGCAGTCATGTGACTGGGTGGGCATGGCCAACTTATAAAATGTGGTGAAGCTCACTTAACAACGCTCTTGCTTAGCAACCAACAAGAAGCAATGGGTGGAAACTAATCAAGGAGAGAAGCAACTTAGAATTGAGGAAAAATTTCCTCAATGGCTCAGAAACTCTGGCATTTGAAGCACGCAAGTCTTAAAGCTGTCAAGTTACCAGACCCTCGCACCCCTCACCCTTTAGGGAAAAAAAACCCACTGGTGTTCAAACTTGACAGCTTTAAGACTTGTGGACTTCAACTCCCAGAATTCCTCCTCTCGCTCTTCCTCTGGATGATGGGCGGACGGGCGACGGGAGGGAGCTGGAACCGGTTCTCAACGGCCCTGTAGATTTGTGGAACCTCTTCTAGAGAAGAGCTTAGAACTGGCAGGAACCCAACCCTGGTTGGAAGGGACCTTGGAGGTCCTGTAGTCCAACTCACCTGCTCAAGCAGGATACAGCAAGTAGTCCTTGACTTATGACCACAACTGAGCCCCAAAATGTCCGTTGCTGAGGGGAACATGTGTTCAGTGAACCGTGCTCCGTTTTACGACCTTGCTTGTCATGGTGGTCAAGGGAATCACTGCAGTGGGAAAGTCAGCAACACAACAGCATTAGGAAGCCAGCGGAGGTGGCAGGCGTTCCCTGGTAAAGCCACCCCTGGAGAAAGTGAACCCTTGTCCTCTCCTTCTCCCCACTCAATCTCAGCGGAAAAGAAAAACGAAGCCAATTCTGGGTTGTTTGTGGGGCCACGAAACTTCCGCAGGAAGGACGCGGCCGTCCCTTTTTAGGATTCCTCCAACACGACGGAAAGGTGGCCCCGGCGTACTCATTTGAAGATGATCCTTAAGTGATTAAAATTTAGGGATTAGCCGGCAAAGAAAGGCAGGATTAAACTCTTTGCACAGCAGAGGGAAGAGCTTAAAGCTTGTCCTGAAAGCCGAGGGGGATGATGGACCAGCATAAAGCCAAGTCTTCACGCCGTCTCCCTTCAAGGGATGGTCCAGAATGAGAAGAATAAGAGCAGTTTCCCCAAAACTAGCTAGCTAACTAAACATCCCTGGGGAGGGGGGGGTGTTTGGGGATGGCGAGGGGGCGAATGTCCTCTTAAACCTAAAGAAGGTGGGCATCTTTTGGTGTCTGGGATCCCACCTCCAAGGCAAGGGCGACATCAATGGCGAGGTGCGAGTGACGGTGAATGCAGCCTGGATGCGTTGGCGATGACTCACCAGTGTGTCATGAGACAGACGAAAGCCAACCTGTCTTAAATCTAAGATATACAATATACAATAGCAGAGTTGGAAGGGACCTTGGAGGTCTTCTAGTCCAACCCCCTGCTTAGGCTGGAACCTTATACCGAGACAAATGGCTATCCAACATCATCTTGAAGACTTCCAGTGTTGGGGCATTCACAACTTCTGGAGGCAACTTCTGTTCCACTGATTAATTGTTCTCACTGCCAGGAAATTTTTCCTCAATTCTAAGTTGCTTCTCTCCTTGATTAGTTTCCACCCATTGCTTCTTGTTCTATCCTCAGGTGCCTTGGAGAATAGTTTGACTCCCTCTTCTTTGTGGCAACCCCTGAGATATCGGAAGGCTGCTATCATGTCTCCCCTGGTCCTTCTTTTCATTAAACTAGACATTCCCAGTTCCTGCAACCGTTCTTCATAGGTTTTAGTCTCTAGTCCTTTAATCCTCTTTGTTGCTCTTCTCTGCGTTCTTTCTAGAGTCTCCACGTCTTTTCTACATTGTGGCGACCAAAACTGAATGCAGTAATACAAGACAATTAGGGGTAGGATTCAGCCAGTTTAGACTGGTTCGGTGAACCGATAGTTCTAGTAAGCATTTGGCGTTTTCCTGTTCAATATTTCCCTGTTTTTTTAGCTCAGCTGATTGGCACGGCACAGCGAATTGCTGCGCATCAGCTGTTTTACTCACCGGTGCTGACATAGAAGGTAAGTTTTGAAACTTAAAAAGGTCGTTTTTTTAAAATCCTGCGCATGCATGAGAGGTGCACACTCACCGAATTGGTTGTTAAACCGGTTGCACCCCACCACTGAGGCAATCAGTCCTGTTGTTCTGTACGTCAAGAGTCTCCAACCTTTGCAACTTTAAGTCTGAAGGACTTCAGCTCCCAGAATTTTCCAGCCAGCTTTGCAGAGAATTCTGGGAGCTGAAGTCCTTCAGACTTAAAAGTTGCAAAGGTTGGAGACCCCTGCTTTAGATTTGCAGGTGTCAACTTCCAGGGTCATTGCTAAGAATTCTGGGAGATGAAGTCCACACACCCAATGCAAAGAATAGCCTGCACTGGACCAGCGGTGAAGTACAAAGAAAACTTTGCATTTTTCTACATTTTGCAGATACGCTCATCAATTATAACTTTAGAACGTCCATTGGGGACCAGGCCGTACATAAATGCATATATTCATGAAAATAATGTATAACAGAAGTACAAGGCATTAGGGAAATTTATTTGCGAAAGCCGTTTAGATTAGGCAAAAAAGCAATCAAAATCCATGTGTGAAGTGAGCCCAAAACACATACAAACACAACTTTTTTTAAAAAAAAAAAGTTTTTCAATGAGTTGAAGGCAACACGGCAGAAGAAAAGAAGGAACCAATCTGAACCAGTAGGAACCCACCTCTGCTCCCCTCCCTTCCCTTTCTTCTTTTTTCTATCCTTCTCCTTCCTTCTATCCTCATCTTCCTCCCTCCCTCCCTCTCTTCCTTTTATCAATATCATTTCCTTCCTTTCTTCTTTCTTTCTTTCCTTCCCTCCCTTTTTTCTATCCTTCTCCTTCCTTCTATCCTCATCTTCCTCCCTCCCTCCCTCCCTCTCTTCCTTTTATCAATATCATTTCCTTCCTTTTTTCTTTCTTTCTTTCCTTCCCTCCCTCTTTTTTCTATCCTTCTCCTTCCTTCTATCCTCATCTTCCTTCCTCCCACCCTCCCTCCCTCCCTATCTATCTTCCTTCTATCCCATCACACTCCTTCCATTCTATCCTCATTTTCCTCCCTTCCTTCTCTTCCTCCCTTCCTTTCCTCTCTACCCTTTCTTCTTTTTTCTATCCTTCTCCTTCCTTTTATCCTCATCTTCCTCCCACCCACCCTCCCTCCCTCCCTCCCTATCTTCCTTCTATCCCATCAAATTCTATCCTCATTTTCCTTCCTTCCCTCCCTTCCTCCCTCTCCTCCCTTCCCTTTCTTCTTTTTTCTATCCTTCTCCTTCCTTTTATCCTTATCTTCCTCCCTCCCTTCTATCAATATCATTTCCTTCCTTTCTTCTTTCCTTCCTTCCCTCCCTCCCTTTTTTCTATCCTCCTCCTTCCTTCTATCTTCATCTTTCTCCCTCCCTCCCTTCCTTCTATCAATATCATTTCCTTCCTTCCTTCCCTTCCCTTCCTCCCTTTTCCCTCCCTGTTTTTTCTATCATTCTCCTTCCTTCTATCCTCATGTTCCTCCCTCCCTCTCTTCCTTCTTTTTCTCCCATCACTCCTTCCTTCCTTATATCTATCCTCATCTTCCTCCCTCCCGCCCTTCCTTCTATCAATATCATTTCCTTCCTTCCTTTCTTCCCTTCCCTTCCTTTCCTCCCTCCCTTTCTATCCTCCTCCTTCCTTCCATCCTCCCTCCCTCCTTCCCTTCCCTTCCCTTCTCTTTCCTTCTCTTTCCTTCTCTTTCCTTCTCTTTCCTTCTCTTTCCTTCCTTTTTTCTATTTCCTCTCCTTTCTAGCTGAAAGCATGAGGAATGGACTTCCTTGGGTGCTTTCAGTTCCCTGGCCTTCCTGCTGTAGCAAAACCAACCCTGGAGATTTCCCACCTTCCCGTCTTTAATAAAGGAAAATTGAAAACTTGGAGCCCCTCCATCCATCACTCAGGTGCAGAGGTGTCGGAGGGGGGGGATGGACGAGGCTACCTCCTGAGTGCCAACTTCTCCTTACAGCTCTTGGTGAGAAATGGGGAAAGTGGGAAGCCGAAGAGGGAAGGACGGGGAGTGAATTAAATTAGCGAAACCTCTCTATAAATATTCAGACTAGGACAGGGTAGAAATGCCATGGAGAATGAAATTGGTAGGACGTGTTGGCACTTTCTCGCCTTAAAAGAGGATTTCTGGAGCCCATCAAAGGGGGACACACAGGCCTGGAGCCAGTTCAAAGGCAGCTTCCATCTTCTCCTTCTTCCCTTAGAACAGGAGTCTGCAAAGTCGGCTCTTTTAAGACTGGTGGACTTCAACTCCCAGAATTCCCCAGCCAGCTGGCTGGGGAACTCTGGGAGTTGAAGTCCACCAGTCTTAAAAGAGCCGACTTTGCAGACCCTTGCCTTAGAAGGGTAAATTTAGGGCAGCATTTTTGGCTGGCGAAAGCGATTTCTCTCCCTCCCTGCCTGCATTTCTAGAAATCCTATGGGGAAAACGAACGGAGAGCTATATTAACATTCCCTGCCTGGTTTGTGCTTTGCTAGGCTGCATTTCTACTCAGAAGTAAATCCCAAGGAATTCGCATCTTCCCACACTACGCAAGCGAGAAAGTACTATATACCTTGTAAATTACGGCATGGCCCATCCTGCCATGGTGGGTTTCTTGTGGTTGTTTTTAATCTCCTTTTTCACGCAAGCTGGCCAGGGCTGGGTTCCTGCCAGTTCTAGCCTCTTCTGTAGAAGAGGTTCCACAAATCTACAAGTCTTAAAGCTGTCAAGTTTGAACACCCCTGGGGTTTTTTCCCCCTAAAGGGTGAGGGGTGCCAGGGTCTTGTAACATGACAGCTTTAAGACTTGCGTGCTTCAAATGCCAGAGTTCCTGAGCCAACATTTTGGTGGCTAAGCAAGAGCGTTGTTAAGTGAGTTTCACCACTTTTTACAAGTTGGCCATGCCCACCCAGTCACATGGCTGGCAAGCCACTCCCACTCGGTCACATGGCTGGCAAGCCACTCCCACCCTGTCACATGGCTGGCAAGCTCCTCCCACCCAGTCACATGGCCAGCAAGCCACTTCCACAAAGCCAGCCACACCTACAGAAGAGGTTCTTAAAAAAATTTGAAACCCACCACTGAAGCTGGCCCAGAGCTCACAGGATGGCATTGGCATATTCTTTCTAAAACCATCATGCCGAACATGTGGCATGCATGCCATACAGACTAAAACATATGAAGAACGGTTGCAGGAGCTGGGTATGTCTAGTTTGATGAAGAGAAAGACCAGGGGAGACATGATAGCAGTCTTCCAATATCTCAGGGGCTGCCACAAAGAAGAGGGAGTCAAACTATTCTCCAAGGCACCTGGGGGCAGGACAAGAAGCAATGGGTGGAAACTAATCAAGGAGAGAAGCAACTTAGAACTAAGGAGAAATTTCCTGACAGTTAGGACAATTAATCAGTGGAACAGAAGTTGCCTCCAGAAGTTGTGAATGCCCCAACCCTGGAAGTCTTCAAGAAGATGTTAGATAGCCATTTGTCTGAAATGGTATAAGGCTCCTGCCCACGCAGGGGGTTGGACTAGAAGACCTACAAGGTCCCTTCCAACTCTTCTATTGTATTGTATTGTATTGTATTGTATTGTGACACGTGGAGCCATATTTGCCGGCACAGCAGCCCTCAGCTCCAGCGTGCATGCATGTGCCAGCCGTTGATTTTCAGCCTTCCGCAGGGCTGGGGGAAGGCCATTTTTTAGCTTCAGGAAAGCCTCCAGAGCCTGGGGAGGGTGAAAACTCCACCACCCCCCACGCAGGGGGTCATGCGAGCATGCGCAGAGGGGGTTGCGCATGCGCAGGTGGGTAGCAGTGGTGGGTTTCGAAATGTTTTAGAACCCCTTCTGTAGGTGTGGCCTGCTTTGTGGGAGTGGCTTGCCATCCATGTGGCCGAGTGGAAGTGGCTTGGCAGTCATGTGACTGGGTGGGCGTGACCAACTTGTAAAACATGGTAAAACTCACTTAACAACGCTCTTGCTTCGTTTTGATCGCCACGATGTAAAAAAGATGTGGGGACTCTGGAAAGAGTGCAGAGAAGAGCAACAAAGAAAATTAGGGGACTGGAGGCTAAAACATAGGAAGAATGGTTGCAAGAACTGGGTATGTCTAGTTTAATAGAAAGAAGGATTAGGGGAGACATGATAGCAGTCTTCCAATATCTCAGGGGTTGCCACAAAGAAGAGGGAATCAAACTATTCTCCAAGGCACCCAAAGACAAAATAAGAAAAAAAGAATGGAAACTAATTAAGGAGAGAAGCAACCTAGAATAAGAAGTTTCCTTCCGGTTCCGGCTCCAGCGGCGACGGGCGAGCCTGGGGCTCGCTCGCCGCTTTGTTGCCTTTTCTGCCCCCCCACGGGGGCGAGACATCCGGTTACCGGAGGTCTCCCGTAGGGTCGGCTCGGAGGAGACGTTTCTCCTCACGGCGGTGGGGAGAGCGATCCCCTCCGCGACCTAGGTGAGGAGGAACATGCTGCGGGGGGTTCTCCCTTCGCCAACGGCTGTCGGCGCCATTCACTTCAATGTAGAGGGCTGAGCGGAAGAGATCGGAAGGCTTGCCGAGGCTCCAGCTGCGAGGGAGAGTGAGTTTAAAAAGACTTTTTTTCCTTGCTGCCAGCCAGGCTGAATGGACTGGGAGGGGGGTGTTTGTTTTCAAAAAAAACCCCTCGGACTTAAGCGGCACTTAAAAATGGCTTCTCTGGAAGAGAAAGCGGAAATCTTAAATCTGGACTGTCTCTAACAAGGGAAAGTGGTATGCGGCTACTTGCAACATTGTTTCTAGGTCTGGCTGGTTAAAAAATTTTTTATTTTTCTACTCTCTCCTCTGGGCTCTGAGATGGGCGGTGGAAAGTGGCTTTTCTTTGTCCCTGCCTGACTATTTTAACTATGGAAAATTCCCAGCGTCTCTTTACAAGTGGGACTCTCTCTGGATATTAATGAAGAATTTTTTTCTTGTTGGATTTGTGATTCCTTTCTGGATTACCTTCGTTATTATAACTATTGAGTTGGAAAATTGTCTCTCTCTTGGTTCCTGAATTTTACAACGTTTCAACCTTGATCTGAACTTTTGGCTCCCGGTTAGTCTCACCAACCCCACCCTGAAAACGCCATTTTGGCTGGCACTGACTTTAACAGTTAATCATGGCTCAAGAAACAGCACTGGCAAGTTTAGAACAACGGATGGCTTCTCTTGAAACTGTTATACAAACTTTGGTAAACGAAATTCAGGCCCAGAGGGCTGAAAACATCAATTTCAAGAAGGAGCTATTGGATACAAGGAAGCAGGTGCTGGAAAACACACAGAAGACTGAAGAATTGGAAGGGGGGTTGGTGGGGGTTAAGGGAGAGATTAAAAATGTTACTAAAGAGGTTGGGGAAATAGATGGGCATGTGTCTAGGATTGATATGGAAAGAATGACATATTTTTTGAGATTTCAGAACGTTCTTGAGGAATCTGGTGAATGCCTCCCTGATCTTATGAGCACAATTTTAGCAGACTATTTACAAAAACCTAAAGATGAGATCAGGGGGGACATTGACCTAGCCTATAGAATTAACTCAGCATATGCCAGGATAAATGAAGTGCCTAGAGAGATACATGTGAAATTTGTTAGAAGGTCAACCAGAGAGGAAATCCTGAGGGCGCAGAGAGAGAACCCTTTAATTTACCAACAAAAAACGGTCACTATCTTGAAGCAGATTCCTAGAAAGATTCGAGAAGCAAGGAGGAAATTTTCCTTCTTGTCTAAAACATTGTTTGATCATGGGATTTGGTTCAAGTGGGTGACACCCGAAGGGATGCTGGTGTTCTGGGAAGGAGGAAGAGTGAGGATTAAAACAGTTGCTGAGGCGGAAGCCTTTCTTAAAAAACATTCCTCTGCCCTGGGGGAAGATCCAGGGGGGACGGAGGGGGCCACGGCCCCGCCCGCTGGGGGCCAGGGAGGAGAAAAAGAAGATACAATAGCCAAGAGACTTAGATCGAAAAAATAACTTTGCCTTGATTTTTCTGAACAATTTTGCATAATATTTGTATCTGGATTTTTTGTAAATGTCTGACAGCATGGAATTGAGAATTTAGGTATATGTACTTGCTTTTACCTTGTAGTGTTATGAAAAATGCTTTTTTTTGGTTATTTTTTTATTGTGTATTTTGAGGTCCCGGAAGGGCCGACGACTCTGACGTGAATGCTCTCAAAATTTCTTTGTATCCCTTACCCTACCCTATAGAAAAATGTAAAACCAATAAAACTTTTTCAATATAAAAGAAAAGAAAAGAAAAAAAGGATGGAAACTAATCAAGGAGAGAAGCAACCTAGAATAAGAAGTTTCCTGACAGAACAATTAATCAGTGGAACAACTTGCTTCCAGAAGCTAGCTAGCTAGATGATAGAGAGAGAGGCAGACGGACTGATGGACAGACAGACAGACACAGGCAGATGATAGATAGATAATGGATGGATGGATGGGTGGGTGGATGTAGATGATAAGACAGTTGATAGGCAGACAAATATATATATGTATATTTAATCGCATTTATATCCCGCCCTTCTCCACAAAGGACCCAGGGCGGCGCACAGGAATTTAAAAACATACAAAACAATAAATACGAAATTTAAAAACATATTAAATTATAATCCTATGCTAAAACCAATTTTAAAATCCCCAATTTAAAACGAGAGAGAGAGAGAGAGAGAGAGAGAGAGAGAGAGAGAGAGAGAGAGAGAGAGAGAGAGAGAGAGAGAAGCTTTGATGTGAGGAAAAATATATCAAAATCTGAGGTCCTAATCCAAAGGGTGACATCTGCCCTGGACAAAGGAATTTAAATGACCAAATCTAATAGTTTTCTTGAGGTTTTTAATAAGAGATTGGACAAGCATTTGTCTGAAAATTTAGAGGCCAGCGCAGTGGTGGGTTGCTAACCAGTTTACTACTGGTTCGCTCATGCTCGGGCGCATGCAATGCTTCTGCGCATGCCCAGTAGTGTCCGGGCAGGTGGGCGGAGCCTCCTGCCACCACCACTACTGGTTCTGCCAAACTGACAACCCGGTTCGGCCCACAACCTTTTGGACACCAGGGACCAGTTCTGTATAGAGAGGTCTTTCTGTGGATCAGAGGGAGTGGCGGTTTTACATGCTGCCTGCATCCCACGGATGGGACTTTGCTTGTTTGTGCGGCCCGGTTCCTGGCCTGCTGCGGACCAGTGCTGGTTCATAGACCAGGGGTTGGGGAGCCCTGGTATATAGTGCCTTCAAAAACTTCAGCAATGGGTTTTCTGCCTGGCTGCTGGGTGGGCGTGGCCATGGTGGGCGTCGACTAGTCGGCCTCCTGCACCATAGCAGGGTGGGCTTTCGAGCAGTGGTGGGTTTCAAATTTTTTTAGAACCTACTCTGTAGGTGTGGCCTATTTTGTGGGCGTGGCTTGGCAGTCGGTGACAGGGTGGGAGTGGCCACCTTTTAAAATGTGGTGAAACTCATTTAACAACGCTCTTGCTTAGCAACCAAAATTTTGGACTCAATTGTGATGATAAATTCTTTCTTTCTTTCTTTCTTTCTTTCTTTCTTTCTTTCTTTCTTTCTTTCTTTCTTTCTTTCTTTCTTTCTTTCTTTCTTTCTTTCTTTCTTTCCTTCCTTCCTTCCTTCCTTCCTTCCTTCCTTCCTTTCCTTTCCTTTCCTTCCCGTTGGGTCACTGGCAGCGGTGGGCCAGATTTACTTCCAGGTACGCCGGTGGAACCCCCTCTCACCGGTTCTCTAAATTTCACCAACCGGCTCTCGCGAGTAGGTGGGAGCCTGCAGAAACCCACCACTGCTTTCGAGCCTCTGGGAGGGTGAAAACTGCCTTCCCCGGACTCTGGAGGCCCTCCAGAACTTACAGGAGGCCCGTTTCCCCCCTCCCCCCCGAGGCTCTGCATGGCCCCTGCACTTCCCTCGCATCCAAAATGGGCTGTGTGGAGACTCCTAGGAAGGGTGGGGCAGGGTGGGAGGACTGAGCAGGGTGGGAGGACCGGGCAGGGGTGGGATTTGGAGGTTCTCTTAACCGGCCATAACATTAGCTACAGGACAGTGGTGGGTTCCAGATCCCATTCCAACCAGTACGGTTGAAACAAGCCGGGCCTCGTCTACATGGACATGCATGGCGCGCACATGTGCCATACCTGCCAGCGGTGCCCCCGCAAGCCTCCACAACACTCCAGCTGCTCGGCAGAGTGTCGCGCAGGTACACTGATAGCAGTCTTCCAATATCTCAGGGGCTGCCACAAAGAAGAGGGAGTCAAGCTATTCTCTAAAGCCCCTGGAGGGCAGGATAAGAAGCAATGGGTGGAAACTAATCAAGGAGAGAAGCAACTTAGAGCTGAGGAGAAATTTCCTGACAGTGAGAACAATTAATCAGTGGAACAGCTTGCCTCCAGAAGTTGTGAATGCCCCAACACTGCAAGTCTTTAAGAAGAAATTGGATAGCCTTTTGTCTAAAATTGTATAAGGTTCCTGCCTAGGCAGGGAGTTGGACTAGATGACCTCCAAGGTCCCTTCCAACTCTGCTATTGTATTGTATTGTAAGGTGCTGTATGCGCCATGCGCATGCGTGGAAGCACCGAAGGCTTTAAAAGACAGGTAAGGAGCTCGGGCTGGCGGGTGGGCCCTCCGGAGCACCATACCAGAACGGTACCCAGTGCTCCAGGCAGGATCCGGTATGCCTGTCCAGGGGCGTACCGCCTGCAACCCACCTCTGCTACAGGATCTCCCAAACCCGGGCGAACGGGTGGCAGTCCACTCCTGATACAGGATCTCCTGCTTGAGCAGGAGGTTGGACTAGAAGGCCTCAATGGTCCCTTCCAACTCTGTTCTTCTTTTTATTATTATATTCCAGGGGGCTTTTTCTCCCTCCTCACCCTGAGGAAAGCTGCCTTGATATTTGCACATTGATCTCCAGTTATAAGTAGCAGCCTGAGTTTGTGGCTGGAAGCCCCACAGCACCGCCCGCCCCTCCCCCTCTCTAAATGTACAATAAAAACGATGTAGCCGGGTAATCTAATTGTTCTCTGACCACAAGGGAAGTCTGGCTGGGGAGGCAGCGAGGGCAGCCAGCGGTGGGAGCAAGGATGTAATTGACTCATCCCGTCGCGAAGCTCCTGTCTCATTAACTGCCCTGTCTCAGGCTGCTGCTAATTGCTGTAATTAGTTTTCCGCTGACCAGCTGTTAAGCTTTTCGGCGAGGTTGTCTTGTTTTCCCCCATCTATGATTGAAAATCAATAAAGTAGAAAATTGCAAGAATACATATCGGGGAGGGTCTTGGAGAAAGCCGTGTGTGCGTGTGTGTGGTGTTGAAAGGAAGCGAGAGGGCTAGCCCGAGGTGGGGGCCCTCACTTAGCGTCTGGTTTGTGAAGATCCGGGCTTGCAAATGGGTTGCACTTATGAAAACAGAACGGGTCGGCAACTGGTTGTTGCGACACAATGTTTCTCAACCTTTGGCAATAGGAAGAGATGTGGATGTTCCATTCCCAGAATTCCCGCGGCAGATGGATGGAATTTCAGATAGGATGACCCCAATGGTTTCAATTAGGCAATGATAATTTAAATTCCCTTGTCCACAGCAAATGACGCCCTTTGGATTATGTCCATCTCAATTTTTATAGCTGTCCCACACTGTGACATATTTTTCCTTATATCAAAGCTTCACTAAGCTTCCCAGATCTATCTGTCTATTTCTAGTTATATGCGAGACCGTCTTCTGCCCCATTCATCCCTACGTCCGATCCGCTCCCACAGAGAGGGCCTTCTTAGGGTGCCGTCGGCCAGGCAATGCCAGTTGGCGACACCCAGGGGAAGGGCCTTCTCTGTGGCACCCCTACCCTCTGGAATGACTTACCCCCCGAACTACGTACCATCTCAGACCTCCGCCTCTTCCGCCAGTGTCTTAAGACGCACCTTTTCCAACAAGCCGGCCTAGCATAACCTCCCGTTTTGACCATTTTTAGATAGTTTTAATTTGGGGGATTTTATACAATTTTAGCACAGGGTATATTTAATATTTAATAGTTTTTTAAAATTTTGTACCTTTGTTATATTTGTTATGTTTTTTAAATTTCCTGTGCGCCGCCCTGGGTCCTTTTTGGAGAAGGTGCGGGGTATAAATCTGAATAAATCTAAATCTAAATATCTCTCTCTCCCTCATCATCATCTATCATTTATCTGTCTGTCTGTCAACTATCTTATCATCTACATCCATCCATCCATCCATTAACTATGTCTCTCTGTATGTGTACCTCCCTCTCTCCCTCTCTCTCTCTCTCATCTATCTGTCTATCTATCTGTCTCTATCTCTATCTCTCCATCTATCTCTCTATCTCTATCTCTCGCTCATCTCTCGCTCATCTCTCTCTCTCTCTCTCTCTCTAGCTATCTATCTCTTTCATCTGTCTGTTTGTCTGTCTCATCTGTCTGTCTGTCTGTCTGTCTCTATCTATCTATCTATCTATCTATCTATCTATCTATCTATCTATCTATCTATCTTTCTAGCTCTCTAGCTCTCTCTCTCATCTATCTATCTATCTATCTATCTATCTATCTATCTATCTATCTATCTATCTATCTATCTATCTATCTATCTATCTATCTATCTATCTCTATCTAGCTCTGCCTGCCTGCCTATCATCTATGTGTCTGTCAGTCTGACTGTCTGTCTATCTAGCATCACACTACATACATACATATACAGACACACACACACATACACACACACACGCCCACATATATATATGATTTAAAAGGTAAGGTTTGTGATGATAGACAGAGAGAGAGAAATGATAGATAGATAATCTATCTATCATCTATGCCTGCCTGCCTGCCTGCCTGCCTGCCTGCCTGCCTGCCTGCCTGCCTGCCTGCCTGCCTGCCTGCCTACCTACCTACCTACCTACCTACCTACCTACCTACCTACCTACCTACCTACCTACCTATCTATCTATCTATCTATCTATCTATCTATCATTCTATCATTCTATCTATCTATCATTCTATATCTATTATCTATCTATCTATTTATCATCTGTCATCTATCATCTATCTATCTATAATCTATCATCACAACCTTAGCTTTTCAATCAAATATTTTATCTGTTTTTCCATCTATGTATTATTATCATCACCACCATCATCATCCTGCATGTACTGTAGCAATGCCAGAGGTGATTGCCCGGATCCCCAAAATCAGCATCTAGTTATGAGGCCACTGCCTTAACCTCATAGAAATTTTGTATATAATTATTTTGAATTTGAATTTATTTCAATTTATATACCGCGCCTATCTCCATCAAGATGGACTCAGGGTGGTGCACAGGGGAATTAAAAATCACAATAAATAACAGCAAATACAATAACAATAATTAAAAAGAATTAAATTAAGAAACCTGTGCTAAAAATTCCCATTAATAAAAACCCAACATCCATTTACCCATTGGCTAGAGCTAAATCGCACCTGAGGTCTAACCTCTAAGGTAGACCAGCTTGCTGGAAAAAGTATGTTTTAAGTGAACAGCGAAAGAGGGGAAGGTCCGTGATAGTACGAAGTTCGGGGGGGTAGGTCGTTCCAGAGGGCCGGCCTTGCCACAGAGAAAGCCCTACCCCTGGGTACCGCTAGCCGGCATTGACCGGCGGTTGGCACCCTGAGGAGGCCCTCCCTATGGGAGCGAATCGGTCGATGGGAGGTATGTGGCAGGAGACGGTCCCGCAAGTAACTAGGCCCCGAGCCATGGAGCGATTTAAAGATGGTGACAAGCACCTTGAATCGCATTATGTGGATAGTGTGCGTATGTTTTCTTCTTTTATGTTATGTTCTCATTCTATGATAAATAAATAACTCATCATCATCATTTATCATCTTATTGTTGGTTAGAAGTAGTGTTATTTCTTTTCTCCTCATTTAAATACATCCAGATTTTGAAGTTCTGAATATTGCTGGTTCTTGCTTTTATAGTCACAGATGCGCTGTTTGAAATCTCTCGTGGGGTCCTTTAATTAACCAATTGGGTTGTTGCTTTGTTCATAATATATATTTTTAATATTTAGGAATGCTTGTGGACAACGTGTATTTAAAACGTTACAAAAAAACAACAACCCTCAGTATAATTTGGCACGCTCTAGTATCAACATTGTTTTGACCTAAGCTATGGCAATACAATACAATACAATAGCAGAGTTGGAAGGGACCTTGGAGGTCTTCTAGTCCAACCCCCTGCGTAGGCAGGAGCCTTATACCATTTCAGACAAATGGCTATCCAACATCTTCTTGAAGACTTGCAGTGTTGGGGCATTCACAACTTCTGGAGGCAAGCTGTTCCAGAGGTTAATTGTTCTGACTGTCAGGAAATTTCTCCTTAGTTGCTTCTCTTCTTGATTAGTTTCCACCCATTGCTTCTTGTTCTGCCCCCAGGTGCCCTGGAGAATAGTTTGACTCCCTCTTCTTTGTGGCACCCTCTGAGATATTGGAAGACTGCTATCAGTCCTGGAGGAGATCAACCCTGACTGCTCTTTAGAAGGCCAGATCCAGAAGAGGAAACTCAAGTACTTTGGCCACCTGATGAGATGGAGAGTCCCAGCATCGTTCCTGCTGGGAACGATGGAGGGCAAAAGAAGATGACAGAGAAGGAGGCGGCTGGATGGAGTCACCGAAGCAGCAGGCGTGAACTTAAATCAGGGGTGTCCAAACTTGGGAACTTTAAAAGTTGTGGACTTCAACTCCCAGAATTCCCCAGCCAGACATGGCAGCTGGGGAATTCTGGGAGTTGAAGTCCACAAGTCTTAAAGTTCCCAAGTTTGGACATCCCTGACTTAAATGGACTCCAGAGGATGGTAGAGGACAGGAAGGCCTAGAGGAACGTTGTCCATGGGGTAGCGATGGGCTGGACACGACTTCGCAACCACCAACAATAGCAAAGGTTTTGACCAACAGGATGGGGCACAGGGGTGCATCAGACAAGCCAGATCGTGAGGCAGTAATACACACTGACATATTGGCTATTTACCTTGTGCATGCAATCTTTTGTCTGTGAACAAAGCACCTTGGTATTCCCAAGGCATTCAACTAAAACACTACACAATGAGCAATCAATATAATCTTATGGATAATTGCTTCAGCATTCTTTATGCCGTGTTTTTTTCAAATGCTTTTCCTCAGTAAAATATTAACACAACAGCTCTTGATGTCGTTTTGCGTCTGATCACAACACACGCTGCTTTTTGGAAATGGGCTATCAACCAGGGGTGTAGATTTCTTGAATAAGAGGTCAAAAGAGATGTGAAGAGACAGGTGTCTATAAACCTCTGAACTATAGCAGAGGTCTCCAACTTTGGCAACTTTAAGACTTGTGGACTTCAACTCCCAGAATTCCCCAGCCAGCCATGCTGGCTGGGGAATTCTGGGAGTTGAAGTCCACAAGTCTTAAAGTTGCTAAGGTTGGAGACCCCTGAACTATAGGATGAAATGCAGATTGTTCTCAATTTACCATCGCAACTGAGCCCAAACTTGATACTGTTAAATGAGATAGTTGTTAAGTGAATTCTGCCCCATTTTACGACCTTTCTTGCCACAATTGTTAAGTGAATCACTGCAGTGGTTAAGTTAGTAGCACAGTTGTTAAGTGAATCCAGGAAGGGAAAGGAAGGAAGGAAGGAAGGAAGGAAGGAAAGGAAAGGAAGGAAGGGAAAGGAAGGAAGGGAAGGGAAGGAAGGAAGGAAGGAAGGAAGGAAAGGAAAGGAAGGAAGGAAGGAAGGAAGGAAAGGAAAGGAAGGAAGGGAAAGGAAGGAAGGGAAGGGAAGGAAGGAAGGAAGGAAGGAAGGAAAGGAAAGGAAGGAAGGAAGGAAGGAAGGAAAGGAAAGGAAGGAAGGGAAAGGAAGGAAGGGAAGGGAAGGAAAAAAGGAAGGAAGGAAGGAAGGAAGGGAGAGAAGGGAAGGGAAGGAAAAAAAGGAAGGAAGGCGGAAGGAAGGAAGGAAGGAAGGAAGGAAGGAAGGAGGAAGGAAGGAAGGAAGGGAAAGGAAGGAAGGAAAGAAGGAAAGGGACGAAAAGGAAGGAAGGAAGGAAGGGAAAAGGAAGGAAGGAAGGGAAAAGGAAGGAAGGAAGAAAGGAAGGAGAAGGGAAGGAAGGGAAGGAAGGAGGGAAAGGAAGGAAGGGAAAGGAAGGAAGGAAGGGAAGGGAAGGGAAGGAAAAAAGGAAGGAAGGAAGGGAAGGGAAAAAGAAAGGAAGGGAAAGGAAGGAAAGAAGGAAAGGGAAGAAAAGGAAAGAAGGAAGGAAGGAAGGAAGGGAAAGGAAGGAATGAAGGGAAAAGGAAGGAAGGAAGGAAGGAAAGGAAAGGAAGGAAGGGAAAGGAAGGAAGGGAAGGAAATGAAAGGAAAAAAGGAAGGGAGGGAGGGAGAGAAGGAGGGAGAGAAGGAAAAAAGGAAGGAAGGAAGGGAAAGGATAGGAAGGGAAGGAAAGGAAAAAAGGAAGGAAGGAGAGGGAGGGAGGGAAGGAAAGGAAAGGAAAGGAGGGAGGGAGGGAGGGAAAGAAAGAAAGAAAAAGAAAAGAAAGAAAGAAAGAAAGAAAGAAAGAAAGAAAGAAAGAAAGAAAAAAAGAAAGAAAGAAAAAGAAATCCACTTATTTATTGATAATACATTGCGATGATTCGGGGCTAGATTTGTGGGTATGGGTGTGAAATAAGTACAGGTGGTCCTCAACCTCGGACCGTTCGTCTTGCCACCATTTCAAATGCCATGGTCACTGAACAAAGGCACGAACGACCCCTGTACCCAAAGTTATGGCTACTTCAGGATCCCCATTCAGGCCCTTGGCAGTCCACTCACCCTTAGGACCCACCTCAAGGGGGCTGCAACTGGAAACCCCCTTCCCTATCCCACCCTGCTGATTTCTTGGGGCCATCTCTCACCCGGCTGGGTCCCCACTGGCCTTGGGCCTGCTTCCTGCCCCACTGGAGTCCCCCCACCCCCTTGCCTCCCCATCACACTTCCCTTAAACCAGGGGTCTCAAACTCAATTTACCTGGGGGCCGCTGGAGGCAGAGGCTGGGTGAGGCTGGGCCGCATAAGTATAATAATATACTTGATATGAATAATATACTGTGATATGAAAAGTATAATATTATACTTTCATATCACGGTGGGGGCCACAAGATACCGTCCTGCGGGGCCGCAATTGGCCCGCGGGCCGCGAGAATGAGACCTCTGCCTTAAACCTTTCCAAAAATTGCCTTCAGCCTATCTGCCCCGTGGCTTTCCTCCATGGAGGCCAGGTGAGGCCATCCGGGAAGTGGGCCTCCTTGGGATTAGGACTCAGTGGGAAGAGGGATATGGGGTGCTCCGGGGGATTGGGGTTCGAGTGGCAGCCACTTACGAGCTGGGGAGGTGTTGCAATGTAACTCTGCTATGTTAACAACCCATGTGGTCACTTAACCACCACAATGGGGCGAGCAGAAACTGTGATTGTTAAGTGAGCTGATCATGTGGGCATCTTGGTTTAACGACCACCTAGGCCAGTGATGGCTAACATTTTTGGCTCGCATGCCAAAAGTGGGGGGAGTGTAGGGGGGTTGTGCTTGGGCGTGCCACACCCATAATGCTATCTGTGTGACCCTGTGCGATTGACGTGCTTTTTTCACCCTCCCCAGGCTCCAGAGGCTTTCTAAGAGCCCGGGGAGGGTGAAAACAGCCTCCCCTCCCACCTCCAGAGGCATCAGGAGCTTCCCTGAAGCCTCCAGAGCAGTGGTGGGTTTCTGCAGGCTCGCACCTACTCGCGAGAGCCGGTTGGTGAAATTTAGAGAGCCGGTTCCACTGGCGTACCTGGAAGTAAATCTGGCTCGCCGCTGCCAAGGACCCAACGGGAAGGAAAGGAAAGGAAAGGAAAGGAAGGAAGAAAGGAAAGAAAGAAAGGAAAGAAAGAAAGAAAGACAGACAGACAGAAAGAAGAAAGAAAGAATGAATTAATTTATAGAATAGATTAGATTTTATTTTTCTATACCGCGTCCTCTCCCCAGGGGGACTCGGAGCGGTGCACAGGGAAAATTAAAACAGCATAAAATATATACATAAATAAATACAATAAAAACAAATTAAATCAACTGTCCCTGTACTAAAATCCCCATTTTAAAATTAACATTCCCTAACCCCTGAGGTAGAGACTAACCTAGGCCGGCCAAGCAGAAAAAGTGAGTTTTTAATTTCTGACGGAAGGAGCGGAGGTCCGTAGTTGTTCTAATGTCGGGGGGAAGGTTGTTCCAGAGGGCTGGGCCCGCCACAGAGAAGGCCCTTCCCCTGGGCGTCGCCCGCTGACAAAGTCTAGTGGACGGCACCCGGAGAAGTCCCTCTCTGTGGGAGCGAATGGGCCGGGAAGATGTATGAGGCAGAATCCGATCCCGCAGATAGCTAGGTCCCGAGCCATGGAGCGCTTTAAAGATGAGGACTAACACCTTATCATCACAATTGAGTCCAAAATTTTGGTTGCTAAGCAAGAGTGTTGTTAAATGAGTTTCACCACATTTTAAAAGGTGGCCACTCCCACCCTGTCACATGACTGCCAAGCCACGCCCACAAAATAGGCCACACCTACAGAGTAGGTTCTAAAAAATTTGAAATCCACCACTGCTCCAGAGGGTGAAAAACAGACTCAAAAGAAGGCCTAAATCATCTGGTCAGCACACACATGGGTGCTGGAGCTGACAGGGCAATGCCTCGCGTGCCCTAAGAAATGGTTCTGCATGCCACCTGTGGCACCCGTGCCATAGGTTCACCATCAAGGACCTAGGCTTATGGCTTCCTTGTGGTCATAGGACGAGGACTATCTGTAAAGAGGGCAGTCACAACTAGCTTATAGAAGCTTCACTTGATTGCATTCTTGGGGCTGCTCTCTGGTTTTATTTGACATTTCCCCTTCCTTTTATTGCACTTTCCCTGCAGGAGTCCAAAAGAGGGTCGTGAAAATATCTACAGACCCCTCGCATCCTGGACATAAATTGTCTCGACTTCTACCCTCAAAATGACACTATAGGGCATTGCACACCAGAACAACTAGACACATGGACAAATGCCACCACTCTGCTAAACAATTACTGTAATTCCCACAACACTGTCAAACAATTTACTAAGGCTGTGTTACTATTCTTCTTCTCTTCCTTCCTAGTATCTCTCCCCACTTATGACTATAAGCATGTTGCTTGTATCTTTCAATTTATATTGTTTTTATTTGTTTCCTAGCACGACTTGATAGCTTATTAGTAAGCTTGACTATCACTAAGTGTTGAATCATTTTATTCTTGATGAATGCATTTTTATTCTCCTTACTAGCCGTTCCCAGCCACGCGTTGCTGTGGCCCAGTCTGGTTAAATGGCCAACCAATCTGTGTGTAGATCTACACCTGCACACACAAACACTTACACACAACCACCATATAACCCCCCAACCTACCTACCTACTGTATTTCTCCCTCTATCCCTCTACCTACCTACCTACCTACCTACCTACCTACCTACCTACCTACCTACCAACCTACCGTATTCCTACCTCCCTCTCTCTATCCCTATAGCTGCTTACCTGCGTAGGAGACTGAGGGCCACCACATGTTTATTGGACCCGTGTCCCTCCTGGCTTGTACTGGCATCCTGGGAGGTTTCACGAGGCTGGCTCCAGGAAATAGTGAGGGCTTCTTTGAGTGAGGGGTTCTTGCCTACCGTCTTGAAAGAGGTGGTGGTGAGGCCTCTCCTCAAGAAGCCTTCCCTGGACCCAGCATTGTTAGTAAATTATCGTCCGGTCTCCAACCTTCACTTCTTGGCGAAGGTTGTAGAGAGTGTGGTGGCACAACAGTTTCCACGTCATCTGGAGGAAATTGATTATCTGGACCCGCGCCAGTCTGGCTTCCGGCCCGGTCACAGCACCGATACGGCATTGGTCGCGTTGGTGGATGATCTCTGGAGGGCCAGAGATGGGGGTTGTTCCTCCATCCTGGTCCTATTAGACCTCTCGGCGGCTTTTGATACCATCGACCATGGTATCCTATTGCACCGGCTGGAGGGGTTGGGGGTGAGGGGCACCGTTTTACGGTGGTTCTCCTCCTACCTCTCCGGTTGGTCACAATTTGTATTGGCAGGGGGGCAGAGGTCGACTTCAAGGCCTCTCACTTGTGGGGTGCCTCAAGGGTCGGTCCTCTCGCCCCTCTTGTTCAATACATATATGAAGCCACTGGGCGAGATCATACGTGGGTTTGGGGTAGATCACCATCTGTACGCGGATGACACCCAGCTGTACATCTCTACCCCAAACCACCCCAACAATGCCGTCGAAGTGATGTCCCGGTGTCTGGAAGCTGTGCGGATCTGGATGGGAAGGAACAGACTCAAGCTCAACCCGTCCAAGACTGAGTGGCTGTGGCTACCGGCACCCCGGTTCAACCAGTTGACGCCATCACTGGCCATAGGGGGTGAACACCTAGCCCCCGCGGAGCAGGCACGCAACTTAGGCGTCCTCCTGGACTCTCGGCTGTCAATAGAAGATCATGTGACAGCCGTGGCCAGGGGGGCATTTTACCAGGTTCGCCTGGTGCACCAGTTGCGTTCCCTATTGGACCGGGACGCCCTTCGCACGGTCACTCATGTGCTTGTGACGTCTCGGCTGGACTATTGCAATGCTCTCTACATGGGGCTCCCCTTGAGATGCACTAGAAGGCTACAGCTGGTCCAGAACGCGGCCGCGCAGGCAGTTATGAGACCTACAAGATACTCCCATGTTACAACCAGCTCTCACGAGTAGGTGCGAACCTGCAGAAACCCACCACTGGACCAGTGGTAGTCAACCTGGTCCCTACCGCCCACTAGTGGGCGTTCCAGCTTTCATGGCGGGCGGTGGAATGGGACTGTTCTCCTCCTCCCCTTCTCCGCGCCTATTTCGCCCCCAGGTTTCCGCCCCCCTCCCCAGCCATTAACCTCTGCCATCTCCTCTCTTGGCCGGCATGAACAGCTAGGGTCCTAACAGCGGAGAGGAGATGGCAGAGGTTAATGGCTGGGGGTGGAAACCTGGGGGCGAAATAGGCGCGGAGAAGGGGAGGAAGAGAACGGTCCTAGACCCTTTTGTTCGATACTGACGCACTTTCCTTTTTTTAATTGATTTACTTTATAAATCCCCATTACTGTGGAACCGGTGGGCGGTTAGAAAATGTTATTACTAACAGAGATACAAAAGTGGGCGGTAGGTATTAAAAAGGTTGACTACCCCTGGACTAGAAGACCTCCAAGGTCCCTTCCAACTCTGTTATTCTGTTAAAACAAGACCCAATGCAAAAACGAAAACAAATGAACTTTCTTAGCCCCCTTTCTAAAAATGCCTCCAACCAGTCCCAGAGTAAACCGGCTGGCATTTTTAGAAGCGCTGTAAAGAGAGACGGGCATTAAAACGTTTTGCTGTTTTAAGCAGACCGATGTAATTCCCATTTCGGGGACTAGCTGCAGGTCAAACCCCCCAGCCAATCTTTTTCCATTTCTCAGCTCAATATGGGATAGCAAGATATTAGGAAAAAGCTGGATATGAAAAGATGTAGATTAGGGAAGCCGCTTGCGAAAATGCACCTATTAGACGAACGATGGGTGCATTAGCGGAAAGGGATCCAAAAGGCATTAGGAGAAATTGCGTATTAATACATATATATTAGTACGTGCATTAGTATATCTCTCTCTCCATGCATATGTGTTGGTCTGTGTGTGTGTGTGTGTGTGTGTGTGTGTGTGTGTCTGTGTGTGTGTGTTTAGTGGTGGACATGTAGCAATTGGATGGAATGGAGTTGGAATTGAATAAATGTGAAATTGACCGTCGCACAAATAGGATCAGGCACTCGTCCCTAACTAAAATTTATTTCTTTACACTGTAGGAGATGAGCTTAAAATCGCTGGAGTCCTCCGACTGGGAATTCATGCAATGCCTCCCCACCTGTCTCCTTCTCTCTATGTTCCCAGCAAACCCCCCAGGAGGCAACCCAAACAACCTCTAGCAAGCCGTCTCCTTCATGAGGGCTGGTTACTTGTTTCTGTATTCCTCCTAATCTTCTTGTGGAGAACCCTAGTATCAAAATATCGCACCATTTTGGATTTGAGGGTCCTTGATGCTCTCGGAATTTGCTAGTTTTCTTGCAGAGGCTTCGTTACCCAAACTAGGTAAATACCAGTAGCATTGATTATGTTACCTAGTTTGATAATGAAATGTCTGCAAGAAAACAACCAACCTCAGAAAGAACCAAGGATCATACAGTCCTCCTCCTCCTTCCTCTTCTTCTTCCTCCTTCTCCTCTCCTTCCCCTTCTCCTTCCTCTTCTTCTTTTTCCTCCTTCTCCTCTCCTTCTCCTACTTCCTCTTCTTCCTCCTCCTTCTCCTCTCCTCCTTCCTCTTCTTCTTCCTCCTTCTCATCTCCTTCTCCTTCTCCTTCCTTTCTCCTTCTCCCCTTCTCTTTCCTCTTCCTCTCCTTCTTTTCCTCCTCTCCCTCCCTCCCCCTCCTGCTCCTTCCTCTTCCTCATCTTCTTCCTCCTTCTCCTCCTCCCCTTCTCTTCCTCCTCCTCCTCCTCCTCTTCCTCTTCCTCCTCCCTCCTCCTCCCTCCTCCTCTCCCTCCTCTTCCCCCTCTTCCTCCTCCTCCTCCCAAGCCCTCCTCCATTCTAGTGCTGATAATGTTACCTAGCTTGGTGATGAAACATCTACAAGAAAACAACCAAGCTCAGCAAACACCAGTCCTCCTCCCCACCCCACCCCAACCTCCCTCCATTCTAGCACTGGGGATGTTACCTAGTTTGGTAATGAAACATCTACAAGAAAACAACCAAGCTCAGCCAACAACCAAGGACCCCTCATTTCAACCCTGAGCTACAAATATTCTCCTTTTATCATCTTGGATTGGTTACATTTGAAGTTCTTCCATCAATCCCACTTCGGAACAATCAGGTCCTAACAAACTCAATTCAGGCAGTCCTCAACATACAACCGTTCGTTTAACAATCATTCAAGGTTAGGATGGCGCTGGGGGCAAACGACTTACGACTGGTCCTCGCAGTTACGACCATTGCAGCATTCCCTGCCGACACATGTTCCCAACCCAGGCGTTGGCCAATCAGCCTGTATTTATGACGGTTGCATCATCCTGGGGTCACACGATCGCTGTTGGTGACCTTCCCAGGAAGCTTCCGATAAGCAAAATCAATTGGGGGTGGGGGATGGGGAGCCAGATTCATTTAATGACCATGGCAAAAAAAAGGTAGTAAAATCTGGCATGACTCACTTAACGACTGTTCCCAGCTGCGGTCTTAAGTCGAGGACTGCCCGCAACTTTATTTCTGCGGCTGGATGAGTATGCTAAACCAGGGGTCTCCAACCTTTGGAACGACCTACCCCCCCTCCAACTCTATGGAATGACCTACCCCCCCTCCAACTCTATGGAACGACCTACCCCCCCCCCCCCGAGCTCAGAACAACCTCGGACCTCCGCTCCTTCCGCCAAAAGCTTAAGACTCATTTCTTCCAGCAGGCCGGTCTGGCCTAATCTACCTTTCCAGCCTTTAGTCTGAATATTTAAATTGTTTTAATTGGGTTTTTAAGGGGTTTAGTTTTTAACGATTTTAGGTCTTTAGTGCAGGGATATAGTTGTTTAATTTGATTTTATATATTTATAATGTTTCTATGTTTGTACGCTTTTTAATCTCCTGTGCACCGCCCCGAGTCCCTTCGGGGAGAGGGAGCGGTCTACAAATTAAACTTGATTTGATTTGATTTGCAACTTTAAGTCTGAAGGAAAGCTGGCTGGAGAAGTCTGGGAGCTGAAGTCCTTCAGACTTAAAGTTGCAAAGGTTGGAGACCCCTGTGCTAAACGGAAACCATTAGGAAGAATTTTCCCTTACACAACCCCCCTCCCCTCAAAACAATCCCTAGCATCAATGAATATTTTTCTCTGTAGTCAGATAAATAGATGTTTGATATTCAATCTTTCATGCAGGGCAGGAAGGGGGGATCCTGGATCTCGGCGGCGGCTGCTGAGAAGCTATAAAAACGCTCGCAAAGGACAGGGGAAGGTGAGGCGCAAGGCCCTGTATTAGCACAGGTTTGTAGCAGGCAGCAGGGAGCGGCAAGGATGTTGTTCTCCATTGTCTGAGCAGAGTTTATCATCACGCCTCTGACGGCGCATGCCGAGAGCGGATACGCTGGACCCCGGCGTTAATCTGCTGGCAAAAAAAAACACCATCCCACATACCGGCCCCACCGTCTAATATTTCATTCGTCTGGGGTGGGGGGAGCGGGGAAGAGGGGAAGGAAACAGCCACCGAGAAGACGAATCGTTGCCTTTTAAAATTCCCCCAAGCAAACGCAGCGTCTTTGCAGCGAGAGACACATTCCTGAATAAAGCGAGCAGCGGGCCTGGAGATGCGGCAGGCCGGCGACTTATTTTATTTATTTCTTAGATTTCTCCCGCTTTTGTGACTTTTATAATACGCGTATGTGTTCTGCCCCCCCTCCCCTTCCTTCGACTGATACAAGATTGGCTTCTTGCCACTCTCTCTCTTGGCTGCTTGCCTTCATGTCTCGTAACAGATACAAAGTTTATTTAAACACAGTCATGTTAGTCATGACTAGAACACGAACCTGACATTAAACGTTGTTCTCTGCAAAAACCTCTTCATCCCAAACTTCCTTTTAAACACTCTTGGGAGGGGCCATTCATTAAGCAGCTGAGACCAATTCAGACCCTCCAAGCTCGCTTCTGGAGTAGCTGTTGCCTCCTCTTCTCAGCCCTTCTCAATCTAGCACAAACTGGCCCTGATCCTCCCCACTGCTCCATGACCCAGGCGCCTCCTGGTGGCCAGCCAGGCTCTCTGCTTCCTCAACGTCTCCCTCCTCCTCCAGAGCAGACTCATAGGACTCCTCACTAGAGGAGTCCATCAGCAGCTCATCCGGAGCCGGCTGGGCCACAACACGTATGTATATCAGGGGTGGGTTCCGGGTGGTACAGACTGATACGCGGCATACCGGCGGTAGCTGAGAGCAGCGACCACCATACCGGAACAGTGGCTCGTTTGGCCCGCCCGCTCACGTTCCTTACCCCTTTTTGATGCAAACGGGACAATTACGCACACGCGCACACCCTGCAGTGCCTGTGTGACCTCCGTCAAGCAGTTGAGTGTCGCTGGGTGGTGGCGTGCACTTTTGCGTGCGTGCCCGACGACGACGCCCGCCCTTGTCGAAGCATACCGGTTGCGACGGGATCCGGAACCCACTACTGATGTATATATATATCAGAGATGGATTCCTACTGGTTCAGACTGGTTTGGCTGAGTAGGTAGTAACTATGTCCCCAAACCGGTTCTCTCAACAGCCCCATAAACACCGCCATATTGTTTTTTGCTTCTGCGCATGCACAGAAGCATTTTATTAGTACTGCACATGCGCGAAGTGCACACATACACACACGGAGCATCCCTGAGCGAACCGGCAGTAGCAGCAGCTGGAAGCCACCCCTGATGTGTTTATATGTATATGTATATGTTTATGTCAGAGCACCTGGTATGCCCAAATATGGGAGAGAGGGAGCGTACTGCTACCCATTTTGCCTTTCTGCTCCAACGTAGGAGCCTTCCAGGCAGGAAACAATTTTGTGTGCATTTGTGCTGATAGTTAAATAAATAAAGGGAGACTAGGATAGATCTATTTCGAGCTATTTAACTCTCATCAGATGGCCATACCCTTACTGGGATTCGAACTTATTTCCCTGGCTCAGCTGATAAGGGAGTAGAACTCATGGCTTAATGGTTAAGGCAGCTGCCTGACATGTAAACAGCCTGAGTTTGAATCCCAGTAAGGGTATGGCTATCTGATGAGAGCTAAATAGCTCGAAATAGATCTATCCTAGTCTCCCTTTATTTATTTATCTATCAGTACAAATGCACACATGTATATGTATATGTATATGTATATGTATATGTATATGTATATGTATATGTATATGTATATGTATATGTATATGTATATGTATATGTATATGTATATGTATACATATAGGTTAAAGGTAAAGGTTCCCCTCGCACCTATGTGCCGACTCTAGGGAGCAGTGCTCATCTCCATTTCAAAGCCAAAGAACCAGCGTTGTACGAAGACGTCTCCATGGTCATGTGGCCAGCATGACTAAACGCTGAAGGCGCACGGAACGCTGTTACCTTCCCACCAAAGATGGTTCCTATTTTCCTACTTGCATTTTTACTTGCTTTCGAACTGCTAGGTTGAGAGAAGCTGGGACAATTAATGGGAGCTCACTCTGTTACACAGCGCTAAGGATTTGAACCGCCAAACTGCTGACCTTTCTGATCAACAAGCTGTGTCTTAGCCACAGAGCCACCACGTCCCTCATGTATATGTATATAAATATGAATATGATAAAGGTTAACCAAGAGGCAGTTTTTGTAAGCAGAGCACTAAAGATTAGGCTGGCACCAACACCAGAACCTTTCCCTCTTGCCTTCCTTACAGGATTAGCCCTGTAAAGTGTGTGTGTGGGGGGGGGGAAACCAAAAGGAGATTTTCTTCCAACAACCAGTTCTCTGAACTGCTCAGAAAGTTAATAACCGGTTCTTGCAAATAGGTGCGAACCGGCTGAATCCCACCACTGTCTATGTCTATGCCTATGCCTGGGCCTATGTCTATGTCTATGTAAGACGGACACTAACCTCACAATCGATACAAAAGCTACGAGTGGCACAAAGAGCCATGGAAAGAAGCCTGCTCGGCATCACAAGACAAGACAGAAAAACCTGCACATGGATTAGAGCAGGGGTCCCCAACCCCCGGTCCGCGGACCGGTGCCGGTCCGCGGCTTCATAGGAACCGGGCCGCAGGGCCAGCGAGGAGGAGGGAGCAGCCCCCTGGGCAGAGGATGGCCGAGCGTGCCTCCACCAGCTCCTTTCAACGGCCACCGCGGCGCACTGCACTTTCTGGGGCTTCCTGGAGCGGCCGGCATGTCGGCTGGGGAGGTTATCCCGCAGTGGGTAGGCGAAGGACCCAAGCTGGGTGCCGCCAAAGCCATCTGGGCGCCACACGCCCACCTCCCTTCTAGCCCCGTGCGGCGCCCGGATGGCTTTGGCGGCACGCAGCTTGGGTCATGCAGCTCCCACAAAACAGGCCACACCTTTTGGCTCTCAAAAGAAATTTCAGTAGTGGTACTGTTGATATTTGGCTCTATTGACTAATAAGTTTGCTCACCACTGCCCTAGAGGGCCAAGTGAGCCGACTCTCCCCCCCCACATGCGCATGCACTGCCTGTTCCCCCTCCCCCCCTAGGCCAGCCGGTCCGCAGAATTTTCTTTAAAATGAAACCGGTCCCTGGTGCAAAAAAGATTGGGGACCCCTGGATTAGAGAACAAAGCAAACAAACCAGAGGTGGGATTCGGCAGGTTCTGACTGTTTCTGGAGAACCAGTAGTGGAAATTTTGAGTAGTTCAGAGAACCAGCAAATACCAACTCTAACTGGCCCCACCCTCATCTATTCTCTGCCTCCCGGGTCCCAGCTGATCGGGAGGGAATGGAGATTTTGCAGTAACCTTCCCCTGCCCCGCCCACCAAACCACACTCACAGAACCAGTAGTAAAAAAAAATTGAATCCCACCACTGATGCAATATCATCGAGAGAGTAAAAGAATTGAAATGTGACTTTCTGACAAGTTAATGGGGAAGCCAGATTCACTTAACAACCGTGTTACCAATTTAACAACTACAGTGATTCACTTAACAACTGTGGCAAGAAAGGTCGTAAAAGGGGGGGGGGGAAATCTCATTGAACAGAAATTGTGGGTTCAATTGTGGTCCTATGTCAAGGGGCTACCTGTATTGGGTGCCCATCTTGCCATAAGGTGACGCTAATCACATTAGCACAGGCTCTACGACTTTACTACTAAGGAGGAATTTTCTAATAGTGAGAAAAATTAATCGGGGGAACAACTTGCCTCCAGAAATTGGAGATGCTCCAACAGTGGAAGATTTTAAGAAGAGATTGGACAGCCGTATGTCTGGAATGTTGGAGGGTCGCCTGCTTGAGCAGGGGGTCGGACTAGATGACCTCCAAGGTCCCTTCTTTTATATCAGAGGCTTTTCCTTTCCTTGTGATTGACGTGGGCGGTCATATCTGCGAGGACTTAACACCTTCCAGTTCTTGTTATTCTGTTATTCTATTACTAGGAGGAAAATTTTCAGCCTGGTAATCTTCAAGCCACTCCAGAATTGCTCCCCCTCGTTAACAATTTGGGCACGGAGTGGGTTGAAAACGGCACAGGGCCAGGCTTTGAGAAACGCCTTTGCACAAGGCAGCCTGAGTGGCAGGAGCTGGCAACCCAGCCGCTCACACCCAGCTTTCACGGAATTGCACAGGGGATGCCAGGAGTGGTGAGCCATCGATAAATAGGTGAGCCACACGTGGCTGAGAGACAGGAGGAAATGGGCAGGGAAGATCAGTTCCTGCGGGTTTATAGATCCAAGCCCAACAGTAAATTGAGGATTGGGGAATCTGATGATGGCTTAAGGTCAAGAGGCTTCTGTTAGCCTCTCCAGGGCCGCGGTGTTTAAGTTTCCTCCCAGAGTCTGACGGCATACGAGCAAACATTTCTTCACTCTTACAGCTGCAGGACAGCTGTGGCTCTCAGGGCACGTTGCTCCCGGCTTTCTGGGGATGGAGACCCCAACTTGGAAGGGGTGGTGGTGTCCTCTTAGAATGCTCTCGGTCTCAGGACAGTGAGCAAGGCGGGTCTAGGACAACTCACCACAGCCAGGTGAGGGCGGATGGGGGGGGCACGAACAGGTGGGCACGTCTGGGTAGCTGTTGCTATCCCACCTGGCTGGGTGAGCACAGACAACTCACCGCTGTAGGACAATTCGAGGATGAAGCAGGAAGGGGAAGAGGCACTTCCACCCACCACCAGAAGCAACTTCAGTCCCGGCCGATGGGACGCAGGGATAGGAACAGAGGTGATATTCAGCCGGTTTAGACTGGTTCACCCGAACTGGTAGTGGAAATCTCCCACCCTCTCTGGCTCTATGCCATCCTATTTAGACATGTTTTCAAGTCAAAGTGCACGTGCGCACCCTCACATTTGCCAACCAGTGGGGAAAGTAAGTGAATGCCACCTGTGGATAGTAACAACACTCAGGGAGGGGAAATCACACTGTGGGACAATTTAGACAAAGCCGGTGCAAAGTACCCTAACGATGCCTGCTTCATAATAAGCGGCCTGATATTATAATACAAAAAGCAGTGATTTATTAACAGCTTCATTAGGCATTTTTCATTAGGCATTTCTTATTCATAGCCATCTTTTTTGCTTTATCTGCTTCTGAACTTTGCCCGTGTTCCTATCCTCCCTTCAACCTGTGTCATAAATCACATTACCCAATAGCTTCATCCATCTCAACCCAGCTACTCTAATGTGAGATCCGGCTCCGCAGATGCTCTGCATGGTATGTCAACATAGAGAGTTGACAGCTGGGAGGCATAGCTGTTCGTGCGTCTAATGGGCCAGGGAGACTTGTCCTACGTCCAGTTAGCAGGGCCTAGAAGATGGCAGCCGTTCAGCCACACCCACCTGGCTGGAAAGAGTTGATGGCAGCCATCCTGCCAGGGGTAGGTCCCTGTTGGCATTGCTACC
Organism: Rhabdophis nuchalis; assembly: GCA_039707465.1. Taxonomy (NCBI): domain Eukaryota; kingdom Metazoa; phylum Chordata; class Lepidosauria; order Squamata; family Natricidae; genus Rhabdophis; species Rhabdophis nuchalis. The sequence continues at coordinate 26,490,680 of CM077643.1, forward strand.
AGTTTGGTGCCCAAAAAATAAAGGTCTACGCACATGCACACCATTAAAAAAGGGGGGGAAATTTACATTTTTTTCAATGGAGATTGTTCTGCGCATGTACAGAACAGAAAATAAAGATGGCGGCACCCAGGATGGAACTGGTACAGTCACGTGTCTGGCTGAGTTAGCAGTGTTCCAATATCTCAGGGGTTGCCACAAAGAAGAGGGAGTCAAGCTATTCGCCAAGGCACCTGAGGGCAGGACAAGAAGCAATGGGTGGAAACTAATCAAGGAGAGAAGGAACTTAGAACTGAGGAGAAATTTCCTGACAGTGAGAACAATTAACCAGTGGAACAGCTTGCCACCAGAAGTTGTGAATGCCCCAAAACTGGAAGTCTTTAAGAAGATATTGGACAGCCATATAATAATAATAATAATAATAATAATAATAATAATAATAATAATAATAATAATAATAATAATAATAATAATAATAATAACAACAACAACAACAACAATAACAATAACAATAACAATAACAATAATAACAATAACAATAATAATAATAATAATAATAATAATAATAATAATAAATTTTAATTTATAACCCGCTCTCTCTCCCTGAAGGGACTCGAGGCGGGGCACAGGGAATTTAAAATACATATAAAATCACAAACATAGTACAAAATAAAATAAAATTAAACTAACCCTGCGCTAAAATCCCATATTAAAACTAAAAATTAATCATTAAAAACCCTAAAAACAGTTGATTTGTCTGAAACAGTTTAGGCTTTCCTGCCTAGGCACAGGGTTGGACTAGAAGACCTCCAAGGTCCCTTCCAACTCTGCTATTGTATTGTATTATTGCATTGAGTTACTACCTATTTGGCCGAATAGATAGGAACCCACCTCTGCGTCCAGCCATGCCCACCCTGCTGGCACAGGACAGCCACCGCCACCCAGTTGCACCCACCCGGTAATGCCCATTGAGACACAGCCACCAGGTCGTGGCCAGAGGTGGTATTCGGCAAGTTTGGACCGGTTTGGGTGAACTGGTAGCGTTCGTAAAAGGTTTACATCAGGGACGTCCAAACTTGGGAACTTTAAGACTTGTGGACTTCAACTCCCAGAATTCTGGGAATTGAAGTCCACAAGTCTTAAAGTTCCCAAGTTTGGACATCCCTGGTTTACATCCTTGTTTGGATCTTCATTGTCCATTTCAGGGCAAGCTAATGGTCAGAAGTCTTCACCCAACAGCTCTGCATCTGAACGAAGAGAACAGCCACAGAGAGAAAAGGACAGGAGGTGGCGGGGGTGGGGTGGGGGGGAAACCTCCCATTTTTATATTTAATTTAAGGTCATTAAAGCTAGAGAAACAGATTTAAAAGAGAAGAAACCTTTTTAATTCCAAAGAATCCTGGACGTTTAAGGGGGGCCCTTTACAATTGGTCGGTTGATATATCTGTAATTAGCTAAGCTCGGACATTAAATGCCGTGGAAAAGATACAAAGGTTTTCCTGGATCAATAAGATTTACTGTTATGTTCTGCAAAGTGGCTTTTTTTCCTCTCTTCGTCTTCTTCTTCTTTAAATTGTGCTTTTAACAAGCGGGGCAAAGCGAGCTCAGGTGCAGCCTGGGGAACGATCAAAAGGCCCCATTGAAAAAGGGACTTCGGCCCCACTCACTCACTCACCCCCTGCTCAATGCAGATGTCGCCAGATAAAATGCAGCTGCAGCATCTCTGTCTATCCCCCCCCCCCCCGCCCGATTAAATATTGCCAGCCAGACAAAACCTTCCATAGGGGATGTCCACGGGTCCAAAATATATATCAAAATAGTGGCTCCTTTTTGGTTGGGTTGTTTCAGTCGTGGCTCACATGGGGAGGACGGCTGTCGTAATTTCGGAACTGGGTCATAAGTTCTTTTTGGGTGGTTCTACCTTTGAATGGTGGTCGTAAGTCGAGGGCTCCCTAGATCAGGGGTGGGCAAACTTTGCAACTTTAAGTCTGAAGGACTTCAGCTCCCAGACTTCTCCAGCCAGCTTCTGGGAGCTGAAGTCCTTCAAACTTAAAGTTGCAAAGGTTGGGGACCCCTGATCTAATAGACATTTCATTTGTTGCCGGCCATCTCTATTTCTAACTTTTAGCTGAGGTCTGCAAGTTGTCTAATTCTTGTTGCTTTTATCAACTTTCCAACTACCCATAATTGATACAAGCTTTACACATGCATATTTCCTGTTGATAAGCATTGTTCTTGTGAGACAGACAGACCCTGACAGTTAGAACAATTAATCAGTGGAACAGAAGTTGCCTCCAGAAGTTGTGAATGCCCCAACACTGCAAGTCTTCAAGAAGATGTTGGATAGCCATTTGTCTGAAATGGTATAGGGTTTCCTGCCTAGGCAGGGGGTTGGACTAGAAGACCTCCAATTCTGCTATTGTATTGTATTGCATTGTACGACCAGTGGACTTCAACTCCCAGAATTCCCCAGCCCACCAGGGGAATTCTGGGAGTTGAAGTCCACTGGCCTTCAAGTTGCCCAGCTTGGATCATTCTCCTCTAAATGAAAGCTGGGATTCTTTACCCAGATGCTCTACTTACAGAACAGTATCAGCCCCCCCCCCCTCCCAGCCATTGGAAAAAGCTTAGGCTTTCAGGGACTGCTTCTATGAACAAGGATAATTAAATTAACTAAAAGATCCCACCTCCCCGGCTTTCCTCCCCTCTCCCCCCATTTCCATTTCATTCTCAGCAGTCTGGAGATCATAGCAGGTCTCTGCGCATATTAACACAGATAGCTCTGCATTTTTCATCCTCTGCCCTCCCTCCCCCCCCGAACCTCCCTTAGTCCAAAGACAAAGCTGGGAGCTAATTCAGAATTATAACTGGGTGGAAATGGTTCAGTGCCAGGGGATTCGCCCTGGACAGCCCCCCCTCCCATGCCAATTTGGGACAATAACCATCATTCATCCCAACTTCCCTTGTCTCAAATTTCTTTGCCAGTATTTCTCAGCCTTGGCTTTTAAGATGCGTTGACAGGAAGGAAGGGAGGAAGGAAGGAAGGAAGGAAGGGAGGGAGGGAGGGAGGGAGGGAGGGAAGGAGGAAGGAAGGTAGAAGGAAGAAAGTTTGATGAGAGAGAAGAGAGGGAGGGAGGGGGGAAGATGAGGATAAAAGGAAGGAAGGAGTTGGATGGGAGATGAAGGAAGGAAGGAGGGAGGGAGGAAAGAAGGAAAGAGGATGAGGATAGAGGGAAGGCTTGATGTGAGTATAGAGGGAGGGAGGGAGGAAGATGAGGGTAAAAGGAAGGAAGGAGTTTGATGGGAGGTGAAGGAAGGAAGGAGGGAGGGAGGAGCAAGGGAGGGAGGAGGGAGGGAGGGAGGTAGAAAACAAGGAAGGAGGTTGAGGATAGAAGGAAGGAAGAGGTTTGAGGAGAGAGAAGAGAGGGAAAGAGGGAGGGAGATGAGGGTAAAAGGAAGGAAGGAGTTTGATGGGAGACAGGAAGGAGGGAGGGAGGGAGGAGGGAGGGAGGAAGGAGGGAGGGAGGGAGGGAGGAAGGAGGGAGGGAGGAAAGAAGGAAGGAGGATGAGGATAGAAGGAAGGAAGAGGTTTGTGGAGAGAGAAGGGAGGGAGGAAGGAAGGAAGATGAGGGTAAAAGGAAGGAAGGAATTTGATGGGAGACGGAGGAAGGAAGGAGGAAGGGAGGGAAGGAAGAACTATCATCACAATGTATGTAGAAAGATGAGAATATTTATTCAGAGGCCAGTTTGACCATTATGGAGTTTGCCACAGCTTTGGAATCCTCGTTAAGAACATTTGGATCTTCTCAAAAGAAGACAGTATCTGTCACTCAGCATTGAACCGTGGAGTCCTTGGTGCTCTCTGAGCTTGATTATTGGGCTTGTAGATCAGTGATGGGACTCAAACATTTTTACTACAGTTCTGTGGGCGTGGCTAGTTGGGCGTGGTGTGGCTAGGTGGGTGTGGCTAAGTGGGTGTGACATGGCCTGGTGGGCGTGGCAGGGGAAGGTTACTGCGCCTCGGGTCCCTTCGGGGAGAGAGAGCGGTTTATAAATTAAATTTTTTTATTATTATTATTATTATTATTATTATTATTATTATTATTATTATTATTATTATTATTATTATTATTATTATTATTATTATTATTATTATTATTAATTAAAACCCCCAATTTCCTCCCGATCAGCTGGGACTCGGGAAGCAGAGACTAGATGGGGGCGGGGCCAGCCAAAGGTGATATTTACCAATTCTCCGAATTAATCAAAATTTCCGCTACTGGCTCTCCAGAACTGGTCAGAACCTGCTGAATACTACCTCTGTTGTAGATGTTTCATTACCCAACTAGGTAACCTCATCAGTGTGAGGGAGTGGGCCATTTGTTTCTTATGTACTACTGGGTGTAATTTTTTTTCTCAGCAGAGATATAAAGAAGTCAGTTCCCACCTTAGTTTTAATTCCTGTCATTTTAATCAGTCACAAAATGTGTGGGAAGCTTAAAATTATCGGATGGGTCATTCAGGGAGATCAATGTAGAGGCGCAGTCTATCTTACTGGGAACAAACATTGCCTCCAGTCTCGCTTCTGCGTTTCTCAGTTGGGCATGGAGGAATCCTGGATTATGAAGACTTTTGTTCTAAGTCCCCACTGCTCTATGTCCATATTATTCCCACCTACATTACCTGAACCACAGAGCAGGCTGAGATTTAACATAGTTTAATCGTATATTGTCTGAGTCCAGTTACTGTGGTTGGCAAACCCTGGTTTGCTCTGTGCCTAATGCAGGGGTCGGCTACCTTAAACACTCAAAGAGCCATTTGGATCCGTTTCCCACAGAAAACACTGGGAGCCACAAAACCCGACTGGGCGTGGCCAGCTTGATGTCACTCACCCCCCCAGTCACATGACCACCCTAGCCACGCCTACCCAGCCGGTCATTGGGACAGAGAACCGGTTGTTAAAAAACACAATTAGGCCCTAATGTAGAGGTGTCCAGACTTGGGAACTTTAAGACTTGTGGACTTCAACTCCCAGAATTCCCCAGCCAGCCGGGGAATATATTTTTCTCTCTCTCTTATACTTACACCGTAAAGTGCCATGTACTGTAGGTAGAACAGTAAACTATAACTATGCATGTCTCCAGCATTTCCAACCATCTCTCTAAAATGCATATTGGTCAAAGTCGTATTTTCCATCATTCCTTGGCCCTTCACAAAGTTAGATTATTGCTGTCCTTGCACAGCTAGGTTGTGTGTGCGTGTTTGTGTATGTGTGTGCGCGCACACGCACACACACGCACGAGTCCTGCGGCAGCTATGTTGGTCTGCCCTTCCTCTTTGTCAATTCAGTGCACTCCTAGGAACAAATGGGTTTAAACTACCTTAAGTGCTTCAGCAGGGAAGAGTCACTAGCTGTATAACAGTGTATTAGCACAGCATTATGAGTGAGGGATCAATCGTAATCCGTTGGTTCAAAAATAGGATTATTTAAAATAAAACACACCAAGGAAGGGGAGGAAAAGAAGAAAAAAAAAACCTCCACCAGCCCCCCAAATGTACTGAGGTAAGAGTAGAGGAGAAAGACAATAATAAAAAGAGCAAATATAAAAAGTCATGGCGTCTGCTGAGGGAATTCAGATGTTCAAAATGGCGACTACAATTGTGTGATCACCCAATTTTACAGGAAACACAGACGCAATACAGCTTGCCCTTGAATCAGAGGTGCTATTCAGCCGGTTCGGACCAGTTCGGGCGAACCGGTAGTGCCAACAATCATTTCATTTCATTTCATTTATTCAAATTTATACCCCGCCCTTCTCCTTGTTAGGACCCAGGGCGGCTCACAGGCATTATTTAAAACCACAATAAATACAATATACATCATTAAAATATATTAAATTATTCAACACGTGCTGAAACCCATTTTAAAACCCTGCCAAATTATAATTTAAGTATAAAAAGTCAGAAACAGGGGGCTATTCTAGGCCGGCTTGTTGGAATAAATGCGTCTTAAGACGTTGGCGGAAGAGGCGGAGGTCCGAGGTAGTGCGAAGGTCGGGGGGGTAGGTTGTTCCAGAGGGGCGGGCCCGCCACAGAGAAGGCCCTTCCCCTGGGTGTCGCCAACCCGCATTGCCCAGCCGACGGCACCCAGAGAAGACCCTCTCTGTGGGAGCGAATCGGACAAAGGGATGTATCAGCCCCTGTATGTAGCAGCAAACCCCACACTCTCCGTAACACTGATGATGTTACCTAGTTGGGTAATACTTTACTTTTACTTTACTTTATTTTGTTTTATAGACCGCTCCCTCTCCCTAAAAGGGACTCCGGGCGGTGTACAGGAAATTTAAAAGCATATAGACATCCTAATTTATAAATATTAAAAACAAATTAAACAAGTTAAACCTGTACTAAAAATTTAAAATATAAAACCTAGAAAATTCCTAAAAATCCCCATTAAAACAATTTAAATGTCAGTGTAGCCTGGTGCGATAAGTTAAGCCAGGCCGGCTAGATGGAAAAAGTGTGTATTTATTTTTTGGCAGAAGGAGCGGAGGTCCGTAGTGGTTCTAATATCGGGGGGTAGATCGTTCCAGAGGGTTAGGCCCACCACAGAGAAGGCCCTTCCCCGGGTCGTCGCCCGCTGGCATTGCCTAGCAGACGGTATCTGGAGAAGTCAGATGAATGAAACGAAACATAATGAAACATCTCCGGCCAAACAGTCAGTCTCAGAAAGCATCAGGGTCAGGGCTGAAATGCTCTGAAGTCTGTGACCGGTTTGCTTCGCACACACATGGGTGTTTTGTGCGCCCGCGCACCAGGGGCGCTAAGAAGCCTTTTCTGAGTCTGCAAAGGTAAGTAGAACAGCGGGGGGGGGGAGGGAGAAACATCTGTGCCATGCAATTTAGATTCACTAGAAAGCAGGATAACCGTCTCTATTTTAAGCATTTTTTTTACTACCGGTTCAGGCAAACCAGTAGTTAAAAAATGCTTTAAAAAGTTTTTTTTTTAAATTTCTGACAATCAGCTGTGCGACAATCAGCCGTGTCAGACATTCGTGGGAACTTTTTTAAAACTTTTTTTTTAAAGCATTTTTAAACTACCGGTAAAAATGCTAAAAAAAAAAAAAAAGCTCCCACGATCAGCTGATCATCGGAACTTTTAAAAAAACCTTTTTTTAGCATTTTTTAACTACTGGTTCGGGAAAACTGGTCCCTGTTGTATCCTCGACCTGCGACCGGTTTCGAGTTACGACCGGCTGCAGGTCTTCCAGGCTGCCTCCGGGAAGCCATGGAGACAGGCTGTAGCAGGCCGGCTAACCGACAGACGCGCCTGATTGGCTGAGGCGCGCCTGGCGGGAAGCCGGCTCTTGCCGCAGCCTGATTGGCTCCCCGTTTGACAGCTCCATATATAAAGAGCTGTCAAACGCGGGAGCCCCTGTCTACCGCCTATTTCTGTACTTGTACTTTGCCGTTCGTTTTACATTGCCTAAAATAAAAGGCTGTTGCTTTGAGCAAACCTGGCTGGACTCCCTCTGTTCTCAACAACCTCAGAGAACTTAACACTGGCGACGAGGGCTGGGGCCAGGCAGAGCTCTAATTGCTAAGGAAAAGAATTTTTCCTCACGAAAAAACTTTTTCCGTTTGTCTTCTTTTGGCGGTACGATCACCATGGGTTCAGTCCCTCCCTTCGCTCCATTCGACTCCTCGAAGGAGACCTGGGTCTCATTTATGGCACGGTTTGAGTGCTTCGTTCTGGCTAACGACTACGGGGCGCTGCCCCCGGCCAGAAAGTTAGGGCACTTCTTGGGCTGCGGCGGCACAGAACTGTTCGCGACTGCCCGCACCGTGGCCGCGCCGACAGAGGTATATGATATGCCTTGGGACACCATGATCGAGCGGCTCCGGGCACACTACGCCCCGGTTCCGTCGCGGATGACCCACCGCTTTGCCTTCAGGAGGTGCCTCCAAAAGCCCAACCAGTCGGTGGCCGAATTCCTCAAGGCACTCCGTATGGCCGCCATCCCGTGTGACTTCGCCTCAGCCTTCCTAGGCGAATCGCTGCTGGAGCAGTTCATCTGGGGCCTCAGGGAGATCCGCCTCAGAAGGCGCCTGCTGGCCCGTGCAGAACTGACCCTGGAACAGGCGGTGGACGAGGCTCGGGCATTCGAGATGTCCGAGTCCTCGGTCTTGGACAGAGACTTAGACCGCCAACCATCTGCACGCACGTGCCTGGTGGAGGACTCCGACGACCTGGACGAGGACGACCAGGTCGCCTACGTGCGGTCAGCCGGCCGCAAGCCGCCCCAACCGTCTTCCAATAGGTGCTTGGGCTGCCGGGGAAAGCACCCCCGGGCCGATTGCCTGTTCCGGGCCGCCACCTGCCGACGCTGCGGCCGAAAAGGCCACTTGGCCGCTGTCTGCCGCGCCGCTGCGCCCACTGATTCACCGCCCTCCCCTGAGCCCCAACGCCGCTCTGGAGAGGATCGAAGGGGGCAAGCGGCCCACCCACCCACCCAACGACGTCAGGGCAGACGCCAACAGCCGCAGCCATCCGGCTGCTTCACCTTGACCGACGACACCACTCTGCAGGAGGCCTTGCCTGAACGTACGTGGCTCCGGACAGTTGTAAAACTGGAGGGGGTGGGGGTCCGCATGGAGGTGGACTCGGGCTCCTCTAGGTCCATCATCTCCCGGGCACAGTTGGCCAAGCTACGCCCCAGTCTCTCTCTGGACAATTTGTCCCCCCCACTTACAGTCTTGCGAGACTATCAGGGGTCTTCCATTCCCACCCTGGGCCAAATTTCCCTGCGGGTGGAGTACGGGGTTTTCAAGGGGCTATTGCCAATCCTGGTGGTCTCTGACCCCCTAGCGGCCATCATCGGCCTAGATTGGTTTCCCGCCCTGGGCCTGTCAGTGCACGGGGTGCATTCAGTTCGCGCCACCTCCCCCGTCTCCGGGGTTTTGGAGGAGTTCGCCGACGTCCTAGACGGCCAGCTAGGCTCCTACGTAGGCACCCCTGTCTCCTTGAACCTTGACCCTCAGGTTGCACCCATTAGGCTCAAGGCCCGCAGGCTGCCGTTCGCCCTGAAGCCCAAGGTCGAGGCCGAACTTGACCGGCTGGTGGCGCAGGGCGTGCTCGAACCCGTTGATCAGGCGAAATGGGAGACCCCTATAGTGGTCCCCATCAAGCCCGACGGGTCAGTACGGATCTGCGTCGACCATCAACCGTGGGCTCCAGGCGAACCCAAATCCAGTCCCAGTTGTGCAGGACCTGCTCCATTCCCTGGGGCAAGGCCACATTTTTGCGAAACTGGATATGGCCCAGGCCTATCAACAGCTCCCGGTGGACGACGCGGCTGCGGAGGCACAGACCATCGTCACCCACCGAGGGGCTTTCCGGTATCGCAGACTACAATTCGGAGTGTCCGTCGCCCCGGGGATCTTCCAGAGCCTTATGGAACGCTTGCTCCACGGGCTCCCAGGCATGGTCCCGTACTTTGACGACGTTCTGATAGCTGCTTCCAGCATCTCAGAACTCGCCAAAGTGCTAAGGAAGGTCCTCTCCATTTTCAGGGGCGCGGGATTAAAATTGAAGCGCAGCAAATGCGTTTTTGCCGCGCCGGAGGTGGAGTTCCTGGGCTTCTTGATTGATGCCTGGGGCATACACCCCACCCCTAAGAAGGTCGAGGCCATTAGGAACGCCCCTACGCCAGCCTCCAAGACGGATCTGCAGGCGTTCTTCGGCCTCTTGAATTTCTACGCGCCTTTCCTCCCCCATAAGGCAACGCTAGCCGAGCCGCTACATCGATTGCTCGATCGATCTGCGGCCTGGTGCTGGGGCAGCCGCGAGGCGCATGCGTTCGCAGCTGTCAAAGCCACGCTGACGTCAGAGGCTGTCCTAGTACAGTACGATGACAGGCTGCCCTTGACGTTGGCGTGCGATGCCTCCCCCTTCGGCCTGGGGGCCGTCCTGAGCCACTCCTTCCCAGATGGCTCAGAAGCCCCCATTGCTTTTTGGTCCCGGACAATGTCTCCCACTGAGAGAAACTATAGCCAGATTGACAAGGAGGCTCTGGCTATGGTATCCGGCATCAAAAACTTTCACCAATACCTGTACAGTCGGACTTTTGTTGTCTTCACAGACCATAAGCCTCTCCTTGGGCTGTTGGCCGGTGACCGTCCGACCCCCCCCATCCTCTCTCCCAGGATGATCAGATGGACGGAGTTCCTGGCGGCGTATAATTATACGCTGTACTACCGTCCTGGCATGCAGCTCGGGCACGCTGATGCCCTGAGCAGGTGCCCCCTCCCCAAGGCGGACGAGGAGCCGGTGCCGGCACTGTCCGTCTTGTCCGTGGCAGACTCCGGCCTGCCTTTAACGTCCTCGGACGTCGCCGCCCGAACGAATTTATTTTTTTATTTATTTTATTTTATTAAATTTATACCCCGCCCTTCTCCTTGTTAGGACCCAGGGCGGCGCACAGGCATTATATAAAACCATAAATACAATATACATCAATCAATTAAAAATATATTAAATTAATTCACCCGTGCTAAAACCCATTATTAAAACCGTAACCAAATTATAATTTATATTTAAAAGTCAGAGGCCGACCCTGTCCTGTCCCAGGTCTCCACCTGGGTCCTGCGAGGGTGGCCTCAGGGCAGCTTGGCCGAAGAATTTCGGCCGTACAAGATACGCCAGCTGGAGCTTTCGCTCCACAGCGGCTGCTTGTGCTGGGGGGATCGGGTCATCGTTCCCCCCCCCTCTCCATCACCAGGTGCTCCGGACGCTCCACGCCAACCACCCCGGCATAGCTCGGATGAAGGCGCTCGCCCGCAGCTATGTGTGGTGGCCAGGCGTGGATGCGGCAGTGGCTGCCTGGGTCGGGGGTTGTGTCCCTTGCCAGTCCACCCGCCCCGCCCCTCCGGTCGCCCCGCCCAGGGAGTGGGACTTGCCCCGGAGCCCTTGGTCCAGGCTCCACATAGACTTTGCCGGCCCCTTCCGAGGCCAGACGTTCCTGGTGGTCGTGGACGCCTACTCCTGCTGGGTGGAGGTCATCTTGATGGCTTCCACAACAGCCGAGAGTACAGTCAGGGCCTTGCGTCGCCTCTTCGCAACGCACGGGTTGCCGGACATCGTGGTGTCCGACAACGGGCCCCAGTTCCAGTCCGCCACCTTCCAGGAGTTCCTGGCCTCGCAAGGGATCCGCCACGCGCCGGTGGCCCCTTATCATCCGGCCTCCAATGGTCGGGCGGAGAGGGCCGTCCGCTCGGCCAAGGAGGCTCTGGGACGGATGACCAAGGGGGACTGGCCGGCAAGGGTGGCTGCTTACCTGCTGGGTCAGCATTCCACCCCTTGCCCAGCCACCCGGAAAAGCCCCGCCGAGCTCTTGATGGGTCGCCGCCTGCGGACCACCTTGGACAGGCTGCACCCGGCATACAACGACGTCAAGCCTTGCAACCTGGGGGCCCCACCTCCCCGCCTATTCCAGCCCGGGGACCCTGTGTACGCCCGTAACTACGCCGGAGACCCTAAATGGGTTCTGGCCACTATCACCGAGCTAACGGGTCCCTGCTCTTTCAGGGTCAACCTCCCGGACGGGTCCGAGTGGCGGCGCCACTTGGATCAGCTGAGGCGCCGCCTGCCAACACCAGCGGCCCCAGCGCCGGATCCGCCCTGCCCTGTTGCCCCGGTTGGGCCCGTCTACGTGTTTTCCGAAACCCCGCTCCGGGCCTTCGCCTTCTCAAGCCCCCCTGAACTGGACGCCGCCTTCCGGCATACGCTGCAACACTTGTCTCAAGCCGCTGGGAACGTGCGGGCCCTTGCACCTAAGGACCCGCCCTGCAACGCCGCAACCAACCGGCATCCATCAAACTATGCCCCGGTCGCCACGCCCCCTCGCCCCGACTTACCAGTCCGGAAGGCTCCGCCTCTGCAAGTAGGCCCCGATGACGTCACCACCTGGAGCTCCACTCCCCGAAGGGAGGAGCTCCCACAGGGGCAACCTACCTCGTCGGATCCTCTGCAACAACTGAGGTGGTCTGGGCAGTCCCGACGCCGCCCCGCCTACTTGACAGACTACGCATGCGCATACATCAGAACGGACAGTTCTTCGAGCATGCGCAGACCGAGGGGGGAAAGGGGTGTTGTATCCTCGAACTGCGACCGGTCTCGAGTTACGACCGGCTGCAGGTCTTCCAGGCTGCCTCCGGGAAGCCATGGAGACAGGCTGTAGCAGGCCGGCTAACCGACAGACGCGCCTGATTGGCTGAGGCACGCCTGGCGGGAAGCCGGCTCTTGCCGCAGCCTGATTGGCTCCCCGTTTGACAGCTCCATATATAAAGAGCTGTCAAACGCGGGAGCCCCTGTCTACCGCCTATTTCTGTACTTGTACTTTGCCGTTCGTTTTACATTGCCTAAAATAAAAGGCTGTTGCTTTGAGCAAACCTGGCTGGACTCCCTCTGTTCTCAACAACCTCAGAGAACTTAACAGTCCCAACCGGTATCGTTACACCCATGATCAGGGTCCCCCCACAGGCAATAAGTATACACAGGGGAGGGGCTTCTGTCATATTCTTGGGGCAGCCATCTTGACTTTTTGACCCCATGGATACTGTTAGGGAAACCACCTGACCAGGGGTGGGTTCCAGCTTCTTTTACGCACTTCGGGCTCATGCGTGCTTGATGCACGCTACACGCACATGTACAGTAGATTAAAAAAACCCAGATAGAACCAGTTCAGGGGCGTGGCCAGCCAAATTACCACCTACTCAGCCAAACCGGTCCGAACGGGTAGGAACCCACCTCCGCATCTGAGATATTCTAGTATAATTCTTATGGAACTTACATCCATGAAATAGGCATTGTATTAAAGACTGCTTGATTGATTAATTAATGTGATTAATGTGGATATGTCAAGTGTTTTGTCCTAGGCACTATATCAAAATGAAACGCTCTGCAGGGAAGCGGTCTATTGCAACAGATAGCCCATCATACAGGTAGTATGACACAACTGCGCCCAAAATTTCCATTGCTAAGCGAGACAATGGTTAGATGAGGTTTGTTCCACTTGAAGCCACAATTGCTAAGTAAATCACTGCAGTTGTTAAGTTAGCAATGATGTTCTTAAACTGACTCTGGCTTCACCTGCTGCTGTGGCCTAGAGGTGGAGCTCTCGCCTCCCAATCAGGAGGTTGTGAGTTCAATCCTAGGTAGAGGCAGATGTAGGGTCTCCTGCTTGGGCAGGAGGTTGGACTAGATGACCTGCAAGGTCCCTTCCAACTCTGTTAATCTGTTATCTGCTTGTCAGAAGGTCACAAAAGGGGATCGTATGATCCTGGGACACTGCAACGGTCATAAATATGAGCCAAACATACAAACTCAAACTCAACCCGTCCAAGACTGAGTGGCTGTGGTTTCCGGCACCCCGGTTCAGCCAGATTACTTCAACTCTGGCCATTGGGGGCGAAACACTGGCCCCCGTGGAGAGGGCGCGCAATTTGGGTGTCCTCCTGGATTCCCAGCTGTCTATGGAGGACCATGTGGCAGCCGTGGCCAGGGGGGCGTTTCATCAGGTACGCCTGATGCGCCAATTGCGCCCCTTACTGGACCGGGCTGCCCTTCGCAGAATCACTCAAGCACTCGTGACATCCCGGCTTGACTACTGCAACGCTCTCTACGTGGGGCTTCCCTTGAGGTGCACTCGAAAGCTACAGCTGGTCCAGAATGCGGCCGCGCGGGTAATAACGGGAGCTCCGAGATACTCCCATATAACACCTATCCTGCGCGAGCTGCACTGGCTTCCTGTGGTCTTTCGGGTGCGCTTCAAGGTTCTGACGACCATCTTTAAATCGCTCCATGGCTCGGGGCCTAGTTACATGCGTGACCGTCTCCTGCCCCATACATCCCTACGGCCGATCCGCTCCCACAGAGAGGGCCTTCTCAGGGTGCCGTCGGCCGGGCAATGCCGTCTGGCGACACCCAGGGGAAGAGCCTTCTCTGTGGTGGGCCCTGCCCTTTGGAACGATCTCCCTCCTGAACTTCATACCATCTCAGACCTCCACCTCTTCAGCCAGTGTCTAAAGACACATCTTTTTCAGCAAGCCGGCCTAGCCTAACCTCCCGCTGGGACTATTTTAGATAGTTTTAAATTGGGGTTTTAATTTGGTTTTAGCATAGGATTGTTTAATTTAATATGCTTTTAAATTTTGTATATTTTGTTTTATATGTTTTAAATTCCTGTGCGCCGCCCTGGGTCCCTCGTGGAGAAGGGCGGGATATAAATCGAATTAAAATAAAAAATAAAATAAAATAAATAAATAAACTTTGATCATGTGACCATAGGGATGCTGCAAAGATTGCAAGTGTGAAAAATGGCCACATGTTACTTTTTTCAGTGATGTAACTTTGAACAGTCACTATTCGAAAGGTTGTAATGTGAGGGCTACCTGTATATTCTTCCAGAGTCCCAGGTGTGAAAGGAGTCATTCTGGCTGGGAACAATGGAACATATACTTTAACTAATTTTTTTTTTTTAATGTTGTCTTATGTGGGTAGCCAGGTTTTGTAATACTATGTTTTTAACTGTGTTTTAATTAAACATTTGATACTTTCTAAGCCACCCAGAGTCTTTTTATAGAGTTTAGAGTCCTTAACAAGCCTAAAAATTAAATTAAAACCAACAAAATAATCGAATAAAATCCAATCTGAACATCCGACGGACTATGTGACAAACCAAAATAAAAGCAAAATAATATTTAAAAAAAGACTATAGAAATGTCCTAACGTTTCTTTGTTTATGATAGTTTATATATGATGTAAAGGAATATATGAGGAGTAAGTAGATATATACTTATATGTGTGTCTATCTATCTATATCTATATCCATCCATCCATCCATCCATCCATCCATCCATCCATCCATCCATCCATCCATCCATCCATCCATCCATCCATCCATCCATCCATCTATCTATCTATCTATCTATCTATCTATCTATCTATCTATCTATCCCTATCTATCTGTCTCTATCTATCCCTATCTATCTATCTATCTATCTATCTATCTATCTATCTATCTATCTATCTATCTATCTATCTATCTATCTATCTATCCCTATCTATCTCTGTCTCTATCTATCCCTATCTATCTATCTATCTATCTATCTATCTATCTATCTATCTATCTATCTATCTATCTATCTATCTATCTATCTATCTATCTATCTATCTATCTATCTGCTCTAGAAATTCAATAAATAAATGAAGGAGAATTTGTTTTAGAAATAAAGGAAAGAAAAGAAACTGAGACAAATTCTCATGGATGGCCTGTGATGCTTTTGCACGTACGGGTAATTGATTATTTAATGACAAGACAGTCAAAGTGCATGTGTGAACGGAAGAGAATGGTGAACGCCTCTCGTTCTATGTGTGGGTATCTACTGTTTTTACTTAAAATTTTATCATAATTTTAATTGTAATTAAGCTACAGTTAAACTAATTGCATTTTAATTTCACTTAATTTTTGGTAAAGCCACTTGGGGAAAACCTTTAGTTCTGATGCATAGCATACAATATTTAAATACATTTTCTTTTTTTTTAAGAAGAAAATTTTTGGGGTTCCCATTTTTGTCTTTCCATGAAACTCCTGAATATCCTATTTTGATACCTGCAAAGAAGACACACAGATTTGGAAGGAGTCCTGCGGCCAGCCGGGGATCTAAAGGCTGGCAGGGTTGGGGGGTGGGCAGGGCAGAAGTGGTATTCAGCAGGTTCTGACCAGTTCTGGAGAACTGGTAGCAGACATTTTAGTAGTTCGGAGAACCGGTAAATACCACCTCTGACTGCCCCCCCCCCATCTATTCTCTGCCTCCCGAGTCCCAGCTGATTGGGAGGGAATGCGGATTTTGCAACATCCTTCCCCTGGAGTGGGGAGGGAATGAGGATTTTGCAACATCCTTTCTCTGGAGTGGGGAAGGAACGAGGATTTTGCAGTATCCTTTCCCTGGAGTGACGAAGGAATGGGGATTTTACAGTATCCTTCCCCTGGAGTGGGGAGGGAATGGAAATTTCGCAGTATCCTTCCCCTGGAGTGGGGAAGGAATGCAGATTTTGCAGTATCCTTCCCCTGGAGTGGGGAGAGAATGGGAATTTTGTAGTATCCTTTCCCTGGAGTGGGGAGGGAATGGAAATTTCGCAGTATCCTTCCCCTGGAGTGGGGAAGGAATGCAGATTTTGCAGTATCCTTCCCCTGGAGTGGGGAGAGAATGGGAATTTTGTAGTATCCTTTCCCTGGAGTGGGGAGGGAATGGGGATTTTACAGTATCCTTCCCCTGGAGTGGGGAGGGAATGGAAATTTCGCAGTATCCTTCCCCCGGAGTGAGGAGGGAATGGGGATTTTACACTATCCTTCCCCTGGAGTGAGGAGGGAATGGGGATTTTACAGTATCCTTCCCCTGGAGTGAGGAGGGAATGGGGATTTTACAGTATCCTTCCCCTGGAGTGAGGAGGGAATGGGGATTTTACAGTATCCTTCCCTTGGAGTGGGGAGGGAATGAGAATTTTGCAGTATCCTTTCCCTGGAGTGGGGAGAGAATGGGAATTTTGCAGTATCCTTTCCCTGGAGTGGGGAGGGAATGGGGATTTTACAGTATCCTTTCCCTGGAGTGGGGAGGGAATGGGGATTTTGCAGTATCAAAAACATGCCTAAATAGGCTGGCATAGAGCTGGGGGTGGATGGGCGGGTGGGCAGGCCCCACTCACGATTTCTGCTACCAATTCAGGTGAACCGGTGGTGATATTCAGTCGGTTCGTACCAGTTCGCCTGAGGACAGACCTGAAGGCAGAATAAGAAACAGTGTGTCATGACTCCCCCGGATGTTTCCTCGGAACTTCTCCAGATGTCAGAGTGGAGGAAGATGAACTAGTTCTGGGCACATCAGGAGGGAAGTTGGTCAATGGCTCCAAGCAGCCTTCTGAGAGGGATTTGGCTGAAGAACAGCTGCAGCAGGACAACCCTGAGGCTCCAGGTGGGGAAAGCATGCAGCTGCAGCTGGCCAGGGATGAGGAAGAGGAGCTACCTTCTGCACCTGATCCAAGAACATGCAGGACAGAGAAAACTGGTAGAGAATTTTTTTTTTTTTAGATTTCACCACTGCTCCAGACATTTTGGGTGCTCCAACACTGGAGACTTTTAAGAAAAGTTTGGACAGCCATTTAACTGAAATGGTATAGGGTCCCCTGCTTCAGCAGGGACTTGGAGTAGAAGACCTCCCAGGTCCCTTCCAACTTTGATTCCTTCTGGCATTGGTGATTTCACAGAACAGAACATAGAATATCAGAGTCGGAAGGGACCTTGGAGGTCTTCTAGTTCAACGCCCCACCTAAGCAGGAGACCCTATACCAGTGATGGCGAACGTATGGCACGGGTGCCACAGGTGGCACGTGGAACCATTTCTAAGGGCACGCGTTGCCCTGTCAGTTCCAGCACGCATGTGTGCACTGGCCAGCTGATTTAGACCTTCTTTTGAGGCCATTTTCCGCCCTCTGGAGGCTTCAGGGAAGTTCCAGAAGCCTCTGGAGATGGGGAGGGGAGGCTGTTTTCACCCTAGAAAGCCTCTGGAGCCTGGGGAGGGCTAAAAAAGCGTGCCAAAAGCAGGGGGCCACACACATAGCATTATGGGTGTGGCATACCCACTGATGACCCCCCTGTGCTCCCCCCGCTTTTGGCACACGAGCCAAAAAAGGTTAGCCATCACTGCCCTATACCAGGGGTCTGCAAAGTTGGCTCTTTTAAGACGGGTGGACTTCAACTCCCAGAATCCCCCAGCCAGCATAGCTGGCTGGGGGATTCTGGGAGTTGAAGTCCACCCGTCTTAAAAGAGCCAACTTTGCAGACCCCTGCCCTATTCCATTTCAGACAGGGAGCTGTCCAGTCTCTTCTTAAAAATCATCCAGTGATGAAGCACCCACAATTTCTGGAGGCAATTCGTTCCACTGGTTAATTGTCCTCACTGCTAGGAAGTTTCTCCTCAGTTCTAAGTTGCTTCTCTCCTTGATTAGTTTCCACCCATTGCTTCTTGTCCTGCCCTCAGGGGCTTTGGAGAATAGCTTGACTCCCTCTTCTTTGTGGCAACCCCTGAGATATTGGAAGACTGCTATCGTCCCCTTTCTTTTCTATAGAATGGAATGGAATGGAATGAAATGGAATAGAATGTAGGAAAATCATCCCTTTAAAAAAATAAAATAAAATAAATAATTTTTAGTCATTTGGATGACATTTGCTTTAGAAATTACTTTCAATGACACAGAGAATTCTGATTAAATTCTCACACATACAATAGTAGAGTTGGAAGGGACCTTGGAGGTCTTCAAGTCCAACCCCTTGACTAGGCAGGAAACCCTATACCATTTCAGACAAATAGTTATCCAACATCTTCTTAAAAACTTCCTATTTTTCAAACTTCCTTGAAGCTTGAAAAATAGGCGAAGCGGGGCGAGACGCATGCGTAGGGAGCAGGGGAGGGTCATGCTTGCATAAGGTGACGCGCACGTATGTGCAGGTGGCGGGACACATGTGGGGGGGGGTTTCCAGGTGCATTGTATTATGGCTACGGGCACAGTGGTGGTGGTGAGGCTGTCGTACATGCACTTGCATGCTTTTGGCATGCAATGACAAAAAGGTACAATACAATACAATAGCAGAGTTGGAAGGGACCTTGGAGGTCATCTAGTCCAACCCCCTGCCTAGGCAGGAAGCCCTACACCGCTTCAGACAAATGGCTATCCAACATCTTCTTAAAGACTTCCAGTGTTTGGGCATTCACAACTTCTGGAGGGAAGCTGTTCCACTGATTAATTGTTCTAACTGTCAGGAAATTTCTCCTCAGTTCTAAGTTGCTTCTCTCCTTGATTAGTTTCCACCCATTGCTGCTTGTCCTTGCCTCAAGAGCTTTGGAGAATAGCTTGACTCCCTCTTCTTTGTGGCAGCCCCTGAGATATTGGAACGCTGCTATCACGTCTCCCCTAGTCCTTCTTTTCATTAAACTAGACATGCCCAGTTCCTGCTCCCCTTTTTCCAAAGTCTCAAATATTTTTTACATTGTATTTATCCAGATTTTCTGTTCCACTGCGATGCTCAGGGAGTAAAGAAAACATGAGCCTTCCACCCAAGATTTGAAGCCACTTTTAGGGGTAGGGGTAGCATTGTTGACGCATTCCCGGCTCATCAATGGAAAATGATGTGGAGTGTTTTGTTCAAAAGCTGCAGGGGGAAAAGACAAGAAAAGGGGGGGATGGACATCACCACAAGAGGCTGCAGGAGGGGCTGTGAGGTAGGGGGAGGACATGGCAGCATTGGGGAGAAAAAGAACGAGAGGGACAAGGGATGGGATTTGGGGCGAAGGGAGACTATCATAACAGGATTTCTCAGCGTTAGCCGTTCCATTTGACTTCACCTCCTGATGCATATTTCCATTATCTGAATCCTAAAAAAAAAAGTCATCCGCCAATCAATACTAGACCAGGAGGGGTGGGTGGGAGTGATGGAGGTTTTATTACCAGCAGCTGCAAAATTCCCATTTCCTGATTGATCGGGGCAAATACAATGATGCCTGGCAGCCTACGCTGGTTATATGTTGCCAAAGTGGAGGAATCGAGGCTCCCCGCTCCCCGCTTCTGTTCCAAAGACACAAAAATAAAAGTTGATGGTTTTGCAATAAAGGAACCAAGATTCGGATTTTATAGCTGGGATAAGGAAGAATTTGCAGGAAGCCCCCACTGCACAGACATGCCACAATCATAATAGATCTAAGCCTATCTCTGATCTTAATTTAGCTAAGTGCCAATCAAAAGTACCAGTCTCATTTAAGCATGAAACCAGATGGGTGACTTGTGGCCAATCACCAGGAGACAGTGAATACTAGTCTTACTTTAGGTACCAAAGCCAGCTGGGTGAATTCAGGCCAATCACCAGGAGATGGTGAGTTCTAGTCTCACTTTAGGCGTAGAAGCCAGCTGGGTGAATTGGGGCCAATCACCAGGAGACGGTGAGTTCTAGTCCCACTTTAGGCATGGAAGCCTGCTGGGTGAATTGGGGCCAATCACCAGGAGACGGTGAGTTCTAGTCCCACTTTAGGCATGGAAGCCAGCTGGGTGAATTGGGGCCAATCACCAGGAGACGGTGAGTTCTAGTCCCACTTTAGGCATGGAAGCCTGCTGGGTGAATTGGGGCCAATCACCAGGAGACGGTGAGTTCTAGTCCCACTTTAGGCATGGAAGCCTGCTGGGTGAATTGGGGCCAATCACCAGGAGACGGTGAGTTCTAGTCCCACTTTAAGCATGGAACCCTGCTGGGTGACTTGGGGCCAATCACTCTCCCTCTCTCTGCCCAATTCACTAATAAACACATGATATATACAAACAAAAAGGATTTACCTAGTAAGATAGTGAGATGGAGATTTTCAACTTCTTGGTCAAACCAGAAAAAACACTTTGATCATTTTATTTGGGTTTGTAGTGCTTTTGGGTTTTTTTGTTTTTGTTTAACTGGTATCGCTGGGCCTAGCCTACGGCTTACGCAAGGGTCTAGCCCTCAGTGAGCAGATCAGTCAGCGCAGTGAGTCAGATTGTTTTCAGTTTCTCCACCAAGGACGTCAATCCAGCCAGCTGTCCAAAATGCAATTGGATTTATGCTTCTTCGCAGGAAGCTTCGACTCGGAGCTCACGTGTCCCACTTAAGCAAACGCCTATCTTAACAAGCGTACCTGAATACAGACTCTTCTGCAAGTAAAACATTTTTGACAGCTTTTTCCTTGCTGAGAAATGATGATGAAGTCTCTCTGCACCAGAGCTTTTCCTGCGCCGTCTCCCAACAACCCACAGTCCCAAACATTCGCAGCTTGGCCTATTCTCAGATCCCTGTTTGTGGCGGAGAAGAAAGTTAACTCCTTAAATGGGTTTTTTAAATCTAACTCTCAGCATCGCATTCTTGTTTTCTTGTTGTGGTTATCTCGGGTGTTTTCTAGAGGCTGAGTGCCTCTACATATCCATTCAAACAGTGTTTCTCAAAGTTGGCGCCCACGGGGTGGGGTGGTGGTGGACTTCAACTCCCAGCATTCCCCAGCCAGCAAGGTTGAGAAACACTCAAAGGCTCTCCTTTTGGAGCGTGAAGGCTGAAGTTTCTACAGCTTGTCTCCAGAAGTTGTGAATGCTCCAACCCTGGAAGTCTTCAAGAAGATGTTGGATAGCGATTTGTCTGAAATGGTATAGGGTTTCCTGCCTAGGCAGGGAGTTGGACTAGATGACCTCCAAGGTCCCTTCCAACTCTGCTATTGTATTATTGTATTGTATTACAAGAAGGCTGGGAAAGAGCTACCTTTCGGAAGGTGGGAGGGAGGGAGGGAGGGAGGGAAGGAAGGAAAAGGAAGGAAGGAAGGAAGGAAGGAAGGAAGGAAGGAAGGAAAATAGTGGGTGAGGGTAGAAGGAAGGAAAGAGTTGGAGGGAGAGGGGAGGGAGGGAGGGAGGGAAGGAAGGAAGATAGATGGTGGGTGAGGGTAGAAGGAAGGAAAGAGTTGGAGGGAGAGGGGAGGGAGGGAGGGAGGGAAGGAAGGAAGATAGATGGTGGGTGAGGGTAGAAGGAAGGAAAGAGTTGGAGGGAGAGGGGAGGGAGGGAGGGAAGGAAGGAAGATAGATGGTGGGTGAGGGTAGAAGGAAGGAAAGAGTTGGAGGGAGAGGGGAGGGAGGGAGGGAGGGAAGGAAGGAAGATAGATGGTGGGTGAGGGTAGAAGGAAGGAAAGAGTTGGAGGGAGAGGGGAGGGAGGGAGGGAAGGAAGGAAGATAGATGGTGGGTGAGGGTAGAAGGAAGGAAAGAGTTGGAGGGAGAGGGGAGGGAGGGAGGGAGGGAAGGAAGGAAGATCATCCATGACCTTGTGTCAGAGGGGGAGCCGGACCTGGCAGGAATAGCGGAGACCTGGTTGGGCCACGAGGGTGGACTCCCCCTCGTTGAAATGTGCCCACCAGGTTACCGCGCTTTTCATCAGCCTCGGGCCCTAGGCAGGGGTGGTGGGGTAGCGGTTATTGTAAAGGAAGGTCTTGAGCCGAGAGAGACCGTTGTGCCTCAGACCACCGGTTGTGAGTCCCTCTGTGTGAAGTGGGGCCTAGGGAGGCAGTTGGGCTTGCTGGTTGTATACCTGGCTCCCCGCTATGTAGCAGCAGCCCTGCCCGAGCTCCTGGAGGTGATCGCTACGGTGGCAGTTGAGACCCCCAGACTTTTAGTCATGGGGGACTTTAACTTGCCATCGGTGGGCGAATCATCCGAGGTAGCTCGGGAGTTCATGGCTTCCATGACGGCCATGGACCTGACCCAATTAATTCAAGGCCCCACTCACGAGGGTGGACATACACCGGATCTCATCTTTGTCTCTGGCCAATGGGAGAGTGATCTGGGTATAGGGGATATAGTCATCACGCCCTTGTCATGGTCAGATCACTCACTCCTCCGGCTCGACTTTCCAACCGCTACTCCCCTCCGCGGGGAGGCAGAACCTGAGTCATCTATCTGGTTCCGCCCCAGGCGCCTGATGGACCCTGATGGGTTCCAGGTGGTGCTTGGGCCACTTCCTGTACCCCTGACCCGCGCCCCGATGGAGGACCTCGTGGCCGCATGGAATACTGCGACCACGGGAGCCTTGGATCGGGCTGCGCCCTTGCGGCCTCTCTTGCGGCGCCAAGCCACCCTGGCTCCTCGGTTTACCGAGGAGCTGAGGGGGATGAAACGCCACAAGAGATGCCTAGAGAGAAGATGGAGGTCTACCCGATCTGAATCTGACCGGACACAGGTAAGAGCCCATTTACGGACTTACATTGTGGCGCTGAGAGTGGCCAAACGTCATCATTGTGCCACTCTCATAGCATCCGCAGAGAACCGCCCTGCCACCCTGTTTAGGGTGACCCGCTCCCTCCTTCAACAGAGGGTGCGGGAAGCCCCGCTACAGGGTAGAGCAGAGGAATTTGTGACTTTTCTGCAGGAGAAAATCGCTCAGATACAGAACGAGTTAGCCCCCATTGATGGTCCAGTGGGATGCCACGAGATAGATCTTGTTTGGGAGGAGTTTGACTCCGTTACTTCCGAGGATATGGACAGGTTACGTGGGCGACTGCGAGCCACCACATGTTTATTGGACCCGTGTCCCTCCTGGCATCCTGGGAGGTGACACGAGGCTGGCTCCAAGAGGTTGTCAACGCATCCTTAAGTGAGGGTTCCTTGCCTGCCTCCCTAAAAGAGGCTATGGTGAGGCCCCTCCTTAAGAAGCCCTCTTTGGATCCAGCTTTATTAACCAACTATCGTCCAGTCTCCAACCTTCCCTTTTTGGCGAAGGTTGTTGAGAGTGTGGTGGCACAACAGTTTCCCCGTCACCTGGAGGAAGTTGACTATCTAGACCCGCGCCAGTCCGGCTTTCGGCCCGGGCATAGCACCGAGACGGCATTGGTCGCGTTGGTCGATGATCTCTGGAGGGCCAGAGATGGGGGTTTTTCCTCCATCCTGGTCCTATTAGACCTCTCGGCGGCTTTTGATACCATCGACCATGGTATCCTATTGCATCGGCTGGGGGGGTTGGGGGTGGGAGGCACCGTTTTACGGTGGTTCTCCTCCTACCTCTCTGGCCAATCGCAATTTGTGTTGACAGGAGAGCAGAGGTCGACCTCGAGACCCCTCACATGTGGGGTGCCTCAGGGGTCGGTCCTCTCGCCTCTCCTGTTTAACACATATATGAAGCCGCTGGGTGAGATCATCCGTGGTTTTGGGGTAGAGTACCATCTCTACGCTGATGATACTCAGCTGTATATATCTACCCCAAACCACCCCAACGATGCCGTAGCGGTGATGTGCCAGTGCCTGGAAGCCGTACGGATCTGGATGGGAAGAAACGGACTCAAGCTCAACCCGACCAAGACCGAGTGGCTGTGATTTCCGGCTGCCCGATTCAACCAGCTGACTCCATGGCTGGCCATTGGGGGCGAACATCTTGCCCCAGTGGATGGGGTGCGCAACTTGGGTGTCCTCCTGGATGCCCGGCTGTCCATGGAAGATCAAGTGACAGCCGTGGCCAGGAGGGCGTTTTACCAGGTTCGCCTGGTTCGCCAGTTGCGCCCCCTATTGGATCGGGACGCCCTTCGCACAGTCACTCATGCTCTCGTGACATCCCGACTGGACTATTGTAACTCTCTCTACATGGGGCTCCCCTTGAGGTGCACTCGAAGACTTCAGCTAGTCCAGAATGCAGCCGCGCGAGCAATTATGGGAACCGCAAGGTGTACCCACGTAACACCGCTCTTGCGCGAGCTGCACTGGCTGCCTGTCATCTTCCGGGTGCACTTCAAGGTTCTAGTCATCATCTTTAAAGCGCTCCATGGCTCGGGACCTAGCTATTTGCAGGATCGGATCCTGCCGCACACATCCACACGGCCGATTCACTCCCACAGAGAGGGACTTCTCCGGGTGCCGTCCACTAGACTTTGTCAGTGGGCGACGCCCAGGGGAAGGGCTCTCTCTGTGGCGGGCCCAGCCCTCTGGAACGACCTTCCCCCCGACATTAGAACTACCACGGACCTCCGCTCCTTCCGTCTAAAACTAAAAACATATCTGTTCTGCTTGGCCGGCCAAGGATAGTCTCTCTTCGATGGGGCTGCTAGAAATTTTAGATGGGGATTTTAGTTTTTAATTGGATTTTTAGCGCAGGGAAATATTTAATTTGTTTTTTAACTATATGTATGTATTTATTGTTTTATTAGCCCGAGTCCCTTTGGGGAGAGGGAGCGGTCAACAAGTTTAATAAATTATTATTATTATTAAATTATAGATGGTGGGTGAGGGTAGAAGGAAGGAAAGAATTGGAGGGAGAGGGGAGGGAGGGAGGGAAGGAAGGAAGATAGATGGTGGGTGAGGGTAGAAGGAAGGAAAGAGTTGGAGGGAGAGGGGAGGGAGGGAGGGAGGGAAGGAAGGAAGATAGATGGTGGGTGAGGGTAGAAGGAAGGAAAGAGTTGGAGGGAGGGAGAGAGGGAGGGAGAGAGGGAAGGAAGGAAAATAGATGGCGGGTGAGGATAGAAGGAAGGAAAGAGTTTGAGGGAGGGAGAGAGGAAGGGAGAGAGGGAAGGAAGGAAAATAGATGGCGGGTGAGGATAGAAGGAAGGAAAGAGTTTGAGGGAGGGAGGGAGGGAAGGAAGGAAGGAAGGTGGTGGGTGAGGATAGAAGGAAGGAAAGAGTTTGAGGGAGGGAGAGAGGGAAGGAAGGAAGGAAGGTGGTGGGTGAGGGTAGAAGGAAGGAAAGAGTTTGAGAGAGGGAGGGGGAGAGGGAGGGAGAGAGGGAAGGAAGGAAAATAGATGGCGGGTGAGGATAGAAGGAAGGAAAGAGTTTGAGGGAGGGAGGGAGGGAGGGAAGGAAGGAAGGTGGTGGGTGAGGATAGAAGGAAGGAAAGAGTTTGAGGGAGGGAGAGAGGGAAGGAAGGAAGAAAGGTGGTGGGTGAGGGTAGAAGGAAGGAAAGAGTTTGAGAGAGAGAGGGAGGGAGAGAGGGAGGGAGAGAGGGAAGGAAGGAAAATAGATGGCGGGTGAGGATAGAAGGAAGGAAAGAGTTTGAGGGAGGGAGGGAAGGAAGGAAGAAAGGAAGGTGGTGGGTGAGGATAGAAGGAAGGAAAGAGTTTGAGGGAGGGAGAGAGGGAAGGAAGGAAGGAAGATAGATGGTGGGTGAGGGTAGAAGGAAGGAAAGAGTTGGAGGGAGGGAGGGAGAGAGGGAGGAAAGAAACGAAGGAAAGAAGGAAGATAGATGTTGAGTGAGGGTAGAAGGAAAGGTTTGAGGGAGGGAGAGAGGAAGTGAGGGAAGGAAGGAAGGAAAGAAGGAAGGAAGGAAGGAAAGGAAGATAGATGGTGGGTGAGGGTAGAAGGAAGGAAAGTTGGAGGGAGAGAGAGAGGGAGGGAAGGAACAGAGGAAAGAAGGAAGATAGATGTTGAGTGAGGGTAGAAGGAAGGAAAGAGTTTGATGGAGATAGAGTAGGGTAGGGTAGGGTAGGGTAGGGTAGGGTAGGGTAGGGTAGGGTAGGGTAGGGAGGGAGGGAGGGAGGGAGGGAGGGAGGGAGGGAGGAAGGAAGGAAGGAAGGAAATAAATCATTCTTGTCCATCTATGCCAACCATTTACTAAGGTTTTTTTCCCCATTCGATTTAAGAAAATATCTGAATTTGGGGAGGTTCTGGTAGGGGAGAGAATCTCATCATCCATCTCACTCTGGTGCCTTCAGCAAGCCCACATTCAAAGGCAAACCATTGTTCTCACCTCCCTCCTGAGCAGCCAATATGCCGCCCGAGAACTCCTGTTTTTAATTGTTGGCAGGAAAAAAACAAAAACTCCTTAGTTTGGGCTCATCCCCAGAGATTAGCACAGTGTTTCTCAACCGTGGCAACTTGAAGATGTCCGGACTTCAACTCCCAGAATTCCCCAGCCAGCGAATGCTGGCTGGGGAATTCTGGGAGTTGAAGTCCGAACATCTTCAAGTTGCCAAGGTTGAGAAACACTGGATTAGCACATTGGCCTCAGAAGAAGGAACATCAGCACATCCCAGATCCAAAGATTAGCAGCAAAAAAACCCAAAAACCAACAACTTTGAAAGACACACAAGGATCGATTCCTTCCTGGGAAAGTGCCTGAAGGCAGCTGCCTAAGTCAGTGGAAGCTTCATCTGAGTGTTACATGGTGGGAAGCTGGTTGGAAGCCATTTAGTCAAACCGACATCCTTAAACAACATCGCCTGAATTCATACATACATCACCGTCTGTGGCGGCGTGGATATTGTGTTGCTTGACCCCAGCCCTGTCATTTTGTCAACCGTTTCATAGGGCAGGGGTGTAACCAACTTTGGCCACTTGAAGAGCTGTGGACTTCAACTCCCACCATTCCCCAGCCAGCATGGAATTCTGGGAGTTGAAGTCCACAGGTCTTAAAGTGGCTAAAGTTGGTTACATCTCTGTCATATGGCTTAGTCCGAGTTAAGCATCAGACTCTTCTGCCTGGCTCAGTCAACCTGGTGTAAACCAACCCCAATTTAGCCCAGGCATCAGAATTTCAGTTTTTAATGTATGCCACTGCATTCACAGAAAAAAAAAGTGATAATAAAGGTTAACATTGTCTTATCTTATATCTTACATTTTATATCATGCAGTATATCTTGTTTTGTCTTACTTTACCCTACCCTATCCTATCTTTATCCTACCTTACCCTCACCTTACCCTATCCCATCCTTACAGAATTTACAGATAAACAGATTTGGAAGGGACCTTGTAGGTCATCTAGTCCAACCCCCCACCCAAGTACCCTACATCATATCTGACAGATGGCTGACCAGTCTCTTCTTGAAAATACCCAGTGAAGAAGCTCCCACAACTTCTGAAGGCAACTTCTGTTCCATGGGCTGATTGTTCTCACTGTCAGAAAATGTCTCCTTATTTCCAGGTTGAATCTCTCCTTGGTTAGTTTCCAACCATTATTCCTTGTCTGGCCTTCAGGTGCTTTGGAAAATAGCTCGACCCTCCTCCTCTCTATGGCAGCCCTTCAATATTGGAAGACTGCTATTCCGTCTCCCCTGGTCCTTCTCTTCCCTAGACTAGCCAGGACCAGTCCCTGCAACCGTTCTTCATATGATTTAGTCTCCAGTCCCCTCATCATCTTGGTTGCTCTTCTCTGCACTCTTTCTAGAATCTCAGTGTCTTTTTTACAGTATGGTGACAAAAACTGGATGCAGTACTCTAGGTGTGGTCTTACTAGGCCTTATAGGGTGGTATTAGTGTTACATACCCAAGGACGTGTTGACTCATGGGCACGCCCTCAGACTCTCTGCTCATTGGCTGAGCCGTTGACAGCTCAGCAGGCGGGAAAAACGACCCCGCGCCATTGGCTAAGCTGCTGACAGCTGCTAGGTATAAATAGCAGCCTGACTGACTGTTGTTGTTGCCAGTTCTTACTTCTGTCGTCGCCTGTTAGCCGCTGTTAATTAAACAGAGTTAAATTCCCTCTGCCTCGCCTCAGTCATTACCCACTCAGGGGTTCTTCTGAATAGAACACTGGCGACAAAGGTGGGATCCTGAGGTGAAGGAACGGCTAAGTCACTAAAAATTGAGCTGGCTCTCCCCTTGATCAAGGCGAATAATTACTTCAAGTACGAGGGAAGTTCTGTAATCGCCTGTCCTTTTAAAGATGGCTGCACTGGTAACCTTTGCTCCGTTTGATCCGCCAACTGAGGCCTAGCACGCGTACGTGGAACGCTTCGAGTGCTTCCTTCGGGCCAACGGTTATTCCGAGTTGTCCAGCGACAGGAAGCGAGCGCATTTCCTGAACTCGTGCGGTCCCCAGGTGTTTGCCACAGCCAGAGCTCTGGTAGCCCCTCACCCTGTCTACACAGTGCCCTGGGACACTTTGCTGGGCAAGCTGCGGAGCCATTATGCCCCAGCTGCCTCCCGCATCGCTCGGCGTCTTGCGTTCCGCCAAAGAATACAGATGGATGGAGAGTCGATAAACCAGTACATGTTTTCCCTCAGAATCGCTGCCATTAACTGTGAGTTCCAAGACCTGGACGATGCTCTCCTAGAACAACTAGTGTGTGGCATGAGGGACATGCACGTGCAACATCGCCTGTTAGCAAAGAAAGACATCAACCTTCAATCAGCCCTGGATGAAGTATGTGCATCCGAAATGTCCAGTTGATCCAGGACTGCGCCAATCAGGGCAGATCTGTCGCCCTCCCACATATTTGCAAGATTACGCATGCACAGTTCTAGGGGGAAGGAGTGTTACATCCCGAGGACGTGTTGCCTCATGGGCATGCACGCAGACTCTCAGCCGATTGGCTGAGCCGTTGACAGTTCTGCGCCATTGGCTAAGTTGCTTCTTCTGTCCTTGCCTGTTAGCTGTTATTTATTAAACAGAGTTAAATTCCCTCTGCCTTGCCTCAGTCATTACTCACCCAGGGGTTCTTCTGAATAGAACAATTAGTATCTCCCTTGATCTTGACTGCATCCCTCTGTTAATGCAATCCTAAATTGGCTTTTTTGGCTACCGCTGCACACTGTTGGCTCATATTTAATTGGTTGTCCACTATGACTCCAAGATCCCTCTCACAGTTACTGCTTTAAGCCAGATTTCACCCAGTTTATATTTGTACTTTTGGTTTTCCTTGCCTAAAGATAAAGATAAAGGTTCCCCCCACTAGTGCTAGTCATTCCCGACTCTAGGGGGGGGTGCTCATCTCCGTTTCAAAACCGAAGAGCCAGCACTGTCCAAATAGGTCTCCGTTGTCATGTGGCTGGCATGACTAAATGCCAAAGGCGCACAGAGCGCTGTTACTTCCCATCAAAGGTGGTTCCTATTTTTCTACTTGTATTTTTACATGCTTTGGAACTGCTAGGTTGGCAGAAGCTGGGACTAGTAACGGGAGCTCACTCCTTTACGCAGCGCTAGAGATTCGAACCACTGAACAGCCGACCTTTCTGATCGACAAGTTCAGCGTTTTAGCCACTGAGCCACCACATCCCTAAGATAGTAAAACCTATCCTATCCTATCCAGTGGTAAAATCTAATTTTTTTTTTGCTACTGGTTCTGTGGGCGTGGCTTGGTGGGCATGGCTTGGTGGGGGTCATGTGACTGGGTGGGCGTGGCTATGTAGTCATGTAACTGGGGGATTAAAAGACAGAAACTCACTTCAACAATGTCCTGCTGGAGCAGGGTTGGACTAGATGACCTCCAGATCCCTTCCAGCCCTGGATTATCCTCTGAAGCTGCGTCTAGTGCCAGGTTTGTAGCCTTCCTTCCTCTCCTTTTTCCCTCCCTCCCTCCCTCCCTCCCTCCCTCCCTCCTTCTTTCTTTCTTTCTTTCTTTCTTTCTTTCTTCCTCAGCACTCCTACCCCCCGTTTTTGGCTTAGCAGGCCTCAGGGAAAGTTGCTGGAAGCAAAAACAGACCCCAACCCCCTTTGCATTTTCGTAAAAAAAAAATGCTTAAAAAGTTGTTTTTTTTAAAAAAAGTTCCGAAGAGCAGCTGTGCAAACTTTTTCTTCTTCTTCTTCTAGTATTTTTTACTAAAGTGGTTCGGGCGAACTGGTAGCATTTCACCCTTGATCCTATCCCATCCCATCCCTTCTTGTTTCAGCCTCATCTGTGGATGAGATTTCACAGAAGACAGTTTTGACCAAGAGGAACCGGTCCAAAATCCAGTAAGGGGGACAATTGTGTCGTCAGACTGACAAACGAGGACGGCTCCCCTCCCTGGTTGGCCAAGCTGCAGAGGCATCCCAGAAGGCCTGTGCATGTTTGGAGTTTTCTTCCCAACCCTCGGTGCCCTTCACAGCTTGCACCAGGGTGATTTCAAGGACCAATTGTCTATGCAGACGCCTCCTTCCATCTCCGCTCGGCAACAAAGCAGGCGCTTGACTGGTGTTTTCAAGCAAAACAGTGGCCAGACCAGAAAGGTCTCGCTGCTTAGCGTTGGCACCCTGGCTGTGGAGTGGCCTCCCCCAGGGAAGCCAACCTGGCCCCTCTCTTGATCTCACTTTGGCATCAAAGAAAATCTCTTAATAATAAAAAAAAATATCGGGAGATATTTTCGGCTTCGGCGGCGTTGCTTTTAAGCTGCTTGGCATTTTGTTTTAATAAGCCTTGCTTTGATAGCAGCTGTTTTATCTCGTGGTTGTTCGGCATGTTCACTTTTTTTTAAGGGTCATTTTAACATTGTTGTTCTTGGCAAGAGGCCCTGGCGCAACGCAAGGAGTTGTAGCAGGTGGATTGCGTAGACTCAACTTGATTTTGTTGTTCAATTACCATTCGTCCTCGATGGCCATCATTGAGCCCCAAATTATGGCTGTAAGTTCGTGGCAGCTGGTAAGAAGGTCATCAAGTGACCAAGCATTATTTTATAATCTTGTGTGTGTGTGTGTGTGTGTGTGTGTGTGTTAGTTGTTAAGGGAACAGCACAGTTGCTAAGTAAACCCATTGTCAGGCCTGCAGTTTTATTTTGCACCTTTGGCCTGCCATACTTTCTATTATTCTACTATGCCTTTTTCTATGGTGGGAAAATAGGAATGGGGGATTGTACGGAATTAATTAATGTGTAGACAAAACAAAATTCCTTCTAGAAAGACAAGGTCATCCTTTGTCTTTGAACCTCTGCACCTGACCGGAACTGGATGGGTGGAACTGCCAGCATGGCAGTGGGAGATTGGGCCATGGGATGGACTTGTGGGTGTGGGGCAGGGGTGGGTTCCTGTCAGGTCTAGCCTCTTCTATAGAAGAGGTTCCACAAATCTACAGTGGCCGCCGCCATTTTAGTTTTTAGTGACTGCGTGTGTGCAGTTCACTGTAAATTGTTCTGCGTATGTGCGAAGAACAATTTACATTGAACAGCACACGCACACACACTGGGCGTCAGGCACACGCGGGTTGTAAACCAGTAGTAAAACCAGCAGCAACTCACCCCTAAGTATGCAGGTTACAGATTAACAGAATTGGAAGGTCCCTTGTACTGTAGGTCATCTAATCCAGGGGTCTGCAAAGTTGGCTCTTTTAAGACTGGTGGACTTCAACTCCCAGAGTTCCCCAGCCAGCATAGCTGGCTGGGGAACTCTGGGAGTTGAAGTCCACCAGTCTTAAAAGAGCCAACTTTGCAGACCCCTGATCTAGTCCAACCCTTCAACCCAACCAGGAGACCTTACACCAGCCTCTTCTTACAAGCCTGTAGTGATGAAGCTCCCACAACTTCCGAAGGCAACTTCTGAAGCAGGGCTGAGTTCCTGCCAGTTCTAGCCTCTTCTACAAATCTACAGGGCCGTTCAGAACCGGTTCCAGCTCCCTCCCCCCGCCCGTCCGCCCATCATCCAGAGGAAGAGCGAGAGGAAGAATTTTGGGAGTTGAAGTCCACAAGTCTTAAAGCTGTGAAGTTCGAATACCCCTGGGTTATTTTTTTTTCTAAAGGGTTAGGGGTGTGAGGGTCTGGT
This sequence comes from Rhabdophis nuchalis, assembly GCA_039707465.1. Taxonomy (NCBI): domain Eukaryota; kingdom Metazoa; phylum Chordata; class Lepidosauria; order Squamata; family Natricidae; genus Rhabdophis; species Rhabdophis nuchalis. The sequence continues at coordinate 26,522,701 of CM077643.1, forward strand.
AACTTGGCAGCTTTAAGACTTGCGTGCTTCAAATGCCAGAGTTTCTGAACCAACATTTTGGTTGCTAAGCAAGAGCGTTGTTAAGTGAGTTTCACCACATTCTACAAGTTGGCCACGCCCACTCAGTTACATGACTGCCAAGCCAATCCCACAAAGCAAGCCACACCTACAGAAGAGGTTTAAAATTTTTTTGAAACCCACCACTGGTGTGGGCGCAGGATCTTGAACTTTCAACTAGGTGGGGAAAACTGGGAAGCTTTCAGATTCGGGTTTTCCCAGATGTGCCATATGGCTCTCTTAATAAATTGGAACTTTGAGCAATACTTTGCCTTGGACTCTGATTTACTTTTGGATGCTATTTGGAACTCTGACACCCATTTTCCCAGCGACCAATATTTTTTTTTTGCCAGAAACAGGAAATAAACACCGGAAATTAGCAAAAACTGTCAGAGTCTGTTGCAGAAAAATCAAATCCAAAAAGCACACACAGGTAACTGATTCAGCTGGATTCATTAACTTCTTTATATACATAACAGATGAATAAATGTACAATACCAATAGTAGATTCTTTCAACGTGGTAGAAGTTACAAGCAGAACAATAGTTTCATCTCAGAGTTCAGAGCAGACAAAGTCTCAACTTTCTGTTTCAATTCTTTGCACAGACTCAGAAGGTTGCAGGCTAAACCACGCCCTGGCCCAAGCATGAAATGCTAACATCTTTGATACTGGTTTGGAACCGGGAGCATGCGTGGCCCTTCTGTGCATGCGGAGATTGTCTGTGATGATGCCTGGGTGGGCGGGCGGAGCCTCCTGCCACCGCCACTGTCGGTTTCCTGAACTGGGGCAAACCAGCAGAATACCACCTCTGCCCTGGTCCCTAGCTGTTTCACCTCCCATTGGCTGACCTTATCATGTCTCTCCCAGTCATGAATATTCTAACAAAAACACTGAAAATTGTAGTCACAAAATTGTAGCTGTAAATATAAGCTGGTTGCCAAGTGAATCTGACATCCCTCACTGTCTTTGCTTGTCAGATGTTGGCTGAGAAGGTAGCAAATATCAATCACATAATGCGGGATGTCGTAAATACATATAGTCCTCGACTTATGCCCACAACTTAGCCCAAAATTTATGTTGCTAAGTGAGACAGTTGTTCAGTGAGTCTTACCCCATTTTACAACCTTTCTTACCACCGTTGCTAAGGGAATCACTGCAGTTGTTAAATTAATAATATGGTTGTTAAGTGAATCATGGTTAAGTGACCATGGAGGATGCAGCAACGGTTGTAAGTGTGAAAAAGTGTCCTAAGTCGCTTTTTTCAGTGTCAATGTAACGTCAAACAAATAGTTGGAAGTCGAGGACTAGCTGTACCTGCTGGTTGACAAGCGCCTGGATTTTGATCATGTGACCAAGTCGCTTTTTTTCAGTCCTGTTGCAACTTTGAATGGAGGTTGCTAAAAGAATGGCTGTAAGTCGAAGACTACCTGCCTTGAGGACTGGACACTTGGGTTTCTTTTGAAACTGTGTCCCAAGGGAGTAGACATTCTCCCCACCACCACCACCAGGGACAGGTCCTTCTGATGCAAATCGTGAAGAAGAGGGGGGGGGGAGAGACAGAGAGAGAGACAGAGACGGACAGAGAGAGACACACACACAGAGACCGAGAGAAGGAAAGAGACAGAGAGAGAAAGAGAGACAGATGGACAGAGAGAGACAGAGACACACAGAGAGACAGAGAAACAAAGAGAGACAGAGAGAGAGACACAGAGACAGAGAGACACAGAGAGAGAGAGAAAGACAGAGACAGAGAGACAGAGAGAGAAATAGACAGAGAGAGTGAGACAGAGAGAGCGACAGAGAGAGAGACAGAGAGAAATAGACATAGAGAGAGATACACAGAGAGAGAGACACAGAGACAGAGAGACAGAGAAAGAAATAGACAGAGAGAGACAGAGACAGAATTTTTAAAAAAAATTATTCGCTTTTATATACCGCCCTATCTCCCTTGCGGGACTCAGGGCGGTGCACAGGCAATAATAAAATACTGTAGACAATAAATACAATAAAAATATCTTAAAAATAAATTAAACTAAGAAACCTGTGCTAAAATTACAATAGAAACCCCTACTAAAACCAAGATTAAAACTATTTAAAAACTATGCCAGGCCGGCCACATAGAATAAGTGTGAGAGAGAGAGAGACAGAGAGAGAGACACACACACAGAGAGAGAGAGACTGCCTGCCTAAAGAGGCCTCATTTTAATATTCTTGTCAAGAGAGAGAGGCGCTTCCTCCTTGTCTCCCTTCACATGTCAGCATTCCCTTTCCGAACTGAAAAGATGCCCCAGGACCTCCAAATGATAAAAATGATTATTCAGTCATGAAAGGAGAAAATAGATTTGCACGAAATCACAGCTCTGGAAAGCGACACGGACTGGGGTGCCTCATTATTATAGATTAAAACATACAATTCAGTTTGACTCCTTGCGGAGTTTTCCGGATTCAATCCTCCCTTAATTTTCTTTCCCGTATCCCATTTTGCATCATATTTGTGAAACCACCTCGACCTCTGGAGTCACACCCTGTATCTTTGTGTGTGTGTGTGTGTGTGTGTGTGTGTTTATGTGTACTCAAGGTTGTGCTTTTTTTTTTTTACCCTCACCAAAACTACACAAGATGGACAGGGAAACATTGGTTGTGGTGGCTACTCAGGGAATTTGGGGCAGGGTAAAATTTGAAATTGATTGTTTTATATTGGGGCGGTGTATCCCTTTATCTTCTGCAGCTCCTAGCCCCACTCTGGATGGGTGGATATGAATTCCACCCCCCATTTCCACCCCCAAATTCTACTCTTTTAAAAAAACAGTGGAAACCAAGATTGCCACGGGAAGCAGCAAATATGACAATTTCCTGAGATAAATACAGCCTTTCTACAATTTACACAGCATTTATGAATACAATTTCCTACACTGTCTTGGACAAATCCAGGCCACAACTGAGCTCAACATTTCTGTTGCTAAGCAAGACCGCGGTTTAAGTGGGTTTCGTCCCATTTAACGACCTTTCTTGCTACAGTTGTTAAGTGAATCACTGCAGGTGTAAGTTAGTAACATGGTTGTTAAGTGAAACCGACTTTCCCATCCATTTCGTTCGTCAGAAGGTCGCAAAAGGCGATCACATGACTCCGGGTCACTGCAACCGTCATAAATATGAGCCAGTTGCTAAGTGTCTGAATATGGATCATGTGGCCATGGGGATGAGGCAATGGTCATAAGTGTGAAAAATGGTCATACGTCACTTTTTTTCAGTGCTGTTGTAATTTTAAATGACATGTTGAAAGTTGAGATCAAACCTGTATAGATCAGAGATGGGTTTCACATAATTTTACCACCTGTTTGTTGCACACCCAAAAATGTGAGCACGCGCGGGGGCTTGCACACATGCATGTGGCTTAGAACAAGGGTCAGCAATCTTAAACACTCAAAGAGCCACAAAGGTCCTAAACGGAAGCCCCCTGTTCAATTCTGAAGCCAACCAAATGTCCGGCTTCCCCCACCATAGAGTCTCCTCCTAGCGCAGCCTCCTTTTTCCTCTTCCTGTCCTAACCGAAAGCCCTATCAATTGTGGAGCCGACTGGTGACAGGGAGCTGCCGCAGAGAGATGAAAGAGCCACATGCGGCTCCTGAGCTGCAGTTTGCTGACCCTTGGCTTAGAAAACGTGGCTAAATAGGAAGGCATTGAACTGATCTGAAATGGTATAAGCTTCCTGCCTATGCAGGGGGTTGGACTAGAAGACCTACAAGGTCCTTTCCAATTCTGCTATTGTATTGTATTGTATTGATCTCAACCGGCTGAATACCGCCACTGGTATAGATCTATTTTTCCAGAAACACCCAAGGATCCTGTTAGTATGACCTCTGGAGAGAACAGAAAACAAGAAATAACTTCTCTATCTCCCCTATTCTCTTCTTAATACAATACAATACAATACAATACAATACAATACAATACAATACAATACAATACAATACAATACAATACAATACAATACAATACAATACAATACAATACCAGAGTTGGAAGGGACCTTAGGGGTCTTCTAGTCCAACCCCCTGCCTAGGCAGGAAACCCTATACCGTTTCAGACAAATGGCTATCCAACATCTTCTTAAAGACTTCCAGTGTTGGGGCATTCACAACTTCTGGAGGCAACTTCTGTTCCACTGATTAATTGTTCTAACTTTCAGGAAATTTCTCCTCAGTTCTAAGTTGCTTCTCTCCTTGATTAGTTTCCACCCATTGCTTCTTGTCCTGCCTTCAGGTGCTTTGGAGAATAGTTTGACTCCCTCTGCTTTGTGGCAACCCCTGATATTGGAAGACTGCTATCATGTCTCCCCTAGTCCTTCTTTTCATTAAACTAAACATACCCAGTTCCTGTAACCGTTCTTCATATGTTTTAGCCTCCAGTCCCCTAATCCTCTTTGTTGCTCTTCTCTGCACTCTTTCTAGAGTCTCCACGTCTTTCCTACATCGTGGTGACCAAAACTGAATGCAGAATTCCAAGTGTGGCCTTAACAAGGCCTTATAAAGTGGTATTAACACTTCACCTGATCTTGATTCTATCCCTCTATTTATGCAGCCTACTGTTGCTAGTTTTGTCTGGAGGGCAGGACAGGTGTGGAGCATTGGATCTTGTATCACATCATCCTGAAAACATTCCAAACAGGGTTATTTGCAGATTGTACTTTTCTCGTCTTTAGTGCGAGGATGCAGAATTTACACGGGGGACTCGTAGTGACTTGGACTGGGAGTTTCAGCCTCTCATGCTTCGTTTCAACTTACCTGGAAGGGGAAACGGCCGTTTTATTTCTTGTGCTTGGTCTCCAATGCAACTCTGAATGTTCCCTCTGTAAAATTGAAAAACTAGAAGTAAACTAAAAGAAACTGAAGAAAAGCTTCTCTGTGCTCTAATTCAGGGGTCTCCAACCTTTGCAACTTTAAGTCTGAAGGACTTCAGCTCCCAGACTTCTCCAGCCAGCTTCTGGGAGCTGAAGTCCTTCAGACTTAAAGTTGCAAAGGCTGGAGACCCCTGCTCTAATTGATATCTAAATCTCTTAAACCAAAATAGGACTGGAAAGGACCTTGGAGCTCTCTCTCTCTCCCTCCCTCCCCTTCTCCCTATCTCTCTCTATTTCTCTAAAATAGTGGTGATGAATGTTTTGTTCCATCTTCTTTTAATTCCTCCCCTTTTCCCTTCCTCTTCCTTCCTTCCTTCTTTCTTTCTCTTCCTTCCTTCTTTTTCTTCCTTCCTTCTTTCTTTTTCTTCCTTCCTTCCTTTTTCTTCCTTCCTTCCTTCTTTCCATCTTTCTTTTCCTTCCTTCTTTCTTTTTCTTCCTTCCTTCCTTCCTTCTTTCTTTTTCTTTCTTCCTCCCTCCCTCCCTCCCTTCTTTCTTTTTCTTCCTTCCTTCTTTTTCTTCCTTCCTTCCTTCTTTTTCTTCCTTCCTTCCTTTTTCTTCCTTCCTTCCTTCTTTCCATCTTTGTTTTCCTTCTTTCTTTCTTTTTCTTCCTTCCTTCCTTCTTTCTTTTTCTTCCTTCCTCCCTCCCTCCCTCCCTCCCTTATTTCTTTTTCTTTCTTCCTTCCTTCCTTCCTTTTTCTTCCTTCCTTCTTTCCATCTTTCTTTTCCTTCCTTCTTTCTTTTTCTTCCTCCCTCCCTCCCTCCCTTGCTTCCTTCTTTCTTTTTCTTCCTTCCTTCCTTCCTTCCTTCCTTCCTTCCTTCCTTCCTTCCTTCCTTCCTTCCTTTCTCTCTCTCTTATTATCTTTCTCTCTCTCTCTCAAAACTGGGCCTGGGCTCAGCTTCCCTGGTTGCCCATCCCAGCAGCTTCCTCCTTTCACATGGACAGCTCCATGGCCGACTGTAGCCATCATCAGCCCAAGGCCGGCCTTTCACCCACTGCGCCAGCCAAGCCTCCTGCATCTTCTGCCGGGTGCCTCTTTTCTTCCTCCCTCTCCCTCTTCTCGGGAACAGCCTGGCTGGGGTTCTCGTGATATGTAATTTCCCTTCCCAACTGACTGCCTCTGAATCCAGTTCACATTTCAAGTCGTAATCGCTGCTTAGTTTTAATCCTCCTTCTTTTCTTCCTTTTCTTCTGCGGGCCTGATTTTTTCTTTCTCCCTTTCTCTCCCCTCCTCCTCCTCCCTCCTTTGCCAGAAACAAATTACCCTTAATAATGTTCCAGAAAGCTATGACACCTTGGTTAGGCCTGCCTCTCCCCCCACCCCGCCACCTCCTTCACTCCTTTGTCATTCTTCGCTGTGCCACGTGAAAAGATAATACAAAATATGGCACTTATCTCCAATTGAGAGGCAGGAGAATGCGCTAATCCTTTAATCATGGCACATTGGCAAACTCATTGGCTGGCTGGAGGCAGGAGGGGGGAGCCTTCGTCAGCCGCATATTAAAAACCTGGCATCCCATGGGCTTGCCTCCATCCTTCCCTTGGCCCCCGTTCTGCCTTACACACTTGCGTGCATCACTGCTGGTTTTTTCAGAGGCATCCATGGAGATGGGCATCAAGAAAGTTAGGTTAAGAGGGTGACTTTTTTTTTCATCCGCATCCAATGCACCCACAGTAATCTTGGCCACTTGAAGACGTGTGGACTTCAACTCCCAGAATTCCCCACTGTTGAGAAATATTGTTTTAGACAACCATCCTCCAGTCTCTAACCTTGGTTGAGGTGGCTGGACCACAGTTACAAAAAAACCATGGATGAATTACCTGGACCTATATAGAATGGAATAGGAGAATAGGAATGGGAATACAAATAGGAATAGGAATGGAATGGAATGGAATAGAAAGGAATGGAATAAAATGGAATGGAATAGGAGAATAGGAATAGAATGGAATGGAATGGAATGGAGTAGAATGGAATGGAGTAGAATGGGATAAAATGGAATGGAATAGGAGAAGAGGAATAGAATGGAATGGAATAGGAAAAGAATGGAATGGAATGGAGTAGAATGGAATAAAATGGAATGGAATAGGAGAATAGGAATAGAATGGAATGGAATAGGAATGGAGTAGAATGGAATAAAATGGAATGGAATAGGAGAATAGGAATAGGAATAGATTGGAATGGAATGCAGTAGAATGGAATAGGAATAGAATAGAATGGAATGGAATGGAATGGAAAAGAATAGGAGAATAGGAATAGGAATAGATTGGAATGGAATGGAGTAGAATGGAATAAAATGGAATGGAATGGAATAGGAATAGAATGGAATGGAGTAGAATGGAATGGAATAATGAATGCCCCAACCCTGGAAGTCTTTAAAAAGATGTTAGATAGCCATTTGTCTGAAATGGTATAAAGTTCCTGCCCACGCAGGGGGTTGGACTAGAAGACCTACAAGGTCCCTTCCAACTTTGCTATTGTATTGTATTGTATTGTATTGAATAGGAATAGAATGGAGTAGAATGGAATGGAATAGGAATAGAATGGAATGGAATGGAGTAGAATGGAATGGAATAGGAATAAAATGGAGTGGAATGGAACAGAATAGGAGGATAGGAATAGGCATAGAATAGACTACCTTGGGGATGAGACCAAAGCCACTGTCGGACCTGCCACAACTCTAAATAAAAATGATCCTTGGCTGTGTTTGTTGATAAAGGGATACTTTTATTACCTTTAATAAATAATAAAAATAATATCTAATAAAAACTATCCCTTTCTCAACAAACAGAGCCAAGGATCATGTTTATTTAGAGGTTTGAGTTATGGCAGATCCTACAGCCACATTGGATACTCTCATTGATGAGACCAGAATAGAGGGAGTACAGGTAGTCCTCGACTTATGACCACAACTGGGAGCAGGATTTCCATCTTTTTAAGCGAGATGTGAGTTACACCTGATTTTACACTTGGCCATGGTTGTTAAGTGAATCACTGCAGTGGGTAAGTGAATCATGTGGTCGTTAAGCAGATATGCCTTCCCCCTTTGGGTTTGCTTGTTGGAAGCCAGCTGGGAAGGTTGCAAATGGTGATCACATGACCTTGGGATGCTGTAACCATCATAAATCTATGCCAGTTGCCAAGTACCTGAATTCTGATCATATGACCATGGAGATGCTGCTACAGTCATAAGCAGTGGTGGGATTCAGCTGGTTCGCACCGGTTCAAATGAACTGGTTGCTAAATTATCTCCCCCCCCCCCTCCGAGCTATCAAAATGGATCCTGGGCGCTGTGCTGCAATGGAGAAACAGACAATAGAGCGGCAGTGGTGGGTTCAGTGGTGTACCGGTTGGAACAGGGCCGGCGTCCCCTACATGGACGCGCGCGGTGCGCGCATGTGATGTAGCTGCCAGTGACGCTTCCTCAAGCCTCCGCAATGCTCCAGCTGCTCGGTGGAGTGTCACGCAGGCGCTGTATGCGCCATGCGTGTGTGCGGAAGCGCCGAAAGCTTTAAAACACCGGTAAGGAGCTCGGGTGGGCGGGTGGACCCTGCGGAGCACCGTACCACAACGGTACCTGGTGCTCCAGACAGAGTCCGGTACGCCCGTACCGGGGCATACCGCCTGCAACGCACCACTGCAGAGCGGCCAACGTGACTGGGGGACAAGGAACAGTCTTTAGCATAGCACACAGAACATTCCTGCTATAGTCAATTTGAATCAAAGCTTTCGCCTGCCATAAAATAAAATACAACAGGTAAATAGAACTAACCAGACAGCATCACTGGAGCCAGCCAAGTCAGAAAACGTGCCCTTTTCCCCTCCCTTTTTAAAATAAATTTCAATATTTATTCACCATTAACCATATATAACTGCATTCACAGAAAAGCTGGCAAGATTATAGACACGCCAAAAACCATTTTCACCTCAACTTGCATGAAACTTGTGTTACATGCAAGAAAAGCAACAACGCTTGTCTCCTTCCTTGTTCCAGGTTCCTAGACAACCTAAATAAATAAGATTATTTATACATTTGGAAAACATGACTTTTGGGGCATAGTGAGTTGAAAGAAAGTGGTGGCTGGCTTAAGGATAAAATGTTAAGTCTCCACTTCGAACAAAAGTGGATAGTGCTTGGTGGACAACCAGTTAAATATGAGAATGTGCAAGGGCAGCCAAAAAAGCAAATGCAACGACTTCCGGTTCCGGCTCCAGCGGCGACGGGCGAGCCTAGGGTTTGTCCGCCGCTTTGTTTCTTTTCCTGCCCCCCCACGGGGGCGAGACGCCCCGTTTTTGGGGGTCTCCCGTAAAGCCGGCTTGCCTGGGTCGCCCTCCCCCAGCGGCAGCTGGGAAGCGACCCTTGTCTTCGGCTTAGGTGGAGGAGGACATGCTGCGGGGGGTTTCCCCTTCGCCAACGGTGGGCGGCATCGTTTTGTGAACATGGAGAGAGCTGGCCGTCTGAGTCGGAAGGCTTCCCGGGGCTTCGGCTGCGAAGGGGAAAGTGAGTGATTTTAAACATTATTATTTTTTTGCTGTCAGCCTGGGCTGAAAGAACTTGGAGGGGAGTGTCTGCTTGTTAACCCCCCCCCTCGGACTAAAGCGGCACTTGAAAATGGCTCCTCGTTGCGAGGAAGCGGATATCTTTAATCCGGACTGTTTGAAACAAGGGAAAGTGATCTGCGGTTTGTCTTGCAACAAAGAATCTAGGTCTGGCTGACTTGAAACATTTTTTTTTTACCACTCTCTCCTTCTGGCTCTGAGTCTGGGCGGTGGAAGATGGCTTCTCTTTGTCCCTGAATGACTATTTTACTTATGGAAAATTTCCAGCATCGCTTTGTGATTTGGACTTCCTCTTGTTATTAAAGAAGAATTTTTTTGGATTATGTGATTTCTTTTCTGGAGTGCCTTCGCTATTATAATTATTGATCTGGAAAACTGTTTCTCTTTTGGTTCTTGAACTTTTTACAATCCTGATTTGAACTTCCAGCTCCTGATTTGCCTCAACGGCCCCACCCAAAAAACGCCATTTTAGTGGCATTGAATTTAACAGCTAATTATGGCACAAAAATCAGAACTGGCAGGCTTAGAACTAAGGATGGCTTCTCTTGAATCAGTTATACAAACTTTGGTGCAAGAAATCAAGGCCCAGAGAGAAGAAAATATCAACTTTAAAAAGGAGCTACTGGACACACGGAAACAAGTGCTGGAGAACACACAGAAGAATGAAGAGTTGGAAGGGGGGCTGGCTGGGGCTAAGGGAGAGATTAAAAATGTTACTAATGAGGTGGTAGAAATAAATGGGCATGTGTCTAGGATTGATATGGAAAGGATGACATATTTTTTGAGATTTCAGAACGTTTCTGAGGAATCTGGTGAATGTCTCCCTGAACTCATGAGCACAATTATAGCAGATTATTTACATAAACTTAAGGATGAGATCAGAGGAGACATTGACCTAGCCTACAGAATAAACTCTGCATATGCCAAGATAAATGAAGTACCCAGAGAGATACATGTTAAATTTGTTAGAAGGTCAACCAGAGAGGAAATCTTGAAGGTGTAAAGAGGAGGACCGTTAATTTACCAACAAAAGGAGGTTGCCATCTTGAAGCAGATCCCAAGAAAGATTAGAGAAGCGAGAAGGAAATTTTCCTTCTTGTCTAAAAAATTGTTTGATCACAGGATCTGGTTCAAGTGGGTGATGCCCGAAGGGATGCTGGTGTTCTGGGAAGGAGGAAGAGTGAGGATTAAAACAGTTGTTGAGGCGGAAGCCTTTCTTAAAAAACATTCCTCTGTCCTGGGAGAAGATCCAGGGGGGGCAGGGGGGCCACGGCCCCGCCCGCTGGGGGCCTGGAAGGAGGGATAGAAGACACAATTGCCAAGAGACTTAGATCTAAAAAATAACTTTGCCTTGATTTTTTGAGTAATATTGTATAACATGTGTATTGGATTTTTGCAAATGACTGACAGCATAGAATTGAGAACTTAGAAATATGTACTTGTTTTCACTTTGTAGTATTATGAAAAATGTTTTTTGTTAATGATTTATTATGAAGCTCCGGAAGGGCCGACGACTTCGACGTGAAAGCTCTCAAAATTTCTTTGTATCTTTTACCCTACCCTAATGAAAAACTGTAAAACCAATAAAACTTTTTCAATATAAAAAAAAAAAAAAGCAAATGCAACCATAAATTGCATTAACAGGGGGATACAATTCCACCCTATAAAGCCCTAGTAAGACCACACCTAGAGTACTGCATCCAGTTTGGTCACCACACTATAAAAAAAGATGTTGCGACTCTAGAAAAAGCGCAGAGAAGAGCAAACAGAATGATGGAGACTAAAACAATGAATGGTTGCAGGAACTGGGCATGGCTAGTCTAGTGAAGAGAAGGACCAGGGAAGACATGACAGCAGTCTTGCAATATTTGAGGGGCTGCCACAGAGAGGAATGGGTCAAGCTATTTTCCAAAGCACCCGAAGACCAGAGAAGGATAAATGGATGGAAACTGATCAAGGAGAGATTCAAACTGGAACCAAGGAGAAATTTTCTGACAGTGAGAGCAATCAACCCATGGAACAGAAGCAGTGGTGGGTTTCAAATTTTTTTAGAACCTCTTCTGTAGGTGTGGCCTGCTTTGTGGGAGTGGCTTGGCATTCATGTGACTGGGTGGGAGTGGCTTGGCATTCATGTGACTGGGTGGGAGTGGCTTGGCATTCATGTGACTGGGTGGGTGTGGCCAACTTGCAAAATGTGGTGAAATTCACTTAACAATGCTCTTGCTTAGCAACCAAAAGGTTGGCTCAGGAACTCTGGCATTTGAATCACACAAGTCTTAAAGCTGTCAAGTTACAAGACCCTTGCACCCCTAGCCCTCTAGAAAAAACAAACCCAGGGGTGTTCAAACTTGACAGCTTTAAGGCTTGTGGACTTCAACTCCCAGAATTCCTCCTCTCACTCTTCATCTGGATGATAGGCAGACGGGCGGGGGGAGGGAGCTGGAACCGGTTCTAAACGGCCCTGTAGATTTGTGGAACCTTTTCTATAGAAGAGGCTAGAACTGGCGGGAACCCACCCCTGCCAGACGCCCAGTGTGCATGTGTGTGGTGTTCAATGTAAATTGTTCTTCATGCATACGCAGAACAATTTACAGTGAACTGCACACGCGCAATCACTAAAAACCAAAATGGCGGCGGCCAAGCAGATGCAAGGGAATCGGTTCGGGAGCGTGGCAGGCCTGGGTCACTGCCAGTTCTGCGACCCAGCCCTGAATTCCACTACTGTTGGGCCGAACTGGGAGCAACCCACCTCTGTGCATGCTTGAACTGTGAATATCTGGTTGTGAAGATCATCCCTTAGATGGCAGGACCAGGCTAACTGGATCAATTAACTTCAGACATAACATTAATGGAGTGTTTTTGAGTCTTAGCAGCTTTAAGATATAGTAACCTCAACCCCCAGAATTCCCCAATTCCCCAACGGCCATGCTTTCATGCCTATGGCAATCTAGAACTCCAGGCAATTGGCCCAAAGTCACCCATAGTTTCCCAATGCCATAACCACTCAATCAAACTAGCTCTCAGTTTCCGATAATCATTAATAATTTTAATGATTCCCAATGCTTTGGATTTCTACAGGCAGTCCTGGACTTGCAACAGCTCATTTAGTGACCATTCAAAATTACAGCGGCATTGAAAAAAAGTCACTTATGACCTTCCCCCCCCCCAACATTCCCATGGTCATTCGGTCAAAATTTGGATGCTTGGCAACTGGCTCGTATTTATGACGGTTGCAATGTCCAGGGATCATGTGACCCTCTTTTGCAATTTTTGGACAAAGTCAATGGGGAAGCCAGATTCACTTCACAACTATTTTACTAACTGCAGTGATTCACTTAACAACTGTGGCAAGGAAGGTCACAAAATGGGACAAAATTCCTTTAACAGCTGTCTCACTTAGCGATAGAAACTGCGGGCTCAATTGTGGTCGTACACCGAAGGCCAGCTATACTTCCACCATCCCCTCCCACAGGCTGGCGTGTCCTTTGTGGGGGAGGCAAAAGACTCCAGATTTTTTAACATCTGCTATGTGATGTAAAACATCATCTCTTTTTAAAATGTGCTTTGTGGTTGCCTTTTGTCAACACCCCACCCCTCCCTGCTTGGTAAACATCCCTGCACACAGTGGCAATTTTTTTTAATTTTTAATTTTATTTTAGTACAAATAATCCATCTTCCATTAAACAACGTGTCATCTGGGTACCAATGTTTTGTGCAATAACAGTTAAATTTTACAATCATATTCACTCTTTAATCTGTTCTTAGCTTAATACCAATACATTAAATATCTAATACTCTACATCCTCTTCTTAATTTGCTTAACTCTGTTAAATATATTAACTGTTTTCTATATTTTACTCATCTACTTGTATTTCTAATGTTTATATTTATCCTCTAGCCATTGATAAGATGTTTCCCATATCGCATAATAACCAGTTTGTTTCAGTGGTGGGATTCAAATAATTTAACAACCGGTTCTCTGCCCTAATGATTTCTTTCAACAACCAGTTCACCAAACTGCTCAGAAAGTTAACAACTGGTTCTCCCAAAGTGGTGTGAACTGGCTGAATCCCACCACTGAGTCTAGAGAGAGTGCAGAGAAGAGCAGCCAAGATGATTAGGCGACTGGTGGCTAAAACATATGAAGAACGGTTGCACGAACTAGGTATGTCTTGTTTAATGAAAAGAAGGACCAGGGAAGACATGATAGCAGTGTTCCGATATCTCAGAGGGTGCCACAAAGAAGAGGGAGTCAAACTATTCTCCAAGGCACCTCAGGGCAGGACAAGAAGCAATGGGTGGAAATTAATCAAGGAGAGAAGCAATTTAGAACTGAGGAGAAATTTCCTGACAGTTAGAACAGTTAATCCCGACTGGACTACTGCAATGCTCTCTACTTGGGGCTTCCCTTGAGGTGCACTCGAAAGCTACAGCTAGTCCAGAATGCAGCCGCGCGGGTGATTACGGGAGCTCCTAGATGCTCCCACATAACACCGATCCTGCGCGAGGTGCACTGGCTTCCTGTGGTCTTTCGGGTGCGCTTCAAGGTTTTGACGACCATCTTCAAAGCGCTCCATGGCTCGGGGCCTAGTTATATGCGAGACAGTCTCCTGCCCCATACATCCCTTAGACCGATACGCTCCCACAGAGAGGGCCTTCTCAGGGTGCCATCGGCCGGACAATGCCGGCTGGCGACACCCAGGGGAAGGGCCTTCTCTGTGGCGGGCCCTGCCCTGTGGAACGACCTACCCCCTGAACTCCGCACTATCACTGACCTCCGCCTCTTCCGCCGGTGTTTAAAAACACACTTATTTCATCAAGCCGGCCTAACATAGCCTCCGCTGGGACAAATATTAGACAGTTTTAAATGGGGGATTTTAATTTGGTTTTAGCGCAGGTTTTTTGTCATTTAATAGGTTTTTTAAATTTATATATTTGGTACTATTTTTGTATGTTGCTTTAAATTCCTGTGCGCCGCCCTGGGTCCTGTTGGAGAAGGGCGGGATATAAATTGAATGAATGAATGAATGAATGAATGAATGAATGAATGAATAAATAAATAAATAAATAAATAAATAAATAAATAAATAAATAAATAAATAAATAAATAAATAAATAAATAAATAAATAAATAAATAAATATCAGTGGAACAATTTTGCCTCCAGAAATTGTGAATGGTTCAACACTGGAAGTATTTAAGAAGATGTTGGATAGTCATTTGTCTGAAGTGGTATAGAACTAGAAGACCACCAAGGTCCCTTCCAACAATTCTATTCTATTCTATTCTATTATGTTCTGTTCTGTTCTGTTCTATTCATCAATAAAGAGTTTGTTCTTTCTCTTTAAATGCCAGTGTTAATACTATTCATTTCTGCACATTCTAATATTTTCCTTATGATATTCTCCTCTGTAGGAATCTCTTCACAATCTTGGTGGAATTTGTGGCTCTGATTTAATTCAATACTCCAACGGATGGAGATCCAGCCTAGGGTAGATCCTGCAAATTAAAAATGGCCTCTTCATTCCTACCTTTTCTTTCTCTCCTTCCCCCAGCAGCATCTCTCTGTTTTTCTTTATTTATGACTCCCTAGAGTAACCCGAGAGACATAAACACTTCTATTTGTCAGTTCCATCCTTAACCGCCCAACTCAGTTGCCTCCACAATAACGTATGGGCCGGCATTGTCTCTTCCCTCTTAGCATTAGTAACCTTACATATTTTATAAAATAAACCCTTCTCCCTTGATCTTTCATGATAAATCATTTTAACTAGGGGTCTCCTGCCTCCCTCCTTTCCTTTTTCAGATGGGATATGCTGTTCAGAGAAGTGTGGGGGACCAGCGGGTTGTTTGTCAACCTTAAGAGGTCTGTTGTTGAGCTTGGCTACTCTTACAAACGGCCCCTTTGTGCCCCAGATGTGCTTTTGAAAAGAAGGCATGGCTTTCATAAACCCGACAGCATTCGGATGGGAAATATACTCAGCAAACGAGGGGATATTTCTTGGCTCCGTTCTTCTACCAAACCTGGTAGAACAAAGAGCCCTGGTTTTTTTTTTAAAAAAAAATCTTTCTTGCTTTACCTTTTGATGCTCCTTTCCCTTCAGCTTCTATTTTAGGTGGGAGAGAAATACTGAAGTAGCACAATCCAAAGGTTTGATTCACTGTTAATTCACTCTGAATTAGCTGGAAATGATAGTCAGGCAGGCAGACAAATGATAAAAGATAGATGAGATAGATAGATAGATAGATAGATAGATAGATAGATAGATAGATAGATAGATAGATAGATAGATAGATAGATAGATAGATAGATAGATAATATGGAATAACAGAATAACATAGTTGGAAGGGCCTTGGAGGTCTTCTAGTCCAGGCAGGAAACCCTATACCACTTCAGACAAATGGTTATCCATCATCTTCTTAAAGACTTGCAGTGTTGGGGCATTCACAACTTCTGGAGGCAAGCTGTTCCACTGATTAATTTTCCTCATTGTCAGGAAGTTTCTCCTCAGTTCTAAGTTGTTTCTCTCCTTGATTAGTTTCCACCTATTGCTTCTTGTCCTGCCCTCAGATGCTTTGGAGAACAATATAATAGAATGAAATGGAACTGGAATTAGAGTTAGAAATAATGGAATGAAATAGAATAGAATAGAATTAGAATTAGAATGAATGGAATGGAATAGAATTAAAATTAGAATTAGAATTAGAATTAGAATTAGAATAGAATAAGAATTAGAAAAAATGGAATGAAATAGAATAGAATAGAATAGGGATAGGAATAGAACAGAATTAAAAGTAGAATTAGAAAGAATGGAATGGAATAGAATAAGAATAAGGATAGGATAGGAATAGGATAGAATTAGAAAGAATGGAATAGGAATAGAATAGAAAGGCAGATAATATATAGATGTATAGATAGAGATATATAGATAGAGATATATGGACAAATGTGGTAACGTTGATTCATTCTTGATCTGTGGCAACTGCCTGGGTTAGTCCCTGCAGGCAAATTCTTAGAAGCGTTTGGTCATTGCCTGCTTCCTAGGACAGAGAGATAGCGTCTGGCAGAAGGTCAGCCTGCTGATTTTATGCCTAAGGCCACAGGACTAGAAATCCCAGCCTCCCAGTTTCTACCCTAATGCCTTAACCATGACACCAAAACTGGCTCTCGGCTGGATGGCAGGACTGTGTTTTTTTTTTTTTATCACAAAGATTTGGAGAAACCTGACTGGTAGCATAGCTGACTTCGGAATTCTGGGAGTTGAAGTCCACTCATCTTAAAGTGGCCAAGGTTGAGAAACATTGCTCTAGTCCAGGGGTCTCCAACCTTTGCAACTTTAAGTCTGAAGGACTTCAAGTCCCAGAATTCTCCAGCCAGCTTTGCTGGCTGGAGAATTCTGGGAGCTGAAGTCCTTCAGACTTAAAGTTGCAGAGGTTGGAGACCCCTGCTCTAGTCTACAGCCTTACACCTAGTGAATCATACTTCACCATAAGTTTCATGGGGCAAATCTAAGTTTTAGACTACCCTGAGCTAGTGTACTTGATCCAATCCCGCATGGCGGGGTTCCCTCGGCGGTGGCACCCATGTTATTGAATTAGTAAAATCCCTTTGTTTTATTTATTTTACCATGTTTCCCTAAAAATAAGACAGGGTCTTATTTTCTTTTGCCCCCCCCCCATAATAAGCACTTGGCCGTATTTTTGGGGAGGGCTTATTTTAGTGAATGCGCTCAAAAGCCCATTATATGGGAGACCGTCTCCTGCCCCATACATCCCTTCGTCCGATCCGCTCCCACAGAGAGGGCCTTCTCAGGGTGCCATCGGCCGGGCAATGCCGGTTGGCGACACCCAGGGGAAGGGCCTTCTCTGTGGCGGGCTCTACCCTTTGGAACGACTTACCCCCTGAACTACGTACCATCTCTGACCTCCGCCTCTTCCGCCAGTGTCTTAAGACACACCTTTTCCATCAAGCCGGCCTAGCGTTACCTCCTGTTGTGACTGCTCCTAGATAGTTTTAATTCGGGGGATTTTAATCGATTTTAGCACAGGGCAGGAATTTAATATGTTTTTCAATTTTGTATTTTGATATTTGTTATGTTTTAAATTTCCTGTGCACCGCCCTGGGTCCTTTTAGGAGAAGGTGCGGGGTATAAATCTAAATAAAATTAAAATTAAAATAAATCCAGGGCTTATTATCCAGGGAGGTCTTATTTTGGGGAAAACAGGATACTTCTCTGTCTTGCTACCTACCTCAGAGTAATATTCTTTGGCCATGAACTGGCTGAGATCAACCTTCTCCAACCTGGTGTGTTAGAACTACAATCCCCATAATTCCCAGTGTACATGGCTTTTAGCTAAGAATTCTGGGAATTTCAGTCCTAACATCTGGGTGTCAAGAGGGAAAAAAAGGAGCTGTTTCTTCCTTTAAGAAACATTTAAGGGTTATTTCCTCCGGCTTCTAATGAAAGAGGAGAACAGATATTAAGACTCTTATTTAAACATTGTTCAGTTTTTAATTTTGGATCCTGGACCACTCAAAGGCCCTTTTGGGGGACGAAAAGGCAGGTTACAAATTCTTTAATGAGCAAATGGTTCTTCTAATGTTTCTTAATAAATTATCTAAGTGGACACAAGAGTACATACTCTCTCGCGCACAAGCACGCATTATTGTGGCATTTTGCTTTTTTTTCATTTTGCCTTTTTTGCAAGGGTCGGCTGGAGGAATCTTGATTTATTCTATTTTCCTTTTGTCATCCGCAAGATGCAGCCAACGTCGCATTGGGGGGGGGGCTCCCCCTGTGTGTGTCTCTCTCCCCCCCTCCGCTTTCCATGTCTTTTTCTTTTTTTTCCCTTTGCTCCTTGGTGAACAGATGGACTAAAAAAAAAAAATTAAAAGGCTCTCACCGTCCTGCGTATATTTTACATAGCACGCTGTGCAACATTCATAAGGCTCACGCTGGAATTACTGGTCCGAATATAATATGGGTTACCTAGAGGGAGAAGCAATCATCGAAAAGGGAATAGAAAGATGCTCAGTGCTCTGTGATTCAGAGACTTGGCTCCCTGTATTAGAAATCTCTGACTTGGAAAAAAGGGCCGTAATCCAGCAGCTCAGAGTTT